>CM054057.1:3481523-3987032 GCA_028641055.1 Alopecurus myosuroides
ATAGACTGGGGTGCCATGAGACTACGGTAGAGACGTGGGGTAACGGGATAGCGTAGTAACACAGAACACGGGATTTACCCAGGTTCGGTACGTCGCGACAGTACGGCGTACCTACTCCTGCACTTCTCACTATGTGGGACTAAAGCCCGTATAATAAGGTTACAATGTAAGGGAATAGATCCAGCTACTCGTCGAGGATGAACTTCCCGGCGAGTTGCGTAAGGCTTGAGCTTGGACCTAGAACCTTGGAACTAAGCGAACTTATTCAACTTACGAAATCTATCTCCCGTCCGGCTTTATATAATAGCCGGATTAGGGCTTACAGAACCAGAAACCTAGAAGACTACGTTTAACTTGTAACTTGGAAAGTAAGGAATCCGTCTTCTCCTCCAAGCCAGATCACGCGTGCCGTGATCCGGGTTCTTCTAGAATCCGGCTTCTGCGCGTCGGACTACTGGGCCGCCCAATGGACCTAAGCCCATTACCTTGCAGGCCACCCTGGTAGTCCAGCTCTTTTGTCTACCATCTTCTATACCCCTATTCGGTATATATCCGACAGCCAAGTACAGTGGGACCAGCAGGTGCATGAGTACTCCTAGGGGCTGTGAATGGTCTTTGGCCTAAAGAACTAGCACCAACTCTAGCTTGAGGTGGTCTTGGGGCGGGAGTAGAAGCAGCAGGTGCAGGTGGTCTTGAGGCAGGAGTAGAAGCAGCAGGTGCAGGTGGTCTTGGGGTAGGAGTAGAAGCAGCAGGTGTAGGTGGTCTTGGGGCATGAGTAGAAGCTCCAGGAGCAGAACTACCTGAACCCTCACTGAAATTGTGTTTGTTGGGCTGCAAAATAAATTTAGTAGTTAGAAACTACATTGAAATTGTACCTGCTGAGTTGTGATTGAATCTCAATTACCTGGTGACTATTCTTCCTTATTTGTAGTTCTGGAGTCAATGTTTTTGGACAGTTGTTGTACTTGTGTCCTACAACATTGCAGTTTCTACAAGTGATAGAGGCCATCCTAGAGCTATCTCTATGTGCTGGTGGCTCAAATTGCCCTTTCCTCCTCAGTGTTTGCTTCCTTCCAGGCCTATCATTGAAGGTAGGTGGATCAATATCCTGTGTATCTATCTTTGTCCAGTCCTTAGGCCCATGTACAGGAAAGACTGTGTAGTTGGAAGTTTTGGTGTACATAGGCTTCTTGAAAAAATCATGGACATAGTCCTCCAGATGCTGCTTCAGTTTCATGATTACAGCAACAACATGGTTGCATGGAACTCCAGTGAGATCCCATTTTCAACAGCTACATGTCCTATTCTTCATATCAACATCAAGTACTCTTCCACTAACATTGGTAACTTGCCAAAGACCTATTTCACTGTTTTTTGCATTGCAATCCCTGGACCACCTCTTGGACTCTTCTAATTTTTCAGAGCAGAAATGTGTAATCTCCCATCTGGTTGTTTGTAGCTTCTCTCTAGTTCCACTATACTTCACCATCAGCTTGTTCCTAATCCATTCAAGCATTGTCCTAATAGGCTTGTTCCTCACATCCAGGATCATCCTATTAAACACTTCACTGATGTTGTTGACAACAAGGCCAGTCTTGCAGTTGGTGTCAAACAAATACATAGCCCAAGTCTCTGCAGGTATATGCACAACCCATTTGTATGCTTCCTCACAGTCATTCTTGAGAGCTTCCATTGAAATATCAAAACCATTTTTGGTATAGGAATAGCTTGCTGCATCCATATACCTTTTTAGCTCTTGACCTCTAAAACCTACTCTCTAGAAATTAGCATAGGTATGCCTTAGGGAGAACCTTTGTGGAGAATTTGGAAACACTTGAGAAATTGCTTTCAGCAGGCCCTGCAAGATCTGGCAAACTGCCCGAAACCTCCTTGCTCGCAGACGCCCCGGCATCCCTCGACTGTTCAACCGCAAAGCTAGGCATCACATATTCGGAAGCTTCGGCTGCTTTCGCGGGATTAGGAGGCCGCCGAAGAGGACTAGAAGCTTCAGCAAGCTCCTTGGCAGCTCCTTTTTGCTTGGCAGATTGGGCCGAAGACATGAACTGGTCCCTGCTAAGCACAAAAAGTCTGAACAGATGTTCAGGAAAAACAAAACGTGTCTCGAAACTCAAAAGTCGAAGATCTTACTCGTCGTCTTCGTTGAAGCCCTCCAGATTCCACGCGGTGGGAACCTTCGGCTGCTGGAACACGGGCGAGAGCATGTTCAGAGGAGTCGCCCGGGCAGCAGGAGGATCAACTTCCTTGACCATTTCCTGGCTCAAAGAATTATCCTTCAAAGTCACTTTGTCCTCCTCGCATCTGTGGCGCTTACGGTGGAGGAGTTGAGGATCCTCATCTTTCTCCTCCTCCTCCACCTCTTCTTGCTCTTCACTCGACTCCGCATTCGCGACACTGGTGTCAGGAGGGGCATCAAAGTTACTCGCAAGTAAATTTGAGCTCCCATCATCCATGATAGAAAGCGGCGGGTATCATTTCGCCACGTCCTTGTTCTTGAGAAAGGAGAAAAAGCTCGGTTAGAAAATAACTCAAAACAATAAAACCACACAAGAGAAAGAAGGAATTTACCTCACTCGGGGGATGCTCTAAGTCGAAAGGCTCAAAAGGAGATGCCGAGTAGCTTTCACCCTTCTTCAGGTTGGTTATTGAGGTGACCTTCGCCTCGAACTCATTGTTCGAAGGAACATCGTCACATGTTCGAGTCGGGTTAGTAACACCTGAATACTACCACAAGGCGTTGGGCCTATCTTGTAGAGGCTCCACCCTCCGGTGCAGAAAGACGCGCGCCAGGTTATCCCATTCAGCAGAAGCCCTCTGTCCTTCCGGCGGAGCCGCGCAACTTGTTCGATCAGGGGCGCTGTGGCTTTAGCTTATTCGGGTGACAAGGTGTGCGCCCAAGACTTTCTCCTCTTCAAGATCGCGAATGGCTTGAACTCTGGAACGCCATTCGCGTTGGTGTCGTGGACGTAGAACCCTTTCCTACGCCATCCTTGCGCCGACTCGACGAATTTCATATCGAAGTAGGGGAAGTTGGTGTTTGTATGGATCCCAAAGCCTCAAGTCGCCAGCGGCTCCCCAGGCCTCTTCTCACCCGCGGGCGCCTTCTCCTAGTGAATTTTCACCGAGAAGATGCTCTTCCACAGCCCCCAGTGCGGGTGCACACCGAGGAAACACTCGCACAATACGATGAAGCACGAAATGTGTTGCACTGCATTGGGAGGAAGATCGTAGAGCTGGAAGCCATAGATGTACAGCAGCCCGCAGAGGAAAGGATCGAGAGGGAAAGACAAACCTCGGGAATGTGCTCCGAGAAGATGACAAACTTGTTGACGTGGGCGAGGGGTACTTCTTATCCCTTCAGGGGCTGCTGCACGCACCTTGTTTCTTCGGGAGGGATCACCCCCTCCTTTTGCATCAAGTTGATGCTCTTCCTTGTCACGATCGACGGACGCCATTCGACCTTCTTCTGTAGGGGATCCGAGGAACGGCCGGCCACGTCCTTGCCAGACGTCGCGGATGCAGCGCGCTTGCTCCTTCTACCGGCCATGGAGGTCGTCTTCACAGAGAACGGTGGGGGCACTAGAGGAAGAAGATGAGGAAAGAGCCAGGGAAAAGTAATTTATCCCTAAGGCCGCATTTTATACTGTTACCATGCCACTATGAACTGTTGATCTTCGTAGAGGAAACATACGTGGCACCCATCCCGGTGACTAAGTGTCAGGAAAAAACCAAGCGCCGGGGGCGGTTTCACTGCACAATCGTTTAAGCAAGATCGTGTGTGATTAACTGCACGTCCAGCGGGAAAACCGGCGCACGGCGGCCTGTTTCCGGTCAAAAGGCTGACATGGTGGGTCCCTAGCATTCAGTCTCACCGCGTCACGCCCATCGGGAGCATACGAGTGCGCGGTGACGTCATCAAAAACTTCAAACACGAAATCTCTTTCGTATGAACTCAGAGAAAGAGATTCGTCTTACTAGAGGACTGGAAAAAACAGTGGCACTCGCCATTATGAAAGAGAAGGGAGCGGGACTCGCTATGCTACAAGAGAAGAATCGCGAGCACACCTAGATGCCACATTCTTCAGGGGCGAAGGTAAGGCCAAGGATCCGTCCTGTGGGCCTAGAGTCGCACTCATGCTACGTTCTCTGGTAATTTTCCGTGCTAGCAGCACAAAGAAAATCCTAGCGGACGCTGCGGGTAACCCTTTAAGGTTAAGTTTGACTGAATAAGTCCTCCGTGGCCCGTGTTGCAACGAGGTCTCGATTGAATTGGTCCGTCACCTAACCGGATTTGAGCTGGAGGTCTCGAGTCTGTGAACGCCACATCTGCTTTTTTCCCAAGAGCAATTAATTGGTCCCGATCCGTCGAGTGAACCAATCGACTGAGTCGCATCCTTCTGTGAAAAAAGCCAACATACGACGTGTTCATTAACTCCATACTCGAGTCTGGTCCACATAGGGTTAACACATCCTTCGTGAAGCTTAGGCTACTTAGCTGCAAGAATCTAAACAAGCTTTGGGTGCTTACCCGACTCTTCAGAGTCGAATAAATACTTGGGGGCTACTGACGTGGAGATGCCTCCCGAGTCTCCTTTACATGCCTATCCGGTCTAACCTAATGTATAAAGGCCGAGCATGGGGTATCTTCTAAATCTTCTAGAAGGCCCAACTGCAGCCCACCCGTAAGACTTACGGGCCAAGACAAAGGAAAGTTACCGACTAGAAACTAGGGTTTGTAACCTACTCGGGTACAAATTTGAGACCAAACCTCCTATATAAAGGCTAGGAGAACCACCCGACGGATCATCTAATCTCTACACCACCATTGGTACCGACTAGAGTGCATGACTTTGTAATATCACGCCATAATTAATACAAGACCAGAAGAGTAGGAGTAAGGGTTTTACCTCTACGAGTGTCCCAAACCTGGGTAAATTCTGCCCCTCTGTTAACCGTCGAGTCTGCCAGCGCCTGATCATTTCCTACTCTCAAACCCCTTTCACACCATCTGGGGGATTTTTTGATACGAGTACTCAACAATTGGTTTACCTCCAAAAAATAATATGCAAACATTTTGTCTAAATAAATTACACCTAGAAAATTGGTAAATTATGATGGCGTAACAATATTATTATGACTAATAAACTTCATTGTACTACTCATGTAGGAATTACGTCAAACGTATATAGACTTCAATCTAGCTTGCTGTTGTAACTAATTATTTCACCTTTGGTGCGCTTCTATGCTTGCCACTCTATAACATTCCAAAAAATTGGAATGTTTTAAACGAAAACAAAATTGACTAAAAATCGGAACTCTTGTTATTTGTTAAAAGAAAATAAATATAGAGGATGCGAACCATCTTTAGAGGCATTTTAATTAAAAATAATTAACTACTTTAAAAAACTTGAAAGATCTTAAAATAACTATTTTGGGTACTTATAAAACCCCAAAGATTTGTGAGAAATAGAGCAAAGTCAATTTCATAAAATGACTCCCCAAAGATATTTTTTTGTTATAAAAGAAGACTCTTTTACTATATTTTATATTGAATATTAATAGTTGTATTATTTTCTGCGTCGTATTTGAGTATGATATTTAATTTCCGAGGATTTATATGACCATTCTATTTTGTTATTATTTTAGAAAAACATATGGAAAAGAATTTTGTAACTTATAATCCTATATAATTTTGGGACAAAATAAATAAATGTATAAGTACTTAAGATGCTACCCCCTCCGTTCCAAAATAGATGACTTCTGTTAACTACATACATGCATGTATGGACAAACATAAGTCATCTATTTTGGAACGGAGGGAGTAGCATCTTAAGTACTTATACATTTATTTACTTTCTCCCAAAATTATGTTTTAGTATCTACATACATGCATGTATGGAAAAGTGGAAGTCATCTATTTTGGAACGGAGGGAGTACGTAGGAGGCACGATCCTAGGAAGTGGCAGGTAAAAAAAATACACGCTCCAGCTATAGCTAGTCCTGAACGGAGAAAAATCTTATAAGACGCTGGTCGTATGGGCCAGATCCATGGACCATCTCCCGCGGCTGACACGTGAAAAAACGAGATGTTAGCACGAAACTACCACTTTACGGGCAAAATTCCGAAAAACTACCACTTTACGTTCTAATCTCACAGAACTACCACATTTCGTTTTCGATTTCGCAAAAATTCTAATCTCGCTCTGCTGGCCAATTGACAAGGAAACTGACAGGGAGGGCCCACAACTTTGATGACGTGGCCAGTTTTGCGGGAGAGCCGTTGACTGCCGTTACCGGCCGTTACGGTGGTTAGCTGGGCCCACCTGTTAGTCTGTTGGCTCATAAGGGAACGGTCGGCTGAGTTATTCCGCCCGTGTTCTTTCGTCGCTGCCCCGCCGTCGCCACCACAGCAGCTTGCCGCCGCCGTCTCACGTCGCAGCCGTGTACTGCTGCCGCAATGCCCAACCGGAAGGATTCGTTCTCGAGCGAGGAAGTGCTCGGGTAAGCTTCCCTGTTGATTTGTGATTTAGGGTTAGGGTTTGTGCGGGATTTGGGATTTAGGGTTAGGGTTCTTGGGTTTCAGGGCCAATTTGTTGGTTTAAACTCAAAATTGATGCTTTTTAGGACATCACCGAGATGGACTATGCCCCTGATACCCTTGAGGACCCAGGATTTTACGGTGTAGCTGCGGGTTGGTCCGATATTCTCTGTCGTGTTCACCAACTGCATCCTAGGAGGTGTGTTGCTTTTGAAGGAACCAACACTGGCCGCATACTTCTGCTTTGTTCTGTTCAAAATGTAAGTTTTGTTTATCTGATTAGAGGTACCTTATTATTTACAGTGCAGATCTCATCACTGGAGCATCCCTTGCATGATTAAATATTAAATGTTGGTTGTTTTAGCTAACAATTTTGATCTATAATAGCCTATAATCATTGAATGACTGATGGTTTGTACTAGCTAATTTTCTATTTATCTAGTAAATTCTCTGCTTATATAGGAAATGCTTAGTTTATATATGGAATTATTTGTTTCTCTGTTGCTATTATAAGAATGCTTAGTTTATATATATGAAATGTTTAGTTTATATGAATTGATTAGCACTAAATTTGTTCTTTGGTTCCAGCCAGTAGAGAACCGTGGGTTTGTGACTTGGATAGATGGAGAATGGCCAAAAACTGCTAAAAATGCATTAGGAAGGCTGTGGGCTATGTATGAGGAGAGCAATTCTGGAAGAATTGATGACATGATTGAGCATGCAATTTTTTTGAAGGCTCTGTTTGCTGAGAAGGAGAAGATTGAAGAGAAGTACAACTATCTTGTTGGAGATGTCAACAAATGTATGGGTGACTCTATGAAAAGGGTCATGAAACAGAACTATAAGAGAATTATGAAGAATGGAACTCTTGACTACAATTTTGATGAGATGGAGAAGGAGAGGGATTTGCTGAAGAATAAAGTTGAAGAGTTAGAGAAAAATGTTGGTGGGCTCAAGCTTATTCAGAAGACCCAAGCTGATGTAATGAAGGAGAAGCAGGACAATTGGGATGCTGAAAACGAGGTTCTGAAAGAGGAGAAGAAAACACTTGAGTACAATATATTCAATCTTATAAATGCTAGGGAGGTTAACAAGGAGAATCTGAAGAAGATTGGGGACATACGTGATGAGTGATTTGTAACATGTCATTTAAGTTGGAATGTATTCCTGTTGAACTAGTAAGTTTATTTTATGTAATATGAGATGAACACTTATGTACCAGATGTACTCATGTTGAACCAGTAGCTTAATTTATGTAATGGAACCAGATGTATGCAGTGGAGCAATTTGTTGTGTTAATTTGAGTTGTCGGAATATTTCTAGCTATTTAAGAGATTTTTTGTACATTATTTTAGAAGAATAGATAATTGTTGGGATATTTAGAAGTGCATATTAGTTATGGTGGTGAGAATTGATAATGGAGGGTGGGTTGTCGACTCCTTGACAACCCTAATAAATGAATTAAAATGATCAACTATGGTTGTCGACTCCTCGGCAACCCTACTAAATGAATTGAAATGATCAACTATGGTTGTCGACTCCTCGACAACCCTACTAAATGAACTAAAATGATCAACGAGCGTTGTCGACTCCTCGACAACCTTACTAAATGAACTAAAATGATAAACTAGCGTTGTCGACTCCTCGACAACCCTACTAAATGAACTAAAATGATCAACTACGGTTGTCGACTCCTCGACAACCCTACTAAATGAACTAAAATGATCAACTAGGGTTGTCGACTCCTCGACAACCCTACTAAATGAACTAAAATGGTCAACTAGGGTTGTCGACTCCTCGACAACCCTACTAAATGAATTAAAATGACAACCCTACCAAAATGACTTGAAATAATCAATAACTTCTGAAAACAGCAAGTTTGAGATCAACAACCTCTTCACATTCAGTCTTAAACAGGTACATCATCCATCATTCAAATTTAGTCTCATTTAACTTCTCAAACAGCAAGTTCTCAAACACCTAGGTCACAACATAGTTTCAAACAACAAAACATAGTTTCAGACAACAAGTTTGGGCTAGATCACAACAATTTCTTCTGGTCCTTCTTGGTTTTCTTGTCGCTACTGTGCTTCCCTGCATTTAGGTACCCTTCCATTCTGCTTGTAACTTTGGGCTGTCTTTTGCCAAGTATAGTAGGACCAGAAGGTGCATGAGTACTCCTAGGGGCTGTGAATGGTCTTTGGCCTAAAGAACTAGCACCAACTCTAGCTTGAGGTGGTCTTGGGGCAGGAGTAGAAGCAGCAGGTGCAGGTGGTCTCGAGGCAGGAGTAGAAGCAGCAGGTGCAGGTGGTCTTGGGGTAGGAGTAGAAGCAGCAGGTGTAGGTGGTCTTGGGGCATGAGTAGAAGCTCCAGGAGCAGAACTACCTGAACCCTCACTGAAATTGTGTTTATTGGGATGCAAAATAAATTTAGTAGTTAGAAACTACATTGAAATTGTACCTGCTGAGTTGTGATTGAATCTCAATTACCTGGTGACTATTCTTCCTTATTTGTAGTTCTGGAGTCAATGTTTTTGGACAGTTGTTGTACTTGTGTCCTACAACATTGCAGTTTCTACAAGTGATAGAGGCCATCCTAGAGCTATCTCTATGTGCTGGTGGCTCAAATTGCCCTTTCCTCCTCAGTGTTTGCTTCCTTCCAGGCCTATCATTGAAGGTAGGTGGATCAATATCCTGTGTATCTATCTTTGTCCAGTCCTTAGGCCCAGGTACAGGAAAGACTGTGTAGTTGAAAGTTTTGGTGTACATAGGCTTCTTGAAAAAATCATGGACATTGTCCTCCAGATGCTGCTTCAGTTTCATGATTACAACAACAACATGGTTGCATGGAACTCCAGTGAGATCCCATTTTCAACAGCTACATGTCCTATTCTTCATATCAACATCAAGTACTCTTCCACTAACATTGGTAACTTGCCAAAAGACCTATTTCACTGTTTTTTGCATTGCAATCCCTGGACCACCTCTTGGACTCTTCTAATTTTTCAGAGTAGAAATGTGTAATCTCCCATCTGGTTGTTTGTAGCTTCTCTCTAGTTCCACTATACTTCACCATCAGCTTGTTCCTAATCCATTCAAGCATTGTCCTAATAGGCTTGTTCCTCACATCCAGGATCATCCTATTAAACACTTCACTGATGTTGTTGACAACAAGGCCAGTCTTGCAGTTGGTGTCAAACAAATACATAGCCCAAGTCTCTGCAGGTATATGCACAACCCATTTGTATGCTTCCTCACAGTCATTCTTGAGAGCTTCCATTGAAATATCAAAACCATTTTTGGTATAGGAATAGCTTGCTGCATCCATATACCTTTTTAGCTCTCGACCTCTAAAACCTACTCTCTAGAAATTAGCATAGGTATGCCTTAGGGAGAACCTTTGTGGAGAATTTGGAAACACTTGAGAAATTGCTTTCAGCAGGCCCTGCAAGATATTTTGAACGAAATCAATGAATTACTTAATTATGTGTTAAGTTTGTAGGTATACAAATACATTTTGAACCAAATCAATGAATTACACTAACCTTTTGCCTGTTTGATATTATGGTATAGTTCCCAAATTGGCCAGCCTCTCCAATGCAATACTTAAGCTGAGTTAAAAACCAACACCAGCTAACTGTATCTTCTTTATCAACAACAACAAAATAAATTGGGAAAATATTGTTATTGCCATCCCTTCAAGTTGCAGCTGGAATTTGCAGTCGAGTGGTCAACTTAATAAAACACCCATCTACCCCTAGAAGGATACATTAAGTCAGAAAAGGCCTAGCTAGCATAGAAAACAAAAAGAATGTAACAACTAACATGGCAAAGTAATTACCTATGAAAGGCCTACAACCATTAAGAAAACCCTCCTTTGAAGCATTAAGGCATATGAATAACCCATGAAATGTTGGATTTAAACTTAAGAGTCCACCAGCTGTTTTGTTGTCACTATACACCTTCTCCCTTGATTGGTATCAAAAAATGCTTGCAGATAGTCTCTAATCCTGGTGTTGTGCTTTCTAATCACCAATTACAGTGGCAAATGCTTTCGTCCTTGCCCTGTAAGCTTTTGATCTTGGACTTCCACTCCATATTTTTTCTTGGCATTCTCAATTAGTGTGTCCACACATGTGTTTGGATCTGTTCTAATTGCACTGACAGAGTTAGCAGCCAACCAATCAATGCTAACTCTTGTGTTCTCTCCATGAGGAATGCAGGTGTGATTATTTCTGAATTTCCTTATACAAAAGGTTTTCTCATTAGCTATCTTGGAGACTGTGAGCATGAATGGACAACCTTGAGCTCTTCCTGCATCAGTGCAATTCACAATAATCCTATCACGGGCATTCCTATGGTATGCAAAGTCTCTAAGACGAGCTATTTGATAATTTCTCAGAGGAACTCTGAATTCATACACATTTGTGAAGCAAAGTTTTAAACAAAATTGCAGGTGTGCACCAGCCCTTGTTTGGTCATGCCATATCCTCTTCTTGAACCTCTTCAACTGCCTCTTCTTTCCACTTGCCAGCTGGAATTTTTTCACTTTGCCATCATCATCACTATCTCCCAAATCTCCAGGGCTTTTCCCTCATCACTTGAAGGTGCAAAATCACTTGTATCCTCATATTCTGGCTCATGATGACACCTACTAGTTGGGCCCATCTTCAATGCTATCTTCTTCCCTAGAAAGTAATCTGGTTCAACCTCTTCTACTTCTATATCAGTATCTTCCTCTTCAGCTTCAAAGAACTCTTCCACATCCGTATCACCTTCATAGTGCATGAAGCTATTTTCTCTGTCTTTTTTTGTTTGCTCAGCTTCTCTAATATTGCAGCAGTTTCCTGGTCTGGCTCCTTCTGTTTTTTCTCCCTCTGGAATTTTCTCACTAATTCCATTTCCTCCTCTACTGCTTTATTGTGATCTTCTATATTGTATTGATCTTCATCCCAATCAAAATCATCATAAGATAGCACATCATCAGGAGCAATGTCATGGACTTTGGCCTTTGGGATATTTGAGCTCTGTTGTGTCCCAAGGTAGATAGTTTCAGTGAAATCCATAGCAACTGGAAACATGCCTTCATCATCATATGAGATATAATTCACACCATTATTGTCAACAGAAATAATGACTGGCTCATTAATTGTTTCACATATTCCTTCCTCCAGATTATATCCAACTGGCCATGCTGCATTCTTCTTCAACACTGTGATACCAATAATCTTTACAACTTCATACATAGCTAGCATCTCCTCAACCTTAGCCATGTTGTCAATAAGTTCCATGCCTTCTGATCCTCTGCCCTTTTCTTTCACATAAAACGTACTATATCTTATTCCTATTCCATGCCCTTCTACCAATGCCAACGGATATCTGTCATGCATAGACTTCTCTCCCAGTTATCCATTCCACAGAAATGAAACCTAACCTTCCAAACCTCATCGTCAAGGCTACAAAAAAATTTGTGACACTAATTAATTTCTACAATGCAATATGTCAATGAATAACAGGGCACTACAAAAATATATTTACACAGGCAGTACATATAATTATTCCACATTCTTACTATAGCCAGGGCGTTGGTTGAAACCCCGGACGACCCAGCGAGCTTTGTAGCGTTCCAGCGAGCCGTCCACGCGTGTTTTGTGGTGGAAGATCCATTTGCCGGTGATTAGGTTGACGCGGGGAGGGCGCGGTACGAGCTCCCATGCGCGATTGCTGACGAGAGCGGAGAATTCTTCCTACATGGCAGCCAGCCAGTGCGGGTCCTTGACCGCGGTGCGGACGGAGGACGGAATCAGCGTGGCATCACTAGGGGGAGCGACGGTGGAGGCGACATTGGCGTAGCCGGGATTGGGCTTGAAGATGCCAACCTGCGCGCGAGTGACCATCTATCGAATAGGTGGTGGTGATGCAGGTGAACTGGTCGCAGAAGACGAGCCGAGAGAGCGGGCCGGTGAGGAGGAGTCGTAGGAGCTGGGGCCCGAGGGGAGGACGCTCGAAGTGGATGCAGACGAGCCGTCAGTAGGTGGTGTGGACACCGGCGTGCTGCGAGTTTGAGCTCGCGGTGACGAGATTGGCGTGGAGTGTGGAGCTCCATTGTCGTGGGGCGGTGTCGAGCCAGCGGTGAGGGGCGCTAGAGTGCCGCGAGCGCCATGGGCAACCTGCGGGGGACCAAGATGCAGAGCATGGTCGCTGTCAGGTGCAGGAGCAGGCGGCGAGGGTGTCGGTGTGGTCGCCGCGAAGGGGAACGTGTGCTCGATGAAGTGGACATGACGAGATGTTAGGACGCGGCGAGAGGCCGGGTCGTAGAATCTATAGCCCCGATGATCCGGCGAGTAGCCGAAGAAGACGCGGGCGATGGAGCGGTTGTCCAGCTTGTGGCGCGACGTGGCTTCAACGTTGGGGTAGCACAGGCAGCCGAAGACTCGCAGATCGCCGTAGTCTGGCGCAGTACCGAGCAGGAGCTCGTGCGGCGTGCTGGGCGTGGTGGAGCGGCATGGGCGACGGTTGAGGAGGAACGTGGAGGTGCTCAGAGCCCCGGGCCAGAATATCCCGGGAACGGAGGAGTGGAACAGCAGCATGCGCACACCGTCGTTGAGAGTGCGCAGGACGCGCTCCGCCTTGCCGTTCTGCTGGCTGGTGTACGGACATGAGAGGCAGAGAACCGTGCCATGTGAGGTGAGGAGGGAATGAACGGCGAGGTTGTCGAACTCGCGCCCATTTTCAGTCTGAAGAGCGAGGATGGGGAGCTGGAATTGAGTTTGAACATAGGGAAAAAACGCTTGCAGTGTGGTAATGACATCGGACTTGTTGCGAACAGGAAATGACCAGACATAGTGCGAGTAATCATCTAGGATAACCAAGTAGTGTTGAAACCAGGAGGTGCTTACAATTGGGGATGTCCAGACATCAAGATGTAAAAGTTGGAAGGGAAAATAGCTACAGCTAGCGGAATTTGCAAATGGCAGACGAACATTTTTGCCAGTGCGGCACGCGTGACATGAGTGAGAGCTAGACTTGATACATTCAAAAGAAAACTTGTTAGGCAGACAACGACGGACGGCGGCGCCGGGGTGGCCGAGTCGTTGGTGCCACAAGTCCATGGTGGCGACCGCAGCAGTGTGGAGGCGCGACGTGGGTGGAGATCCAGACGACACGGGGTACAGATCGCCGGTGGAATCACATCGGAGGATCACTACCTTGGTTTGGATATCCTTAACAGAAAAACCCAGAGCGTCAAACTCGACTGAAACTGGATTGTCACGCGTTAGTTGTATATAAATACTGGGTGCGCCCACACTTTAATAGTGCGCAACAAGTATTCTAGACACAAGCGCCACGGGTAATCTGCGAACAATTTTGTGTGTTCACCAGGCATTTAATTAGTTGTCAATAATTCAATTATAGGAATATTTTACTTTCTCACAAAATCGCCGACTCGCAGGTTTAATAGATAGAATATATGTTTAGAAAGTGTAAGAATAGGCCTGACTAAATCCTTGTATGGATTCCTATATTTATCAATAAAAAAATATGAACAAGAGTTGTGCGAACGTAGATAGAACTAATTAATTTTCTTATATTTCCTACAATTAGATAGTGGGCATAAATCTCATGATAAGTTCCGAATGATTTATATTGAACTTCAATCCGAACTTTTCTTGCACTACGGGAAACAGAGAATACGCCGACGGCCCCCCACTACGCCGACGGCCAAAGGTCGGCCCCCTCGGCGTAGGGTGGTCGACAGGATCGGCGCGCGCGTGCCCGTCGGCGTAAGTTCGCCCCTCGGCGTATAGAAGCTACGCCGACGGTGGCCCTCGGCGTAGGTGATGCCCCTCGGCGTAGGTGACGCCGTTACGCCATCCGGACGAGGCCCGTTACGTGATGGGCTACCCCGAGGGGGTGCCGTCGGCGTAGGATAAAGTTTTTTTTTCCTCTCCGCGCGTTGCGTGCTGTGTATACACGCGTTGCGTGTTTTTGAAAAAAAAAAAATTCAATACCTACGCCGACGGCAAGCCGTCGGCTTAGGTAGTTCGTTTTTTTTTTCTCCCTGCGCGTTGCGTGTTCTGTACACACGCGTGTTTGTTTTTTTAAAAAAAATCTATACCTACGCCGACGGCAAGCCGTCGGCTTAGGTAGTTTTTTTTTTTTACTCCATCGCGATATTCTTGCAAGTCAATGCTCTCTGATATTCTGTTCAGGAATCACTTTTCTCATAATTTTTTTTACTGCAAGTTAATATGATTGTGTCATCGACTTATTATCAACATACTCATCGCAACAACAACAAATAGTCGTGAAGATAGAGGGGATGCCGTCGGCGTAGCCCAGCACCGGGCACTCTGTAGCCGCCACGTGGATTCCTACGCCGAGGGGCTGGCCGTCGGCGTACGTGGGCGCGTAATGGACGCCGTTCTGACGCGTTGTGGGGCCCACCAACCTATACGCCGAGGGCGTATTATACGCCGACGGCCAAACTGTCTACGCCGACAGCGGTGTACGCCGAGGGGGCTACGCCGAGGGTGGCCGTCGGCGTAGACCTACGCCGAGGGGGACAGGCCCTACGCCGAGGGGGTCCGGCCGTCGGCGTCTATAGGCTTTCCCGTAGTGTTGACTTCAATGATGTGTTGGTCCAGTTTCAATCGATATCGTAGCAACAACGGACTGTCCACGATTAGTATAATTAATCTATAATTTTGACCTATCTACAGCTTGTCGATGGTTGTTGCAAAAGGAAATGAAAAGCGAGTACTTTGTGGAGAAGTGACAGCAATAGTTGTTGCTTTCTGCAATTTCCTCCAAAAGTATGGACGAACAAAAATATTTTTGATATCCCGGTGCCCTGTCCCAACTTTCATGGTTGGCTGGCGGTGTTGGACAAGTCCGCACACGCCCGCCTTTTCATTTCCACAGTGGTCATGTACGTTTAAATAGCATTGGTCGACTCGGCGAAGGTACGACTTTTAATCCCCCCCTCCCCCCGCGCTCCCACACGAACAATCGTCCCGTCCCCCCCCCCCCCCCGAGTTGTGCCCATAGATGGCACAATGCACCGCCGGTCCTGCCGGGCTTGCAGTTTGACATAGCCAGTAAATGGGTTGCCAACTCACGGTGTCATGGGCAAAGCTCACCCCGGGCGCGCTCCTAGCATACCCTTCGTCTGACCCAACTCCTCCACCTTCTTTCTCGAGCGAGAAGGAGGAGGAGCAGGGGATTAAGGAGGGCGAGGAGCGCGGCGAGGATGAAGATGATCTATCAGAGAGTAGGTTGCCATCCTCTCATCCTACGAAACAAGGGCCACGACCGACACCTTAGGGTGGTGACCTTCGAGGATACGAATGCATTCACACAGTTCCCGAGGGAGGAAGTCTTCTACCAGCTCATGGTCTACATCATAACCGTCTAGAGGGAGGGTTGAGATCTAGATCATCATGGTCCGGAGGGAGGAGGTCGAATGCGAGCTCATGATCGCCTATCGATATGTTTTATCGGCGTTCATGCCTAGAGGGAGGAGACATCGTCGCTCGCCAGAACATGGAGGCGCACAAAATGTCTATGGGCTTAGCAGTGTCGAAGCGATGTCTTCAGAAGGAGGTGGAGAGACCACCGGACGGCAAAGGATGCCTCCCTAAGGGCGACACGCACAACAGTGTCAGAGTAGCACCAAGATGTGCGCAAAGCCATGACAGAAGGAATGACCTGGGCAGCGAACAATGGGTATGCACATTTGCATTTTCATTCATAAAGTACCATATATCATGGTTGACTCCCATTTTTTAGGATTTTTAAGGTTTTTGCTAATTTCAATCAATTTATAAAAAAAATCGCCAATTCCTCGTAAGTAATTTGCAATTGCACTACAACTACATGATATGTTGTCCATAAAAATTCAAAAATCAATTTTGGTACTCAAATGTCAACATGTGAAGAATATGTAAGTGGTTTCGCAAAAATCATACATGTATGTATGAAAGATATGCCAACAAATGTTACCCTCCTTAAAAATATCAAATAATATGATACAAATGTCCGAAAACAATTTCTTTGGATTGGTGAAAGTGTTTTGTATATTAGCTCGCAGAGAAAAAAAATGATAAAGCATAAATTTTACAAATTCTGATACTATTCTTCAAGAAATGTCTTTTCATGTCTGAACTATCTTGTTATTAAGCTGGATGACCAAGATGATGAAAACTATTAGACCATAATTCATGATATTGTGCCCATTTTGGCACAAAGATACTTCTTACCATGACTAACAATAGTGCCAAAGAAATTACGGAAATATTTTTTTTTCTATTTATTATTAATCAAAAATGGAGGTAATATGTGAATCAAGTACCAAAAATATAATTCAAAACTGCACATTTACATTTTCATTGGATGATTCGGTCCATCTAATGCAAGAACGAGCTTGGTCCCTATTACTCCTTCGTGCGCGGCCTGCCTCCAGCCTAGTTCTGCCAAGGCTGACTCCGCGAGTGGCACATAAACCTTATTTTCTGTTTTTACCTTTTTTTCCTATTGAAAACGAGTACAAAGTGCCAATTTCTGTACATGCGAAGAGGATATATGTTTAGTTTTGTTTTTGCAAAAAATCAAGCTAGGACAGACACCTGACCTATTGAGAGCTCTTCCTATGAAAAGACAAATTATGAACCTACTCAGAGTTTGCAAAGACACATTCCGAAACGAGAGGAAACTTAATGATGTACCCGAGCAGGTGAACAAAACAGCATATACAATAGGCAAGTTCTCAGTAAACCCAAAGAAAATATGGATACAGATCGTAGTGCACTTATTTTCTGGTCTATGTCATCCTTGTGCTAATGTTGCGAGTATGGTATCTGCAGCTTTAGTAGATGTCCTCCAATGAGACGATTGCAACCCACCCGAACCATGCACTTAGGTCAAAATGTACTTTACGACTGACCGGGCCTCATAGACTATCATAATTATTTCTAAAATTGATTTCACTTCGCAATAACCGTGAATAGATAATTATCTTAGGAGAGGTTCCCCATGTGAGTCGCTCCATAATTCGACACATGTTGGCTTTATGCACCTCAAATCTTGTTAGGAACTCGGGGTCCATGGTATTACACAGCTCGCAAATGATACCACATAGCTGGATGATTTTCAACCCTGTAGCTCGTTCCATGACAAGCCTTATATAGTTCACCACCTTCTCCTCGTCCTCGAACCCTACCATGATCAGAAACTTCAAGTTCAGGTTCTTCAAATCCTTCGATGGTTCCCACAGTATATTGGTCTTCTCGGCAGTGAGCTGGGTCGTTGGGACGCATAAATGTCGGGGACGATGTAACTTCACGCATGGAAACAAAAAATTAAGAACATATGTTATATTAAGATTAAGATACAGGAGGGTGTAGAAAGAAATATTTGTGATTTTACAAATTTGCATCGAACTCAATACAACTATTAAAGTTGTATGAACTAAATCCTACATACAGTAAGACAAAAAAATGCTTTTGGGATACCTTTGAAGTTACAGATATGTTATATCTATTTGTTGATCTCGCCTGTTTCTATGTTTATCTCGCCCAAGATACTTTGTAATAAACAGTTTAATAAAGAAGGCGACGTGCATAACTCGATGCAGATGCTAGGGCTTTTATCCTTTTTGAAAAAGAAAAATACAAGAGTTTTTCTCAAACATAAAGTATGATCCAACAAGATTTGTTTGCCTTGCACGGATATATAATTATATATAGTCCCTCTCCAAAATTCATATGGACCATTGAAACTTGGGTCATTTATCGAATTGCCCATAGCGGACCACTTGTACTCAGTTTTACCCCTAGAGCTGAATCGACCTCAGTTTTGCCCCTAGTCTGTGCGCAACTACTATGGAGAGGCTGGAACGGTAAGTTTGGAGTCGACTCCGTTTCGCGAAGTGGGACCGAGGAGTCAGACTCCGTTTCGCGAAGTGGGTCCGGGTGGGACTGCCAAGTTCGTTGAAACCATCCGGAGCTTACAGGTGGGACCGCACAATTAGTTGACTACGCTGAATAGTCCACACCCGAGTTTCCCGCCACCACCGTCGTGCGCTGCCGCCCAATTTAGTTGACCCGCCGTCGTGCGTTGCCGCTCACGCCGCCGCCACCGCCGCACCATCCCCTGCTGCGCCACGAGCACCTGCGGCACCACCACCACCACCACCACCACCACCACCACCGCTGGGTTCGGCTTGGGGGGCGAAAAGGCGGGGCAGCCCACGCTGGCCAGAGCTGTCAGCGACGCGTGGAAAAACCGTGGGCCCCCGGGTCGTTCAAAGTCTGCCGGAGTAACGGCACGCGCGTCGCAGTAAATGACCCGCCAGGGCTACAAAAGGCCCCTCACCGCTCGCCGCTCTCCCCATTCTCGCCGTTCATCTCCTCGCCCTCACCGCACAAACTCTCATCGCCCTCGCCGCACTTCACCAGACACCACGAGACGATGCCTCGCCGACTCCGTGCATGGCGCAACTCGCCGTTGTACTGCCGACCCACGGCCGCGACGCGGGGCCACAATGACGGCGAGGAGAACGAGCAGCCGGCGCCGGAGGAGGCAGCGCCCGAGCAGCAGCTGCCGCAGGAGGAGGCGGGGCCCGAGCAGCAGCAGCCGCCGGAGGAGGCGGCGCCCGAGCAGGAGCCGCCGCAGGAGGAGGCGGCGCCCGAGCAGGAGCCGCCGCAGGAGGCGCCGCGCTGGAGGAGGCTCAGGCGGATGCAACCTATCTGGCCCGAGCAGCACGCCACCGTCTACTCGTTCGAAACATGGCGGAACGAGGAGGCGTTCCACACGGTCCGCTCCTGGCTAAAGGAGGCGGCGGCAGCGGCCGAGGCTGCCGCTGTTCGTGCATCCCTGGAGACCCACCAGAGGGAGCAGGCGGAGCGCCAGGTCTACCGGGAGCTCGCCGCAACCGCGGCGTCGGATGAACAGCAGGCGGTCGTCGCGCTGTACGAGAGCGACCGGCGCAAGGCTGCCCTGCAGAGCGAGAGGCGGGACCGCCGCCATCCCTTCGAGCAGGCGCAGCTGCACCGGCTGCGGATCCGAGGCAGAGCGGAGCGGCATGCGATCGCTACGCTGGCGAACCCATCGCCCTTAGCCAAGAACGACCACGAGGCGGGGCCCTCCAGCATGCTGGCCTACGACGACAGCGATGAGGACGACGAGGAAGAGGAGTAGAGGACGACGTCTAGGAGGAGGGCGACGACTAGGCCTCTCGGGCAACCGTAGTTTTTTTTTTTTAAGTTTTTTCAATGTTTTTAGTTAAATTATGCCGTCTAGCTTTCTGTAAAACTATCGTCGAATCTATGAATTTTAGCCTATTTCAACGAGTTCGCGTTTTTTAATTAATTTTGAGAATTTCTGAACGCAATCACGAGCCAGAATGTAGATTAAAAGCGAAAAGAATGTTTGAATAATGTTGTATATATGATGCATGTTGAACTAAGTCATTCCAAAATTTTGGGCAAATGTGCTTCAAATGAGGTCTGAAGCTAGGGTAAATCACATATAACAACGTTGTGCGTTGGATTCATGTCATTTTGATTTGTTTTGACTTATTTATGCTCATTTGCAACCATCGCTCAATTCTCGTGAGAAATGTGCTTGAAATGAGGTCCGAAGCAAGGGTAAATACCCCCGTTTATAAATTCATGAAAAATTCGACCTTGCCAAAATTAACCAAATAAATTTGAGGAGCAACTATATCACATATAACAACGTTGTGTGTTGGATTCATGTAATTTTGAATGTGTTTGAATTATTTATGCTCATTTGCAACCATCGCTCAATTCTCGTGAGAAATGTGCTTGAAATGAGGTCCGAAGCAAGGGTAAATACCCCCGTTTATAATTTCATGAAAAATTCGACTTTGCCAAAATTAACCAAATAAATTTGAGGAGCAACTATATCACATATAACAACGTTGTGCGTTGGATTCATGTCATTTTGAATGTGTTTGAATTATTTATGCTCATTTGCAACCATCGCTCAATTCTCGTGAGAAATGTGCTTGAAATGAGGTCCGAAGCAAGGGTAAATACCCCCGTTTATAATTTCATGAAAAATTCGACCTTGCCAAAATTAACCAAATAAATTTGAGGATCAGCTATATCACATATAACAACGTTGTGTGTTGGATTCATGTCATTCTGATTTGTTTTGAATTTTTTATGCTCATTTGCAACCATCGCTCAATTCTCGTGAGAAATGTGCTTCAAATGAGGTCCGAAGCTAGGGTAAATACCCCCGTTTGTAATTTCATGAAAAATTCGACCATGCCAAAATTATCCATAGAAATTTGAGGATCAGCTATATCACATATAACAACGTTGTGTGTTGGATTCATGTCATTTTGATTTGTTTTGAATTTTTTATGCTCATTTGCAACCATCGCTCAATTCTCGTGAGAAATGTGCTTCAAATGAGGTCCGAAGCAAGGGTAAATACCCCCGTTTATAATTTCATGAAAAATTCGACCTTGCCAAAATTATCCATAGAAATTTGAGGATCAACTATATCACATATAACAACGTTGTGTGTTGGATTCATGTCATTTTGATTTGTTTTGAATTTTTTATGCTCATTTGCAACCATCGCTCAATTCTGGTTTGAAATGTGCTTCAAATGAGGTTCGAAGCTAGGGTAAATACCCCCATTTGTGCTTCAACATTTTTTGGCATATTTTATAAATCAACCAAATGAATTTCCTATACATCTATTCTACATGTATAGTGTAAATCTGAAGTTTCATTATGTTTTGAATAATTCTTCTATTTTTTATTTTTTATTTAAATAACATGGTTTAATAGAAACATCATATGTAAAACTGATAAAAATCATCTCTGTAGTAAATCTGAAGTTTCATTATATTTTTTATTTAAATAACATGGTTTATAATACTTAACAGCAAAGAAATCATATGTAGAACCATCGATCCCTGTGGCCAACGTACCAACCAATCAGAGCGCAGAACTAACGTCTCGCGGATCGCTGTGGCTGCGAGCGCATCCGTCCGATGCATGATTCCTTCTAGAAGGCGTCTATCCAACAGCCCAGGTCGAATCTCTGTGTTTCCTTCTAGAAGCTTTTCGGCTGGTCAAACAGAG
The DNA here is from genome assembly GCA_028641055.1 of Alopecurus myosuroides. NCBI lineage: Eukaryota > Viridiplantae > Streptophyta > Magnoliopsida > Poales > Poaceae > Alopecurus > Alopecurus myosuroides. The sequence continues at coordinate 3,503,207 of CM054057.1, forward strand.
GGTTGACCAAGCTTGAAATGAGCATAAATAATTCAAAAAAAATCAAAAAAATATATTGGCGACGCACATAGTAGTGTTATGTCATATAGTAACGAGAAAAAAATATAAACCTGTCTTATAAAGAATGGAACGAAAAAACCTTGTGTAACATATGATATCTTGAACAGTCTAGTAGAGAGTTCAAGATAATGAGATGAGTTTCAAACCTTTTGAACTCAAATAAGGTCAAAATCTCACCAAAGCTTCATTTTGGTGTGACTAAGAAAGATCCAAAGTTATTTTTTCATTTTGATGTTTTAAACTTGTTTTATTTACGATTTTCGATTAATACCATTATTATTCAAAAGAAAATAAATAATACGAATATTCATCCAATAAATTTTTGGGCTTCGGAATTGCATTATATAGGTCTAATACAAGTCTAGTAAAAATATAAATAGGATTTATAAACATTAGAACGAAATCCATCACTAAAATGAGATTCCTCGAATACAAGACTAGAGATTTCAAAGAATAAGAGGTGGAAACATTGTGAATCTTCCGAAGAGGTGGGTTCTACCTTTTTGTTTTGTGTTCCTATGGGCTATACTAGCACAACCAAGCAAATAGTTCCACATTGCTACCACCTTTCGGCGCTGTTACCGCGTGTTTCCGTATAAGTCCGGTATTTCTCCAGCGGGGCTAGGGTTTCACCGGGAGGCTACGGAGCGTATGGATCCCAACACAAGCTAGGGGGTGCCATACCATGTTAGTATAGGTGTGTTGTGTGCTTTGTATGTCCAAGATTGCTCTCTGGGGTGTGACCCGGCTTCACCGGCATCCACTTCTCTCTCGTAGGCGATTATAGGGTGAAACTCCCGTATCGGACCAAACACCGTGAATCTTCCGAAGAGGTGGGTTCTACATTTTTGTTCTGTGTTCCTATGGGATATCCTAGCACAACCAAGCAAATAGTTCCACATTGCTACCCCCTTTCGACGCTGTTACCGCGTGTTTCCGTATAAGTCCGGTATTTCTCCAGCGAGGCTAGGGTTTCACCGGGAGGGGGGCTACGGAGCGTCTGGATCCCAACACAAGCTAGGGGGTGCCATACCATGTTAGTATAGGTGTGTTGTGTGCTTTGTATGTCCAAGATTGCTCTCTGGGGTGTGACCCGGCTTCACCGGCATCCACTTCTCTCTCGTAGGCGATTACAGGGTGAAACTCCCGTATCGGACCAAACACCGTGAATCTTCCGAAGAGGTGGGTTCCACCTTTTTGTTCTGTGTTCCTATGGGATATCCTAGCACAACCAAGCAAATAGTTCCACATTGCTACCCCCCTTCGATGCTGTTACCGCGTGTTTCCGTATAAGTCCGGTATTTCTCCAGCGGGGCTAGGGTTTCACCGGGAGGGGGGCTACGGAGCGTCTGGATCCCAACACAAGCTAGGGGGTGCCATACCATGTTAGTATAGGTGTGTTGTGTGCTTTGTATGTCCAAGATTGCTCTCTGGGGTGTGACCCGGCTTCACCGGCATCCACTTCTCTCTCGTAGGCGATTACAGGGTGAAACTCCCGTATCGGACCAAACACCGTGAATCTTCCGAAGAGGTGGGTTCTACCTTTTTGTTCTGTGTTCCTATGGGATATCCTAGCACAACCAAGCAAATAGTTCCACATTGCTACCCCCTTTCGACGCTGTTACCGCGTGTTTCCGTATAAGTCCGGTATTTCTCCAGCGAGGCTAGGGTTTCACCGGGAGGGGGGCTACGGAGCGTCTGGATCCCAACACAAGCTAGGGGGTGCCATACCATGTTAGTATAGGTGTGTGGTGTGCTTTGTATGTCCAAGATTTCTCTCTGGGGTGTGACCCGGCTTCACCGGCATCCACTTCTCTCTCGTAGGCGATTACAGGGTGAAACTCCCGTATCGGACCAAACACCGTGAATCTTCCGAAGAGGTGGGTTCTACCTTTTTGTTCTGTGTTCCTATGGGATATCCTAGCACAACCAAGCAAATAGTTCCACATTGCTACCCCCTTTCGACGCTGTTACCGCGTGTTTCCGTATAAGTCCGGTATTTCTCCAGCGGGGCTAGGGTTTCACCGGGAGGGGGGCTACGGAGCGTCTGGATCCCAACACAAGCTAGGGGGTGACATACCATGTTAGTATAGGTGTGTTGTGTGCTTTGTATGTCCAAGATTGCGTTCCCGCACAGAGAAGCGCTCGTCTCAGCGTCTGCAGGCCGTTGCCGCCGTAGTTTGCATGCATGGACTCGATCTGCACCGTTCCTTACGATCAAACGATCGAAAATGAAGCGGTGCATGGACTGGGTGTTTTGTCTCAATGTAACGGCCCCGTTCACCAGCCCGGTGCATGCACGCCTCGTTTTTTCAGAGTAAACAACGTGGCAGAAGAAGAAAATAGTTAACGTCGCGTCGCATTTTCAGCAGCCCTGCACGCCTTGTTTCAGAAACACGAGTCGCGTCGCATTTGCAGCGACGCAGCCCTCCACGCCTGGTTTCAGAAACACGAGTCGCGTCGCATTTGCAGCGACGCAGCCCTCCACGCCTGGTTTCAGAAACACGAGTCGCGTCGCATTTGCAGCGACGCAGCCCTCCACGCCTAGTTTTCAGAAGATACGCATCAATGTGCAGGATTTGGCGTGAGACTTTGGACTTTCTTCTCTTCACCTCTTTAATACACGCATGCAACGTCGAATCACTTCGACTGACGAATGCACACGCGCTCGTACTCCGTATCAATAGCTGTCCGGCCTACGCCTACGCCTATGCCTGTTCTACACCGCTTTGACCATGCATCTACTCTAATACACTGCGTCCAAGGTCTTCACACAGTTTGCTTCATCTACCCAAATAAATTCACGTCTAATCGTGTCTTTAAATATTCCTTCAGTCGTCCTCCGTATTCTCATCCCTCTCCAGCCATTTGCCCTTTCTCTCCCTTCAAGCCCTAACGCACAATGTCTTCCTACTCACTACCTTCAAGCCCGGAGTCGGTCTCCGACGAGGACAACCACCCCAAGGCTCTGCCTTGGTACGAGGCCGAGTGGCCCGAGGCGGAGTTGGACGTCCTGCCCATCGTGCTTCCCGTCGACGACTCTCCCAATCGGGAGCGATCGCCGACGCCGCCCTTCGTCCACCGCCCCGTCCCTTCCACCACCACCAAGACGTCGGACATCTCCCCCAAGACGAACCGCCGCCTCAAAACACTGGAGCGGCTGGAGAAGAAGGAGTTGAAGGCGATGGAGAAGAAGGAGGCCAAGGAGGACGCGAAGGCTTTCCGGGCCAGCATCAAGCGGTCCCGTGAGAGGCAGGAGGAGAGGATGCGGGCGGAGAACCGCAGCGCCCGGATCAAGCAGGAGATGGAGATCCGGGCGGCGGAGTGGAGGAAGTAGGGCGGCGCCGGAGCGCGGGAAGGGCTCCCGCATGCATGCAGAGCGGGAGCAGTTAGGGCTAGCCCTTTTTTTTTAGTTAAATGTAATGTTTATCCGGCCCCACTGATTATATGTAAAGTGGGGCCAGTTATCCTTTCTAAGTATGTTTAATTATATATAAGCCCTATATATAAAGTTATGTTCTTATATTTGTCCAAATGTACCCACTGTTTAGAAGTTTTATCCTTTCTAATCATCGCTTTAAAATCTGCACATTGTAAACAAAATTTATATATAAGAGATGTGCTTTAACGAATAATATTTTCTAAAAGAGCTGCATTATGTTTTCTAAGATAACATAAAAAATTTGAGTTGAGCACAGTATATTTTATATTATTAATACGAATAATTTGATGGTTTAATAAATGGATAATGCGTAGTCTGCATGTACTGATTAATAAATATAAATAGATAATGTGTAGTCTACATGTTGACATTGGGCCTCATGTGACATTGGGCCGCAAGGAACGGTCAACTGGTGGGGCCCACATGCAGCGCCAACCGTCAACAGATGGGGCACACAAACCGCGCCAACGCTCAACAGCTGGGGCCCACAGGCCGCGCCAACGGTTGTATGATGGGTCCCACAGGTCAGGATCCTAACGGGGGGCCGAAAATAACGGTGGGAGCAGCGAAAAGAGTCCTTGCGCACTGACTAGGGGCAAAACTGAGGTCGATTCGGCGCTAGGGGTAAAACTGAGGTCGTGGTGCCAACTGAGGGCACCTTGTTAATTATCCCTTGAAACTTCCGTTTGCATTGCACCATCATTAATATACAAGTAGTGTGTTCCCCGACAATATCCCAATGGCATTGCAGCCTACTTGTTATATACTTGTGATAGATTAGAGTTGATGAGTGGTTGAGAATCAAACCAACTTGATGTATTTTGTCAATGCTGTAATATCCACAAACATGCATGCCATATAAGAATGAGCCATATATAGCCAAGTGAAGATGTGGATTAAACTACATGGAAATCAAAAGTAATATAGAGACTTACTTGAAATGTTTTTAGGGCAGGTGCAACTTCAAGGATAAACAGGGTCCAGCTCAGATCACACTCCGGAAAGATCCAACAAAGCGCAACGTTGGTCAGGTTGTGGAACATAGCAGTGGGCTGCTTAGGATGTTCGGGCTTTATCCAAATGTGCAGCAAGAGAAGAAGATAAATACAGAACTGAAATTGGTAGATGAAAAGAACATATCATACTATGCAGATGCCCTGAAAATTTCACGTGGATGCAGAAATTCAGAAGTTACCATTTGATAGCTAAAGTTGAGAATCAGTTCTGACAGGTTTGTGGCGTTCGTTGAGAAGCACTCGCTCAGCGCGAATGGCGCTTGCCCAATGCTTGCATGAGAACCGAGGGTCAGCTTGCGAAGCTCAGGTACATAGCCAACCCACAGCGGGTAATCACCAGGGTACCAAGAATTAAACAAGAGCCTTGTGAGCTTTGGGACAGAGACGAGCTCGATCCGCTTGCACCCAAAGAAATCGAAGTCGAGTTCCGTAATTAGGGAGTTTGGCAGGTCGATCTTGAGCACAGAGCGCCCAATCAATCTGCATGATTTTAAGGAGAGGTGTTTGAGCTTCTCGCAAGCACGGATGAGTCTGGGCAAGTCGGAGGGACCAAACGCGAGGCTCGTGAGGGATAGGCCTGTGAGCCACCGGAAGGCGACCTTGTATTTGCGGGAGAAGGACATGAACTGCCGCCCGAACTTGGCAAGGCTGTCGCCGTTTAGAGAAGAAGGAGATAGTGTCACAAGCTCGAAGCTTTCCGTCTCGCCACGTCTGACGGTTTCCACGACGGCGCGGCCGATGGAGCCCAGGTGACGCGCCGACGGATAGAAGCGGAGCCGGAGGATCTTGATGGCGCGCCTGCTCTTGCATTCGCAGTTGCACTCAGGCGGAGGACGGACTGACAATAAACTGCACACCGCACCTGTGAACGCGTCCATGGTCTCCATTGGCGTGGTGCCCTGGAGGTCGTCGACGTCGAGGTACAGGCGCGAGAGCTGGTGGGGGAGGTGCCGCCACCGCGTCGAGACCGTGCCGGCGCGGACAGCGTCACGCTGGCCGAGCCGTTCGAGGATTCCGAGGAGGAGCTCGTCCGGGAGCGCGCTGATCCTATCTTGATCGTGGCCGATTTTGGACGGCCAGGACCCCATGATGGGAGCTCCGATTGCTCTGATCAGCTGGCTCTTGGTCTGATCTCAGTGATCTAACACAGTGGCCGAAGTTGGTACAGAATAGATTGATTTGGAAAATCTCAACGACGGTTGCCAGTGGGCGGGAGTCACGGGACTGGATTTGTGTGAAGAGATTGGATTGCATTATCTATCCCCGGTGGGCGGGAGTCCGTTATGGACTTCTTCCTTCTTTCCCAAATTTTCGTCTGGCCGCTACTAGTCAGTAATCGCCAAAAATACCATGTGTTCATGCTAGATATGTTGTCAATAGCCCTCCGTCATCCACCCCATCTGGACAATATGAATGTCCATAATTCTCATTCTCACGGGACTGGATTTGTGTGAAGAGATAGGTTTTTTTTTTGAAATATAAACTCAATAAATATAAAAGCACGCAAGCCGCCTCATTAAAAACCTTCCAGTCCCCGTAGGTAGCCTGGTAAGGAAAATAGTGCGTAAAAACCTTGCTGCTTAGTGTTCAAACACTGATACATCGTGTGCTAGAATGTTTACAAGAAAATCAGGGGGTTCTTCTAACCAAGTTACAGTAACGAACCCCTCAAAGTGGCTAGCTAGACTATGTGCTGCACCGTTCGCTTCCCTTGGGCAGTAATGGAATCACTACGAGAAAACTGCGATTTGCTGTGTACTCGTCCCTTTGCCGTGTGTCATTTCGCGTGGAACACGGCAAAGACCATCTTTGCCGTGTCATGCCCACAAAACACACGGCAAAGAAATTGGATATGGCGAAGTACGCGAAAAACACACGGCAAAGAACTATACACGGCAAACATGATAAAATACACACGACAAAGAAATCAACACGGCAAAGAAATTGGATTACACACGGCAAAGACAAAGGCACGGCAAAGTTTCCTGACACATGCACGGCTTCGCCGCCCTTCACGGAGCCGTTACGACGGCGGTTCTTTGCCGTGTATATAAAAATACACACGGCAAAGTATTAGGTTTTTTGCCGTGTATTTTAGAAATACACACGGCAAACGATGTCTTTGCCGTGTGTATTTTCAAAAGACACGGCAAAGGTAGTCTTTGCCGTGTGTATTTTGATATACACAGCAAAGAACTTACTCTCAACTATTTTTTCTAGGACATTTCTTTCCCGTCATATTTCATCTCTATTGTCAATGTAGATAGAAATTTAACACACCCATAATCTACAACCCCAAATCTTGCTAAACGTGACATTTTTATGGTCCCCGCATGTATACCCCTTCAGAAGGTTACTGTCATGTTGGTTTAGGGTTTCGTCGAAGCGGGGCTATGGAACTTCGGAATCACACTAAAATCTGGTGGTGTCATTCCGTATGTATACAACTATTGGGATGCGTAGATGGCCAATAGGCTACCCTGGGGTGTGACCAGCTTCACACACACACACTACCTTGTGGTAGACATAAAAAAGTTGACTTTTCTCCAACCGGTTAGGATTTCGCCAGAGCGGAGGCTCCGGAGCGTCGAAATTCGACCAAAACTAGATGATGTCGTACCATATGTATAAAAGTATGGTGATAAGTGTACATAACCAAAAATAATTGCATGGAAACATAAGTCAAGTGAGAGTTACCCGTCTAGGGTTTTGTCCTCCCGCGACGGAAGTGGCAGCGAGTTTTCGTTCCCGATCGGTGATCGTTCTGGCCCCGGTGATCTGTGCGGGTCGTCGCCCCCCCGAGGTGGAGTCCGTCCCCGATTTGGTTTTCGCCTCCATCGACCTAGATAAGTACACCCTATCCCGGGTGGTAAGGAGTCATCAGAGATAGGTTTTGAGTTGAGGAACCATGGCACAAGGAAAATTGTCGAGACATCGTAGTAGTTTTCATAGACTGGGGTGCCATGAGACTACGGTAGAGACGTGGGGTAACGGGATAGCGTAGTAATACAGAACACGGGATTTTACCCAGGTTCGGTACGTCGCGACAGTACGGCGTACCTACTCCTGCACTTCTCACTATGTGGGACTAAAGCCCGTATAATAAGGTTACAATGTAAGAGAATAGATCCAGCTACTCGTCGAGGATGAACTTCCCGGCGAGTTGCGTAAGGCTTGAGCTTGAACCTAGAACCTTGGACTAAAAAGAACTTATGTAATCTATCTCCCGTCCGGCTTTATATAATAGCCGAATTAGGGCTTACAGAACCAGAAACCTAGAAGACTACGTTTAACTTGTAACTTGGAAAGTAAGGAATCCGTCTTCTCCTCCAAGCCAGATCACGCGGGCCGTGATCCGGGTTCTTCTAGAATCCGGCTTCTGCGCGTCGGACTACTGGGCCGCCCAATGGACCTAAGCCCATTACCATGTAGGCCACCCTGGTAGTCCGGCTCTTTTGTCTACCATCTTCTATACCCCTATTCAGTATATATCCGACAGTAGCCCCCAGGAAGGATCAAAACTCTGAAACTCCGCCTTTCGTCAAATACATTTCGTCCGGGAAAACTTGATTCAGCAGTCTTGATTCTTTCTTCTTTCCTTTTGAAGGAGATGGTAACATAAAACTCGGAACTATGAAAATCCGGCTTTTCTTCTCGCGATGCTTCGCGGAAAAAGGAACTTATGACATCAGCGCCTCAATCACGCTGACGCAAGCGCCGCTTGGTTTCACGCGGGAAACCCTGCAACGTATCTCTGACAGATTCTCACGAAAAACGAGGAGATAGCCATCATTCCTCTGTCGTTCCGTTTCCCGGATTTTCCGGCGAGCGACACGCGTCGAACATCCAACGGTCAAAAGAGCCGTTGGCGCGTATCTAGAGGTTTTCAGGCTATAAATAGCCGTCCTCGTCGTCATCGGAAATCTTTCCTCACTCCACACTGCCCACGCCATTGACGCAAACGCGAGCACGAGAGCAAGAACGAGACCTTGCCCCGACGAGCCCTTTGCACGCCGGAGCGCTCACTCGCCACCGAAAAAGATGGCCTCTCCGTCGTCCTCACCGGCTCGCGCCTCCATCGACGAGCTTTTGGGCGACCTAGATCCACAGCTGGGGTCGCCCAAGCATGCCGGCGGCGAGCCGGAAAAGGCCACGGCATCCGCGGCGGGCGGAGGAAACGCTTCCGCCGCCGCGGACATCGCGGGCCCAAGCGCCACGACAACCCCGCCGTTCGCACCTGAAACGGCGGAGGAGAAAATCGAGCTCCTTGGCAAGAAACTTTCCGCCGCGAAGGCCGCCGCCGCCGCCGCCGCCGGAGCAGACGAGGAAGAGGAAACTGCAGGCAACTGGAGTGCCTGCAGTATTCCCCCGGCTCTCCTTCCAAACTTGGAGAAGGAGGGCTTAGTTCTAAAAAAGAAGTGGCGGCTCCCGGAAGAGGAGACTGAACCCATGCCACAAGAGGGCGAAAGGGTGCTTCTTACCTCCCACCTTCTACGAGGTATGGGGCTGCCACCTTCCTCTTTCTTCCTCCAGGTTCTGTCACACTACAGCATCCAACCTCATAACCTTCCTCCCAATTCTATTCTGTACATGGCCGGCTTCCAGGCCTTGTTCGAAGGTTACCTAGGAATAGAGCCTAGGTTAGATTTTTGGCTGTATTGCTTTGGGGTGAAGCGTAACTCTTCGGAGGGCGCACTCCCAAATTGCGGGACCATTTCCTTTACTCTTCGGAGATTCCGAGAGGATTGGTTCCCCAAAATCAAAACCTCAGAATCCGTCAAATTTTGGACGGGTTCTTTTTTCTATCATCCCGACGTGCCTTTTCCTAAAAAGGCCGTCGGGGTTCCACCTTTTGTGAACTCCGCCGCCGTTCCCCAGGATAACTGGGTAACAGAGGCCGTCCAAGTTCTGCCTCCAGATCTGCTAAGGATCAAGAGGCGCATCGCCAAGCTCACCTCCTCCAAACCTTCTTTGACCGGTATGGACACGGTCTTTTGCTGGCTGGATAGGCGGATTCAGCCATTAGCAAATCACGGAGGCCGTCTCCTGTGTGAATACACGGGAGCCAAGGATCCAATACGGACAACCGACAAGGATTGGCCCGCAAAGGAACTTAGGCGGCGCATCAATCAGTTGGTCGCATCACGCGACCAATACACGGAGAGTCGGCCAATGTACACGGCCGACAACCCAGCTCCTAAGGTAAATTTTCCGTCATTTGGGTATAATCTCACTTCCTGGATAATCTACCTTTTGACTCTGATTGGTTTTTCCGACAGCTTGTGGATCTTCCAGACTCGGAGTTAGCCTCCGAGGCCGAGCTGGATGCGCTGCGCTCCGCCGCTACGGGTGGGCGCAAACGCAAGAAGATAATTTCTTCGGATGAGATTATCGACCTTGACGGAATCCCCGTCGCCACTTCCAGGTTATTTTCTTCTGGGTTTTTTCTTTTATGGGATCTTTTTCGTCCATCTTCGGTGTTTTAACCTTTTCCGGTTTTTTGGTTTTTAGCCTACCCCCCTCCAACTTGAAGCCGAGAAAGTTGAAGAAACTCAGAGCTTCTTCCAACCGAGGCAGCCAACCATCTCCCGCCGTCGCCCCGGACACGCCGCAGACAATGGCGGAAGAGCCTACTGCAGCCACCACCACCAAGCCCCCAGAGCCCAGCCAGCCCGTTGTGTCCGAGTCGGACACGAGGGAAAGGGCGGCTCCAGAGGTGGGGAAATCTTCTCGGACTTTCGACGAGGAAATCCCCACCTTTGACAAGGATTTTAAGGCTATAAATGACGGCTTGGACGCAGCCGGAAATCACTTCGCGGAATACGCGAAAGAATTCCAAGAAAACTTAGCAGGTTTGCAGCGCATGAGCCAGGTATGTAACTCTAGCCCCCAAGCATTAAACAAAATGCATGCTTTTTTGCTTTGATGTTTTTTGTTAACCATACTTTTCCTTGCTGTGTTTCAGCAAACCTCCGAGGCCATAAACCTGGAAGTTTTCAGGAAGCTCACCATCAAGAATAAAGAAGTTCGAAGTCTTCTTTCTATTCTTGAGGAGAAAGAGGCGGAGCTGGAATCATCTTAGCTCGCTTTGACAGAAACGAAAGGTAAGCTTTTTTCGTTTTGAAATTTCTGATTTAAGACTTTGTCTAAGTTTTTTCCCGAGGAGATTGATCAACTCGGATTTTCCCTTGCTTTTCAGCTGCCTTAGCTGAGGCTAAACAAGCAGCGGAAGATTCTGGCAACGCCGAAATTCTCCGCAATGAGAACATTGAGCTTCACAAGAATCTTGTGAAAGCTCAGCAAGAACTGGAAGCCAGCAACCTGGCTCTTGGAATGGCTAATTCCAAGGCTTTCGAACAGGCGGAGAAAGACAAATCCACCATTCAGGATTTGACTGAAGCTCTGAACCTTCGCCTGGAGGAAGTTTCCGAGATCGACAAGCTCATCGGTAAATTTCTTACCCTTTTCCTCATCTTTCCATGTTTTGCTTTCTCTGTTTGTCTGCTTAACCCTTTTGTATGTTTTATTGGATCAAACAGGAGACACCCCAGATGGCACTCGGGCTGCAGGCATCCGAGCTTTCGGGGAGACATGGAATTTGATGAAGGCTGCTGCAACGCAGCTAGTAGGCAAGTTTCTTCCCGATAAATCTGGGGAATGCTCGGAGGTTGAAAAACTTCCGGGTATCATCATGGAGGTGGCGGAGTCCAAGGAGTCTATTCTCCGCTCCGCTGCACGGGGTGGTGCGCGCATGGCCTTAGGCCTTATGCGCATGCACTACCCTAGTGCCAAATCCTGGCGTGTGGCCACCGGTGTCCCTCAGGGATACACGGATGCGCAACGATCCACCATCTTTGGTGAAGTTAAGGGCCACGCCACCCAGATTGCCGCCATGGTAAATGTCGCCGTCAACTATCCAGAAGAGGAAGCTCCTCCAATCCCCGATGAAGAAAGCAGCGAGGAGGAGTCGGATTCTTGAAAGGTTACCTGGAACCTGGATAGAAAAAGTAGACAATAGGAGCATTACTGTTCTTTCATTTGTAATCCAAAATGTAATGCTTCTTATATATTACTGAAAATTCCGCCTTTTGCAGTTTAAACTATGAAATTACTTTGCAAGTTGTTTGGATCATTCCTTTATCTTCTAAGTTCTCTGGTGTATATGCTTTAACTGTCCTTAGTGTTTGAAATGGCTCAAATAGCATTATGAATCGTTATGCCGAGTAACTGGGGACGAACCAATCAGTTTTGAAACTCGGAAACATGAATCATGCTAAAGGCATTTTTACTAACTAGTTCCAGTAACCCAGCATACGCACAATCAGATAAGACTTAGAGAAACAAGGAAAGTTTTAAGTGAAACTTGGGCACACAGGCAATTCAAGTTTCCTTTAGCCGTTAAAAGGCTGAAAAAATCATTCAGTTATGTAACGCCGAGTACGCAAGCACAATTCGGGTTAACGTTGAGAAATTTGTAAGATCATTGGGAAATAGATGAGGCGGAAACACTTTGCACTTATAAGAAATATGGATGACAGCATTCCGACAACTTTATTTCATGACCTCAAAAGATGTTTACATAGATTTGTACTGAGTACAGAAGGGGACATAACTTGCTAGGTGTTCCCAGGCTTCCGCAATCCACTTGACCTTGTCGAAACTTTTCAGCAGCTTGGATAGTGGTAGGGTTTTAGCCCCCATCCAACCAAGAAATCTTTTTATGGCTGTGGCGGAACCCGGCAATTTTGGGGCATCTTTTTCACACGTAAGTTCTGAGATGTTCGAGATTGCCTTCATCTTTTCCGGGTTAACTTCTATTCCTCTATGAGAAACGATGAAACCCAAAAGTTCACTTGAGGGAACCCCGAATACGCACTTAGATGGATTCAACTTCATCTGGTAGGTGCGTAAGTTCTCGAAAGTTTCTCGCAAATCCTCAAGGAGTGTATCTTTTTCCTTGGTTACGACAGCAATATCGTCCACGTAAACATGGACGTTTCTTCCAATTTGGCTATGCAAACAACGTTGCATGCAACGCTGGTAGGTTGCACCTGCGTTCTTCAGGCCGAAAGGCATGGTTATGTAATAGTACGTCCCATACGGGGTTATAAAAGAAGTCTTGATTTGATGTTCCTTTTTCATGCGTATTTGGTGGTACCCGGAGTATGCATCCAAAAAGCATAAAAGCTCAGAGCCTGCAGTGGCGTCTATTATTTGATCGATTCGCGGCAGCGCAAACCTATCTTTCGGACATAACTTGTTCAATCCTGTGTAATCTATACACATTCTGAGGGCAGTTGTGTCTTTCTTCGGTACTAATACCGGATTTGCGGACCAGTCAGTATGGATTACCTCCTTGATGAAATCCGCTGCTAAAAGCCGGATAATTTCCTTGCCAATAGCCTTCCGTCTTCTTCCGTCAAATCGACGGAGACCTTGTTTGACGGGTTTTGATCCGGGAATAACCTTGAGTTGGTGCTCAGCAAGTTCCCTGGGTACGCCTGGCATGTCAGCTGGACACCAGGCAAAAATATCCCAGTTCTCACGGAGGAACTTGATGAGCTCGCCTTCCTATTTGTCGGTCATCCCAGTCCCTACAACGACAAATTTTGTCGGATCTTTGGGATCTAGGATTACCTGCCTTGTATTCTCGGACGCCTTGAAGCTATCTGTTGGCTTCCGAGTTTCTTTTCCTGCCGGCATTTCTTTCGGCGATACCTCCTTGGCTAACTCCTTCAGTTCTTCCTGAGCTAAACTCTTTTTGCGCAAAGGGCGTTTTGCTTCTCCAACTCGTTTGCCAGCTTGAAATCACCGGCAATGGTGATTACTCCTCCTTTGGGTCCTGGCATCTTCAGCTTGTTGTAGATATAGCAAGATCTTGCCATAAACTTGGCGAAAGCCGGACGTCCGAGTATTGCGTGATACACGCTCTCGAACGGCACAACTTCGAAGGATACTTTTTCCTGCCGGAAGTGATCTTTATCTCCGAAGGTGACATCTAGGGAAATTTCTCCTAGGGATCGTGCTTGCCTGCCAGGAACAATGCCATGGAAGCGTATATTGCTGTAGTTGAGCTGGGACTCGGATATCTTCAAGTGCTTCAGTGTATCCAGGTACATTATATTGATGCTGGATCCTCCGTCCATCGGCACTCTTCTTAGCCTAGTGTTTTGAACAATAGGGCTTACAACAAGAGCTTGTGTGCCGGGTTCCGGGATATTTCCGGGATGATCTGACTGATCCCAGATTATCGGTGTGCTAGAGTACTTCAAGAATTTTGGGGTTGCAGGAACGACCGCGTTTATTTCTCGAAGTGTCCTTTTGGCCACCTTTGCTGACGGGGTTGCTAGGAAAGTTAACATTGCTTCTCCGTCAACTCTCGGAAATTTTGGTTCGCCTTTTCGCTGTTGTTCCTGGATTTTGTCATCAGTGTCCGATTCACTGTCTTCTTTTTCAGCTTCTGGCTTTTGTTTGGCAGGTTTCCTCTTGGAACCCTTCCCTTTATTTCCGGATCCTGCATTGCCTTTCATATGCTTGTTTAGCCGGCATTGCGCGTTTGTGTGGGTTGGTTTCCCAAACTGAGAGTGGTGGACGCAGGGTTCCGACTTAATTCTCTCCCATTCTTCAGGAGTGTAATTGATGGGATCCGGACTGCGGCCTTTCCACTTGTTCCCTTTTTCTCCTCCAAAGGCTAAGTTAACCTCCTTGGGCTTTGTTGTTGACTCCGGAGTTCCTTTTTTATCAGAACGAGGTGTTTTCTTGGCCAGTATCAGTGACTCAATATTGCCTCCTCTTGCTCTAATATCATCTTCGGCTGCAGCATGCTCATTAGCGGTTGTAAGCATAGATCCGAGATCTTTGTGCTTTTTAGAACCAACCATGAAAGGTACAAGTCCGGGTTTTAGGCCATTGACGAAAGCATGCATTGCTTGTACGTCAGTTACTCCAGAGCAACTATTCTTCATCGCAGTCCATCTGGAGATGAAATCCACGTATGGTTCATCTTCAAATTGGGTGCAACGGTTCAACTGGTTGATGCTATTTGGGCGTTTGTATGTTCCCCTAAAATGCTGGGTAAATACTCTCGCCATATCATCCCAACTGTCGACAGTTCTTGATGGTAAACCATTAATCCAATCTCTGGCTCCGTCTAGCAACATTAGGGGAAGAAACTTGACAGCTTCCAGGTCTGTCCCGTTGTTGATCTGGACGGCTGTGTAATAATCTGAAAGCCAGGTATCCGGGTTTGTACTGCCGGTATATTTTCGGTAGGTTGGACCAACTTTGGCGAAGCCAGAATGCAGGGTTATCCTTCGGATCCTGTCAGTAAAACACTTAGGACCAAAGTATAGATCATCCTTTTCTGCTCTATCAATATGTGCAGAATATCTCCCGGCTGAATGGACAGAAGGGGATCTGCTCCTTTCTTTTCCATTGTTGCGCGGACGCGTTTTTCCGAGGTTATCTCTATCTCTTCCGTTGTCACGCCCTCTGGGATTAGGTGGAGTCCTGCTCCTGTACCTTTCCTTATCTTTAGGCGGTGTCCGAGATCTTTCACGTCTGTGAGGTGTATCGTATCTTCCAGCTTTTTCAGCTGGGTTTCTCGGAGGTGGCATTATTTTGCCGTCATTCCGGTGTTTGTCTTCCCGATCGTGTGGTTTATATCCATCTTTCGGGAGATGAGGTCCGGTTCTAGACGCTGCGTCCCGGTTGTCGGGGTTTTTCTTGTCTTTTCTCGGATCCTCTTTTTTATCCGAATCTCCGGGTTCTTCCGGTCCAGGTGCTCCAGCAGCGCAAGTAACAGTTTTGCAGAGGGCGGAATTATCATGCAGCCTCCCTGATCGCTCTTGTCCTCGCTGTTGCTGCTGTAATGCTTTTCCTAGGAAAGCATACACCCCTTGGAGTTTTTCCCCGTTGGAATACAGATCGTTGTTTAGGATGGCGAACGCTGCTTCCGCGTTTTCTGCTGCGGTTTTGTATATTGGTTCGCCCTTGGCATCCTTGCCGTTTAACTGCTTTTGCCAAGATGGGTTATAAAACCTTTCTTTCGGCGGCAGTTCTTCCGGTTTTGCAATTCCGGGTAACCTGGTAGGTTTTAAGGCAGATCTGTGCTTTCTCTCGTACTCCTCTATTTCTTCCTTCATGATTTTGATGTCATTATGGGTTTGTTGGAGATGTTGCCGAGATCTAAGCAGATGTTGCTGTTGCCGTTGGAAAGCTTGTCTCCTGGCTTCCAGCATCTCAGGGGGTTCATTGGGTCCCACTGGAGTTTGTAATAGTTCTTGCTCTTCCAGTTCTGTCATTGGCGGAGCAGTGATTTCCTTAGATTTCTTTTCCGTAGGCTTTGTGCCACTAATATCTCCAACTTCCAGGTTTTCATCAGCGAGATCAGCTGACTTTTTCTTCCGGAGTTTGTACGGAGGTTTTTTGACAGGTTCATCCTCTGTCATCTCCTTGACATTAGGGAATATCGGAGAAGTTTCTCCGTCTTCCCTCTCTTCTACTGGCGGAGGGGTTTTAGGGCTTTCCTGGCTATCGGCACCCGTTGTATCAGCTGGTTTTGCCATTAGCACTTCATGGAACCCTTCTTGAAAGGACTTAACTTTTCTTACGAAGGCCTCATCGTCTTCGTCTTCGGATTCGAAGTTATCCGATCCGGTTTCCGACTCCAATCTCGCCTCAATGGCGGCAAGCACGGACTCTGTTTCCGAGTTCATCGTCTGGTTGACGGATGTCGGATCTTTCGTCTCTGTGACGGGTATTGGTTCTTCCGTCTCTGTGACGGGTGTAATGTTGTTATCTGCCTCTTGCACGGGATTTCCGTCATCTGTGTTTTCAGCGATCTCGGATTGCACCATGCCGATAAAGTGCGTATCACTGTTTTGTCGGCGATCTGAGCAAAATCCGGCATCATAGTCGTCTTCGACTGGGTATAGGGCGGGTGGGAAATACTTGCTTTCACCGCAAAACCCCATTGCTTCTGCGGTTAATCCGATAAAGATGTTAGCAGATCCAATCGGTAAAACGCAGGCACTTACCAGGTGGTTTTGCGCCGGTATGTAGGATCCGTTGTCGAGGAAGCGCCCGACGTCGTCGTCGAATTCCAAGCTTCCGACAGTGATCGATCTTCCAATTCCGCCTAGTATCCCAGATCGGAACTTCACGCCTGACGTCGTTTGCCCCACGGTGGGCGCCAACTGTCGAGACATCGTAGTAGTTTTCATAGACTGGGGTGCCATGAGACTACGGTAGAGACGTGGGGTAACGGGATAGCGTAGTAATACAGAACACGGGATTTTACCCAGGTTCGGTACGTCGCGACAGTACGGCGTACCTACTCCTGCACTTCTCACTATGTGGGACTAAAGCCCGTATAATAAGGTTACAATGTAAGAGAATAGATCCAGCTACTCGTCGAGGATGAACTTCCCGGCGAGTTGCGTAAGGCTTGAGCTTGAACCTAGAACCTTGGACTAAAAAGAACTTATGTAATCTATCTCCCGTCCGGCTTTATATAATAGCCGGATTAGGGCTTACAGAACCAGAAACCTAGAAGACTACGTTTAACTTGTAACTTGGAAAGTAAGGAATCCGTCTTCTCCTCCAAGCCAGATCACGCGGGCCGTGATCCGGGTTCTTCTAGAATCCGGCTTCTGCGCGTCGGACTACTGGGCCGCCCAATGGACCTAAGCCCATTACCATGTAGGCCACCCTGGTAGTCCGGCTCTTTTGTCTACCATCTTCTATACCCCTATTCAGTATATATCCGACAAAAATCACATGAGAGCGTTGGCTCGGAACACCCAATGGAGGATCGAGACGGTGGGAGTCTTCCACCGTCGGAATTCTCAGCAGTTGCTGATGGCGATGGGAAGGAGGCAGGTATGACCTCCCTGTTTGATCGGTTGGCCATTGACGAGGAGGAGTTTTATGGCTTTGTCATTGATGAGGCAGCAGAGGAGGTACTGGAGGGAGCAAGACGGATGGCGGTATCAAGGGTTCTGCGCGGCAAGAAATTCATCCATGACGCCATGTTTGGACAGATGCAGAATGCTTGGAACCCGGCGCGCCCAATTCACATACGGGCGGTTGGCGAGAACGGTTTGTGATCCAATGCTTATGTCTCGGTGATTGGGAGAAAGTGATGGAGAGGGGCCGTTGTTGTTCAGGGATTGGCCACTGATTACATCTCCTTATGATGGCTTTTCCGATCCGGAGCTTGTGGAACTAAATTAGTCACCGATGTGGATCCAAGTACACAAGGCCCCGGAGGGGTTTAGGAAGAAGGAGATTATCATGCCCCTCATTGCATGGTCATGCGGGGAGGTGATAAAGCTGGAGATCATTCCGCCGGGCGGATTTCGTGGTGATTTCATCAGAGCATGCATCCGCTATGATGTTCGCAGCCCTCTAACTCGATTCCTATCAATTGTGCGGGGAGGAAAGAGGCTACTGTATGCGGTAAAATATGAGAAGTTAGGCATGATATGCTATGCATGTGGGCTTATTGGCCACGAGTATAAGGATTGTGGTGCTGGTGTTTTTGAGGAGAAGGAGCTCAAGTACGGTGAATGTGTTACAAAACGGCGCAACGAAAAATAGATCAACGAAGAACAATAACACCGATTTTTACGTGGAAACCCTTACGGGAGAAAACCACGGAACGCATAAAGGCGTATCACTATAATTGGGACGAGTATTACAATACACGAGAGGAAAAACCCTCTACGTGCTAATCTGGTGGATCTCTCTCTCTCTTGATCTCACAATCTATTCTATGACTACCTCGTACTATATATTGGGGCAAACAACTCTCTTTCTTGACAGACATGAAATAGAGTTGTAGTTGTGCACGTCTAGCACGGTTGACATGCCTTAGTCTCATAGGACTCCATATGTAGTGAAACACTTGTATGGGATTCAGAACATAATAAAATAACATAATGGATTTATGTGACTCCACCTTCAAGCCGGGGGAGAGGTGCTGGTGAGTCCTCCGTGGGGATCTCCGAGGAGGTGGAGAGGCCAGTATGGGGGAGGCCAGATTGGAAACCTCTTTGGATTCGAGAAGGTTCCTCTGTCGAGAGGGTATGGTACTCGTTGGTGTTGAAGCGGACAGACTCGCCGCTTTTCTCCAGATGAAGGCGCGAGTCGACGGCTCCTGATTCGGATCCTGATTCTTCCGGGAAGTGGAATCTGTTGCTCGGCAAATCCCTCAGGTGAACCTATAGGGTTTCGAATAGGAGAACTCATGAGCGCTGGTGGCGATCGTCGGCTAGACAGGGGGCACGATTTACCCAGGTTCGGGGCCCTCGTAGAGGTAAAACCCTTACTCCTGCCTCTGTCGATCTGTATTATCGATTAGATCGGTTACAAAGATGATTGCTCAAGTCGAGAGTACGATCTCGAGCTCAAGGCTTTGATGGTGAGATATTGCTTGGTCCTCTTCCGGTGGTTCTCCTGGCCTTATATAGGTGGCCAGGTCTAAAACCCTACCCGGAAAGGACTCGAACTCTAACCCTATGTCGGTTACAAGTTTCCTAACTTAGCCCGCAAGGCATTGCGGGTGGGCTTCATGTGGGCCTTCTGGATTACTCCCAAGGCTCCCCTTCTTGGGCCTTAACCTTGGGCCTGAGACGAGGTGTCCTTACCCGCAGGGTCTAAGATCTATTCCTTCGTCAACTAGGGAATTGGCAAGACTGAGGGCGAAACTATCCAAGATGCTACCCCGGGATGTGAATGACTCCACCGACATCACTTACTCACCAATAAGTTTGTGGACTTGTAGATCAAAACTCCCACTTCGCACGAACCGGGGGGAATATTGTAAATAGTTAGGGTAGACTTTGGTTTCCATGTTCTTATGGACTATCCTGACATAACAAAGCAAAATTTCCACTAGTGTGATGAGAGGTGTAATGGGTCAAGATTTTGCCCTGGGTGTGACTGCCTTCACTGGCATCACACACTCAGTAGTAAGTTTCTAGACTCTAGCTCGAACCTTCTCCTTTGGACGCACCAGATGGAATCTTGTGAATAGGTGGGGGTAGATATTCATTTGTCATGTTCCTAGGCCCTAACATATCACAATCAAGCGAAAAATTCCATTTCGACACCGACCATAGGGATAGATGGAAAAGGTCGACTTTTCTCCATCGGTTTAGGGTTTCACCGAATATAATTATGGGGTTTCCATGGTCTATCCCTCTAGTGTTCTCCGTACGAGGATTGATCAATGAATCTTGATCGCTGTTCTTGCTAGATACTGAAAATAGAAAAATGAAGAAATAAATAAATTAAAACTAATCTTTGTTCTTGTCTAAATAAAATAATAAATAAATTAATAATAGAAAAAAATGCAGTCAGATCTTTGCTGAGTATTTTTATAAAACACACGGCAAAGACGTCTTTGCCTAGTATATTGTCGAAAACACACGGCAGAGGGTGCATTTGCCGAGTATCTATACTTCTTATAAAGCAAAACCCCACTAACATACATTAAATAATTTTCTATCTCAACATGCAAGCTATCCACATCATCCATCCCCTTAGCCAATCAATTGTCCATGTCATCTCCACTAATATGTATCCACTAACATTTATTTCTTAAACCATTTGTTTTTTCACATAAATAATATATAATACACTTTCATCCTATTTATATTAAATTTAGTATCATGGGTATGATCAATTGAATTTTATATATTATTTTACACAACTTAATATAGCAATTATACGGAAAGTCAAAATGGAGGCCGAGCTACATGTAGCTCGGTACTCCAAAAAAACTGAACTTTGTATTTTTAAGTTTCAAAAAATTCAAAAAAAGTTCTTAATGTAGATAATATTGAGATCTATCTCCGTGCCAATTTGCAACCAAGAATTCATTATATTTTGGGCTGGGTAAAAATGACAAATTTTTGGATCTAGATATGTGAACAGTGCACATGTTTGAAAATTTCAAACTTTTCATTTTTGTGTAGCGCAGAAAATTTAAAATCTTGAATTGAAAATTTGCTGTAGATCTCGATTTTATCTACGTCTAGGATTTAAAAAAATTTGAAACACAAAAATGCAAATTCATGTTTTTTTGCTAACCGAGCTACATGTAGATCGGCTTCCAAACAGTCATATCCATTTGCTTACATGATATAGTCGCCAAAGGATCCCGCTGCAACGCGCCGGGTATCTTTCTAGTTCTGTCGAAAACACACGGCATAGGGGCATAGCCGCATAGGCTAAAAAAAATAAGAATAAAGAAACACACGCACGCACGCGAGCGACACACACGCAAACAATCCCAACCCTAGCCAAACGCACGCACCCGCATCTTCCTCGATCCCCTTTCTCGCATCCGCCGCCACCCTCGATCCTGCCCGCCGCCGCACCTCCTCCAACCGGCCTCGCCCGCTGCAGCTGGCCCCGTCCATGCTGCCACTTCTAGCCATCCCCGACCTTGCCGCCGAGAGCTCCAACCGTCTCCGGTGAGCCGCTGCACGCGGCGACGCAGAGGAGGCGCACCACAGAAAGGTCATGCGCCTCTCCGAGGCCCCACCCCTTGTACTACTCCCGGAGCAGATCGAACGGCGGCAAGGCCGGGCCTGCTCGCCGACGCGCTCGTTCGTGTGGGATCCCATGGGCGCCGCTCCGTCGGTCGAACTCGCCCGCCCTCGTCACACACGACGGCTGCTGCAGGACGCGCTGGTGCCACGCTGCTGCAGCTCCAAGTCGTCTCCATCCTAGTTCGTGGCCGCCGGAAACGAGGAGGGGATGGCGGCGTGCGACTGCAGCCACTCAGTCCGCCGTCGTGTGCAGCCCGCTCCGCCCGGCACGGGTCTCCAGCGCCCAACTGCTCACTCCGCCGGCTACGGCTCTTCCTCGACCTCCTGAGCTCCTACTCCACCGCCCCGACACCGACGCCCGCTTGTCGTCTAGCCCGCCTCCATACACCGGCGTGTCGCTGTCATGTCCGTCTCCTTCAGGCCTAGCATGTTGCTGTTCCGTGGCCGCACGGAGTATCTGTCCAAGTTGAGAGGCTGCTGGGTAAGTCGTTGCCGTCCTACTGCTTAGTTGCCGCCACGGTCGATCAGCATGAGTTGTTCTCCATAAAGCTTGGATATGATTCGCCTGCATTGAAAAATTGGTCTTCATTCATTATTCCATTGGAGAATAGAGCAAGAAGTAATTTTCCAGCGTCAATTTTTGTGACATGGAGCACCCGATCATTCTGCAGTTTGCTAGTACCCCCTTTGCCTCAACATAATTATATTCTAGCTTGTGCTGTTCTGTTCGTAGTTCCAGTTAGGAAGTACTCTATCTGATATACACTCATCCTTGACTATGGTTAATCTTGTGTCGTGAGAATTCATCTTGTTTATCTTAAAAGTTCTCTTCCACTGTTACCATGCTGCTTGTAAATTATTAACCTAGTATACAAACATTATGTGCATTTGTAAAAGGTTTTGCTCAACCTAGCAAGGCAGCTGTGTAGTTCATCGAATCTCAATTCTCATCATTATGATTCTGGTGTGTACTCAAATTT
This sequence comes from Alopecurus myosuroides, assembly GCA_028641055.1. Classification (NCBI taxonomy): domain Eukaryota; kingdom Viridiplantae; phylum Streptophyta; class Magnoliopsida; order Poales; family Poaceae; genus Alopecurus; species Alopecurus myosuroides. The sequence continues at coordinate 3,525,267 of CM054057.1, forward strand.
GTTATGCAAGACAGTATTGCTGTGGTGGTTCTAGTTGATCGACATGTAATTGATTGCAATTATAGGTCCTAAATGCTCTATTTGATCCATGTTATGATGCTCCAGGGAGCCAATGGTGCATCATCACTATCGTGACAAAACCTACAAAATTTCTCTACATATGTATTGCATACAAAGTTTTTATACACTGTAATCATGACGAAAAATCGTAGCTTTGTGAGAAAAAAACAGCTTATTACCTTTAAACTTGGTGTTTCTGTGCTCTGCACATCCATTGTTGCATGAGCTAGGTGTTACTCAAGCTCAGCCTCCAGTGTTATGGTGTGACAACATTGGTGCAACCTATCTGTCGTCCAACCCGGTTTTCCATGCACGAACCAAGCACATTGAAGTTGATTTTCACTTTGTTCGTGAGCGAGTCAGTCAGAAGCAATTGCAGATTCGCTTTATCTCGTCCAAGGATCAAGTAGCTGACATTTTCACTAAGCCTCTTCCTTTACCGTTATACAATCATTGTAAGCGCAATCTCAACGTGTTATCAGTTGAGATTGAGGGAGGGTGTTAGAATAGTATACGGATGTCTATACGTATCCGTATAGGACTCTTATTGTACCTCTATTATACTCTATATAATAAAGTTAATCCTACCCGGTGAGGCACACCGGGACAGCCTATCCTCTATTTTCTCATACTTTAGCTTGTTTGCATGCACATAGCTATGAATATTTGTTATTATAGAAACATATATGTGAATTGTGTATTTGAATTGAAGGGATGAAACAAAAATAAAAAAAGGGAAACATTGCCGTGTACCCGAAAAAACACACGGCAAAGACCGACCTTTGCTGTGTGTATTGGTACGGCACACGGCAAAGGTCTTTGCCGTGTGTTTTCAGAAAACACACGGCAACGTACCAATACACACGGCGAAAGGCTTAAATGTTTGCCGTGTCTTTTCTCAGGGCACACAGCAAAGAACAATCGCCGTTAGCAGCCCTCCGTCATCTAGTGCTTTACTTTGCCGTGTGTAGGAAGAAAACACACGGCAATGATCTTTGCTGTGTGTTTTAAAAATACACACTTATCTTTGCCGTCGGCCTATTTGCCGTGTGAGCTTTGCTGTGTATTTACACACGGCAAACCCTTTGCTGTGTTCCGCAGCCCCTTTGCTGTGTCTTTTGCATACACGGCAAAGAAGAGATTTCCTGTAGTGAATATAACTGATGTAAAATTGTGGCATAGCATCACGCATTCGGCATAAATAGCAGCAGCTGGACCATGAGACGCCCCTCCATCAGCCATGGTCTCAATCACCTCCTGGCAGTCAGAGTTGATCTCTAACCGGTTGCAACCTAGTTGGCCCGCGAGGAGTAGACCATCTCGAAGTGCCAAAACTTCTGCCGTCGCCGGGTCCGATATATACGGAATCCCCCTCGAACACCCGGCCAAGAACATGCCTCTATCGTCTCTGAGAATCGCTCCAGTACTGCCTGTGCCAGTTTGAGCCGAAAACCCTCCATCCACATTCAGCTTTACGAAGTCAGTACGTGGTTTAGTCCAGCCAACACAAGAAGGTCTCGGTTTCTTCTTCCTTCATCTAGTATAATTAAGTGTAAGTGTGGCAATTGCTTGCGCCGATCTTGCCGCAAACTGAATCATCTCCCCATGTGATGCCTGGCGACGCTCCCACCATATGTACCAGACACCCACGGCCACTAGGTCATTCCGATTTACTTCAATCAGCAATGACGCCTTCGCTTGTGGATCCCGCAGCAGGACCTCAAGCGTCGATGATCCCGGCCACTAGGTCATTCCGATTTACTTCAATCAGCAATGACGCCTTCGCTTGTGGATCCCGCAGCAGGACCTCAAGCGTCGATGATCCATCAATTTCCACCTCGCACGCCTGACGCACTGCATGCCGCATCCCCAGATGGTCCCATATCTCTTGTACCCTGAGACACTGGAAAAAGGTGTGTGAAGAGATAGGTTAATCAAGAGCAAAGGAGCACGTTTTTGTTTTTCTTGAGGATCAGAAAAGGAGCAGGTGCAGCGGTCGACGGACCAGAGCTTCTCGTGCAGGCCCAATAAAAATTTCCTCGGCCTACTTGGGCTAGGCCATCAACTTAGTTGTCTTGCGTCGATGAACTGCACTGCTGAGTAAGGTTGAGTAGGCATACGTGGTAAAAAATTGCAGGCCGTGCGAAAATTCACGGGGATGCCCTGGTTGGGCATTTCATCAAACACGCCCATCAAATGGAGAGAGACCGCAGGAGTTTAGACCGAATTAATAGGATAATTAATAGGATAATCCCATGGTTTTAATCCGAATAATCCGATTTTATACCGAAATGTCTAACATAATAGAGAACAATATATAGTTATTGAGTTATCGAGTACCTACATTTCACAACAACTCACTTAAATTGTAATTATACATGCTAATAGAGTACAACTTTGTTACGTTAGTGGGTTATTTAACAAGCAAAATTGGTTCTATGGTTCGAGGATGTATTTTACTCGTACAATCTCCGATTAACTTATTTCAGCCCCGGAATCGCTCTTTTTCCGTTCCGAATCCTAGTTACAAACATCCGCATACGAATCCGCAACCGGTCAATATTCGTTCCGTTATGAATCCGATGAAAAAATCTGGTGTAGGATATGGTAAGACAAAACCCGATCCGATCTGTTTACATCCCCAACAATACGGGATGTCGGACCAAGGGGGAGTGTTGGAAAACATTTCCCATCCATAACGTGTCGTCGACGTCGAGGTAGAGGAGCGAGAGCTGGTGGGGGAGGTGCCGCCACCGCGTCGAAACCGCGCCGGCGCGGACCGCGTCACGCTGGCCGAGCCGTTCGAGGATTCCGAGGAGGAGCTCGTCCGGGAGCGCGCTGATCCTATCTTGATCGTGGCCGATTTTGGACAGCCGTAACCCCATGATAGGAGCTCCGATTGGTCAGATGGACCAACAAGCTTGCCCGATCTCAACAGCCGATCTGGGTCAGATCTCAACGATCCTACACGCTTTGCCCGCGTTGGTAACTTTGGGTGTGTTTGGTGCGGACAAATATCCTAGCTCAGGGATGGAGGATGCAGTTCGTAACAAATTGCTTCTTTTCCGTTCTCTACGTGGACCCGTTCCTCCACTTCTCTCCCAACTTTTCATTCGCTGTAACTGTCCCTCCGGAAATCAGCAGATTTGTGCTAGTATTTTTGCGAAAATGCAAAAGCTTTGCATTTCATTACTTGATAGAAAGAGAGTTTATGTACAATCCTCCACGGAGGTCACCCAACGATACAACTCAACCCAAAAGCACGAAAACTAAGGTAGAAGTTGACCAAGCCCTTTTGCCCCCGCTTGCACCCAGTCGCGAGCTTCAGCTTTGATCGTAGCCAAGAGGGCGTTGATCGAAGGACTCGCGTTGTCGAAGACCGTGGCATTGCGCTGCTTCCAAATCCACCAAGCTGTAAGCATGATAAGCGTCGATGTGCCTTTGCGTAGCAGTCGAGGGGTGGAGCGCAGGGTCAGGGACCACCAACTCACAAAGTCGTCTTCGGCTTCCGGGGGCTGAAGGTAGATTGGATCCGGGATAACACCTCGTACCATAGCGTCCGGGAGAAAGAGCATCCCGTGAGGATATGGGACATCGACTCGGTAGTTTGATCACATAGCGGGCAACGCGCCGGATGGGGTAAGGCGTGGTTCGCAAGCCTCTCCCCCGTCCAGCAGCGGTCCATGCAAGCGAGCCAAACAAAGAACTTCACCCTTGGTGGAGCCCATGTCTTCCAGTTGAGCTTCCAGCTTGTAGACTCAACGGCACCGTGGAACAGTGCGGCGTAACAAGACCTGGAGGAGTACTCAGCGTCCTGCGTCCATCGCCAGGTCAGTCGATCCGGCGCCTCGGACAACTGGATCCTTTGAGTTAGTCTCCAGATCTGCACATATTGCCATAGGGCGAGGGGGGAACAAGCTCCTGTAATATCCCCGATCCATCGGCGCTCAAGGATCGCCTCTCGAACCGTCTGGCGCTTCCAGCGCCTCTTGGGAATAAGCGCGATTAGAGCCGGCGCTAATTCTCGTGGGGACTTCCCCTCAATCCATTTATCCACCCAAAACAGCGCCTCTGAACCATCTCCTAGAGACATCTCGGTAGAGGCCTCGAAGATGGAGCGCTCCAACTTGGAGAATTGCATGTCCAATCCTTTCCAAGGTCTATCTGTGTCTGTGCGCATCTTCCAGAGCCAGCGCACCCGAAGGCTGATGGAAGTACGGTGTAGGTCTGGAATCCCCAGGCCCCCCAAGTGGAGCGGTCGACAAACCCGTGCCCAGTTGACGTGGCAGTGTCCACCCTTAGCTTCCTCCCTTCCCACCCATAGAAAGCCACGGAAAATCTTTTCTATCTTCTTTAAGGTCTTCTTGTTGACGCTCAGCACAATAAGTTGATGGAGGGGGATCGCTGCTAGAACCGCTTTGATTAGCGCAAGTCGCCCCGCCTTTGGCATCATAGCGGCCTTCCAGGAGGGGAGCTTGTCAGCAATCCTGTCGATAGTGGATTGAAGGGATTCCCCGGAGGGCTTCCGCAACCCCAGAGGGATCCCCAAGTACTTCACAGGAAACGGGGCGATCTGACAACCAAAAGTGGTGGCCGCCATGATTGTCTCCTCGTCGGTACAACCTATTGGGGAGATGGAGCACTTCGCGAAGTTCGTCCGCAAACCTGTGGCGTCCCCAAAAAGCGCAAGAATTTCTTTGATCGTGCGCATCTCTCTAGCCTCGGCGTGTCCGAAGATTACCACATCGTCCGCGTAGAGCGACACCGAGGAAAGCGTGAGGGCGTGCTGGTGGGAGAGCCGATGAAGAATTCCAAGCTCTGCAGCCTTAAGCATCAATCTGTTCAGCGTGCGCATTACTAGCACAAACAGCTGCGGGGATAGGGAATCACCCTGGCGCAGTCCCCTCCGGTGCCAAATAGGGGGGCCCGGCTCTCCGTTGATCAACACCCTGGAGCTCGCGGCCGAGAGCAAAATGGCCACCCAGGCGCAGAATCTGTCGCCGAACCCTAGTTTCTGTAGCACCTCAAACAAGAGACCCCACGACACAGAGTCAAAGGCTTTAGCTATGTCCAGCTTAAGCATCACCCTGAGTTCTCGAAGCCCCTGCAGCAGCCTCGCGGTTTGTTGCACCAGCATGAAGTTATCATGGATGCAACGTTTGCGAATAAAGGCGCTTTGGTTTGTCTCTACCAACCTCCCTAGCAGCGGGGCCAACCGTAATGAGAGGGTTTTGGCGACCAGTTTGGCGAAGATATGTATCAAACTGATCGGCCGAAAGTCGCCAACAGCGGCCGCGTCAGGGCGCTTAGGAAGCAGGCAAATTAGGGCTTGATTCAGCCCCTCAAACCCTCTACCACACATCAAAAAGAACTTTTCAAACGCTGCCATGAAGTCCTCCTTGATTATGGCCCAACAACTCTGGAGGAACTCGGCGGTGAACCCGTCCGGCCCAGGCGCCTTCCCACGCGGGAGTCGCCGAACCACCTCCCACACTTCGTCCGCCGTAAAGGGGGCCTCGAGCTCGGTGAGATCCACCATTGGGTGTAACCCCAGGAATTGTAGGTTTAGCGAGCAGTCCCTATCCGTCGAAGTGCCCAGGAGGGATTCGAAGTGGTTGAAAACCTCTCTCGCCATTGAGCCATGGTCCGACACCTCCACCCCATCCACCTGGAGCTTGCGGATTAAGTTCTTTTGCGTTCCATGGGATGCATGCTGATGGAAGAACGCGGTGTTCGCGTCACCCTCCGCGAGCCAGGCGATCTTCACCCGCTGTCTTGCCATCGTACGCTCCAGCGAGGCGAGGCCCAGGTGCGCCTGTTTGAGCCTGGCTCGAAGGGCCCGCTCATCCGTAGAGAGGGGCCTCGATTCCATGGCGGTATCCAGCCTCAGGACTACCTCCCTCGCAACCGATAGGCGTAGCTTGATGCAGCCAACTTTCTTGTCACTCCAACTCCTTAAATGGCGCGCCGTACCTTTGAGTTTGGCATCCAGCCTCCGGAATGGGTCTGTGTTGCCATCAATGACACCCCATGCAGTTTCCACCACGTCGTGGAACCCCTCAAGCTTCACCCAAAATTGCTCAAAGTGGAACCGTCTACGTCCTCCTGGTCTAGATGTGCAATCCAGGAGCAGTGGGGAGTGATCCGCCACCACCGAGGCTAGGCAGGAGAGCGAGCAGTGCTCAAAGAGCTCTTCCCAATCCGTGGTGCAGAACACCCTATCCAGCCTCACCAGTGTCGGGTTATCCCGCTCGCTCGACCAAGTGTACCGTCGGCCTTGGAGATAGACCTCTTTCAACCGACAGTCGGTGAGCAAACGGCGCATCCTACCCATCATCCGTCTGTTCAGATTACCATTGTTCTTATCCTCATCCTTGTAGATCATGTTGAAGTCGCCGCAGAGCATCCACGGGCCTGGTCTCGTGGAGCGCAGATTACGCAGCTCCGTGAGAAAGGCGATTTTAGCCGTGTCGTCCTGCGGCCCGTAGACATTTGTGAGCCACCAAGGTTGCCCCCCACCCAATGGGGAAACCCTAGCAATCACCGAGTTTGTGTCGATATGGTTAGCGTCTAAGAGAACGAGAGCGCTCTTCCAAGCCACCAAGATTCCCCCTCTGGTCCCTAAAGCTGGCAAGCAGAAGTAAGCATCAAACTCCGCACCAAGAGTTTCCGTAACAATCGAGGGGGTTACAACCGCAAGTTTAGTCTCCTGAAGACAGGCTATGGAGGCGCCAGATGAGGCTACCAGGCAGTTGACGTTCGACCTACGCGCGCGTTCATTGAGCCCTCGCGCGTTAAGCACTATCACTCTGGGTTCGTATAACATGATGACTACGGACACCCAAGAGTGAACACCCCTAGAGGGTCAAGCCAAGACCGGCCTCCCCCCTCCGGGCACCCGCGCCTCCGGTGAGCAGCTACCTCGGATCGAATCCAAAGTCCACCCATAGAGCTCCCCAATGGCCAGCACCATATCCTCCTCTAGCGGAACCTCAAACATCTTGTGGTACGCTTCCATTGCCTCCGAAGAAGGCGCGTCATCGCTGCCGATTAGCCCTAGCTTGCGCATGAGGACCCTCTGGGCCCGTTGTTCCGAGTTTAGGCCACCCGATTGCCTTGCGATACGGCCACTGCGGCGTGGCTGAAAGTCGAGTTCCGCAAGGCGCCGCCTAAGAGGAGGAGGGGGTAGAAGGGCCTCCGTGCGCGCCTTAGCGGCAGCCAGGAATCCCCCCAAAGTGCGCGGGACCTCTGACGGGATCCCTCGAGAAGGAAAGGAACCCCGGGAGTAAGCCAGTGGGGGGGAAGCAAACCGAGAAGCAGCACGGTCGACAATCTCCACTCCCGCTATCTCGTCGTTAGGCGAGGGATCCGCCCTAATAGAGGGGGGGGGGAGTCCTCAGCCACCTCGGATCGAGTAGGGGAAACATGGGACGGCGTCTGAAAAAGCGGGGAGTCGAAGACCCCCTCCCGCGGCAGCCCCTCAGGCGCACCAGGAGAGGCCCCACCCGCAATGGAGAGGCCACGGCCCGCCGATGGCGAATCGGCCCAACCCACCCGCGGCTGCACCTCTGTCCTAGCAGGCCATATCTCACCCTCGCCATGCACTCCTTGTCCAGCTGGCGATGGAACTGGCCCTTGCCCAACCGCCTCTTGCGTGATTGGCCCAAGTGCATGCGGTGGAGAAAGAGGCAGCAACGGCCGGTCAACTGGATCAGAAGCAGGGTCCACCTCCCTAACCACCTCAGGGGCTGGGACCCGCATGCTTTCCACGTCAGCCTCACCAACCGCCTGATCCTTGTCCTTTTCAGCGACAGCGACAGGGTAGGAAGCAGCTGGGAAACTTCCCCTTCCCCCATCGGTGCGCAGGGGCGTTGCAGCATCCAGTACAACCTGACCCACCCGAACCTGGGCCCCACCTTGACCAACCAAAGCAGGAGCGGCAGCTACCCTTCGAACGGACGGAAGACCAGCGCCACGGGCCCGCTTGCGCGCCCAATCACGCCGCCTTTTGCGCTGGCGCCTCGTGAGTGGCTGCGCGGAACCGACCGGCCCCACCACCACCCCTGACGCAAGCGTCGTGCAACCGCGTCTTTCGCGCGCGCCGTTTGAACGGCCGCGGCGCGTGACATCACCGCCCGCCCCGCTGCCGTCACCCTGGCGCGAGCGGGCCTGCCTCTGACCGTCGCTGCGAGGAGCGGCCCCGTACGGGTGATCGGCGGCGCCTGAGAACGGCGGCCGGCCTCCGCGAGCGTCGCCGCTGTCCTGCGGCGAGAACGGATCCCTCCTCCCATAGTCTACCGCCCCCATCACCTGAATTGACAGCGGATACACCATTGTTGGGATCACCGGCGGCGATACAAGCGAAGACGGCGAGGCGAGATCATCTTCCGACGCCGGCGCCACCGGCTCGGGGACATGGAAATCCATAACCGGAGGGATGGCTGCCACATCTAGGCACCACGCCGTCACCTTGAACACTGACATGTCGACCCGGTTCCATGTATCGTGATGGAGCTTCTCCACCCACGCCGTCGGCGCGAGAATCGTCTCCGCGGCGTCCACTCCCCAGCAGTGGTCCGGCAAGCCAGAAATCTCGACGTCCACACTTGCAACAAGGCCTCCAGCCGCCGCGTTTGTGCGTCGCGTCCATGGCACGAGGCGGAGGCGCACCGAGGGCGTGCGAACGAACGGTTCCATCATCACCTGATCGCGATGCCTCCGCTCGTCGAAGAAGAGGAGGAAGCCTCCGTCGCGGTGCGGGATCGACGAGAACGAGCCGGGCTCAAACCCATGGAGGTCGATCACCGCCTGCCGAACGCGAGCCGGCGTGAGCGTCCGTCGCGAGCCGTCGTCGAAGGCGATGACCGCGTTGGCGAGCTCCTCCTCCGCGTCGTCCACTCGCCGCGACCTGTTGAAGACGCAAGTCGCACGCTTCGGACCGGCCGCGCCCGGCGCACCCCTCGCCGTCTCTCGCGACGCCATCTCGGGTTCGTGCTCGCACTAGCCCCCGCACCAGGCTCCGTCGACCGCACGCCGGCGGGAGGAGGGGGAGGGGGGGAAGGGCGAGTTGCAGCCCTGAGGCAGGCGCACGCTCCCGAGCTCCAAGCACCCTGGCAGGGGGGCGCGGCGGCGCCGCGGCCACCATCCCTGCGTCACCCTGGGCATCGCCGCCCTGCGAGGAGCGGTCCTTCCACGGCTCCACGCAGTCGCGCGCCCAATGCCCCTCCTTCTCGCAGCGGATGCAAACCGGGCCGACGTCGCAATCCTTCGCCCGGTGCTCCGGCTTGCGGCAGAGCAGGCACAGGCCCCTGAATTTCCCGGCGTCCCGCGCCGTGCGACGAACCTTCTCCGCCACTTGCTTAGCCGCGCGGCGGCCCCGGGGGCGCTTGCGCCTCGGCTGCTCCCATGGCGCCTCGAGCGCAGCCGTCGCAGGGGCCTGCTCCGGCGAGTCGGGGACCGCCTCCTCCATCGAGGCGTCAGACTCGTCCAGCGCGTCAAACGCGGCCTGCACCGTGCTGTACGCCGACGAGCCCACTCGCGGCTGCAGCGGCGCCGTTCCCCTGGGCGAGCCCTCGACCACCTCCCGGTAGGAGCGCCGGGACCCCTCCGAGTCCGAATCGCGCCGCCCACGCCAGCGGTCATCACGACCCCGCGGTCCCATGGTGTCCTCATCGGAGAAGGGGGAGGGAGAGGGGGAGAGGGTGGGCGGAATCCCTGCCATGCCTGCGCGCGTGGACGCCGTGTCCGGAGTGGAGCACGGCGGCGAGGTGGCCGCCGAGACCGGGGTGGTCAGCGGCGGAGCGAGAGCGGAGGGAGGGGCTGCACAGTATGTTATGACAAAAGACCGTTTCCGTCTTGTGGAGTACTGATAAGCAGTTCACTTTCAGAATAAATTTGTTGGTTGGTTCAAGTTCAAGGTAAAGCCCGCCTCCGGTGCTTTCTAGTACGTCTTTACGAGCTTTGGATACATAGTTTGACATCACTGTTTGTGCTAGTATTACATCGCTTCCCCTCCATGATTGCTACCGGAGTCAAACAACAACATATGATTTTGGGACAAATCTCGGACCGTGCTGCTTCCTATAAAGCAATTTGATGCAACGTGTGTGTCCGGTTTATAATCACGGCCTTGCGTATGTGTGTCCAATTTATTTAAATACTAGAATCAATTAGCAACTTCATCTATGTACGTACACACAATGCAAGGTTAGTTCGTTGATTGCACCCAAAAGCAACACCTTCAATCCAAAACGACTAGCCTCTCCCTTACTAGCAAAAGCTATATGCAACCAAACGTATAGACAAAGCAAGATTAGCTGAGGCAAGCGAAGCTAGCTCGGATAGCTGGGCTATGCCCATACGAACAATGCAACTAAACGCTCGATTCTTCTAAGGTTTATGCCTCGGGGAGTATATATAGGCGAAAGGGCGATGCCGGGGTGTGGCCAGGTGTCGAATCTCTGACTCTACAAATCCCTTAGGTGACCCTATCGGGTTTCGACTAGGAGAAGTCATGAGCGCTGGTGGAATCGTCGGCTAGACAGGGGGCGAGATTTACCCAGGTTCGGGGCCCTCGTAGAGGTAAAACCCTTACTCCTGCCTCTTGTCGATCTGTATTGACGGAAAGATCGGTTACAATGGTGATGCTCGAATCGAGAGTAAGATCTCGAGTTCAAGGCTTTGATGGTGTTGTGTTGCTTGGTCCTCTCCCGGGGGGGGGGGGCTCTCCTGGCCTTATATAGGTGGCCAGGTCTCGAATCCTACCCGGAGAGGACTCGAACCCTAACTAGGTCGGTTACATGTTTCCTATCTTAACCCGCAAGTTAGTGCAGGTGGGCTTCACGTGGGTCTTCTGGAGTATTCCAAGGGCTCCTCTTCTTGGGCCTTCGACCTTGGGCCTGAGAGGGGGTGTCCTTATTCGCAGGGTCCAGGATCCATATATTCGTCAGTAGCCCCCGAGCGTTTGCTCGAGTGGGATATTTCCAGTCGAGTAGACGGTCAAGCCTTTCTTGGTCTGCTTTTTTTATGGATAACCAGCTTGGTTGTTTCCTGTTTTAAAGGGTGTGTTCCCTGTGCAACGAGCCTTCATGCTCGAGTGTCGAGCAGCATAGGTGCTTGTTTTTGCGGCTTTTATCGCAGAAGGATGCGGCTCAGTAGCTTGGCTCTCCCGAGAGATCAGGGCCAATTAATTGCGACTAGGGCAAAAACATTCCTGGCCTACACAGATTCGAGACCTCCGACTCGAACCCGATGAGGTGATTGTTGCGACTGAGCCGTTGTGGACTTATCGAGTCGAACTTAACCTATAGGGGTACCCGGCGCGTCCGCTAGGATTTTTCTTCGTGTTGTTGACACGGAATCATACTGGAGGACGCAGCTTTCGAGTGCGATTCCAGGCCCTTAAGAAAGATCTTTTTGGGTCTTACCTTCATATCCGAAGAATATGGCATCCGGATGTGCCTAGTCGGCTGAACAATCCAGGTCTTTATGATGTAGAAATATCATGTGTGAATGGAGGTAGGTTCTTTCTACCCGAGTGATTGTTTAACATTCAATCGAAAGAATTTTCGTACTGAAGAGAGTCATGCCCATATGAAAGAGTTTTCATGTTTGGACAGTTGTGCCCGTACGAAAGAGTTTTCGTGTATAGGGTAGCTCTCTTGTTTTAAAGAGGCCTTGCTCCGTGATTTGTTCATAAAGGAATTGCCTTTAATCGAAGGAATTTCATACGAAGCTGTTTTCGTGTTTGAATTTTCCATTCGAAGGTTCTTGAATTTGATGATGCATGCCATGACGTCATGGCGCACTTTTCTCCTCCCGATGGGACGTGACGGAGTGGTAACAGATGGGCTGGCCCACCTAGTCAGCTTTTTGACCGGGAAACGAGACGCCGCTCCCGGTTTTTACGTGAACGGTGCAGTAAATGCGCACGATCTTCTGTTAAGATCGTGGCACGGAACAGCGTTTCACCGTCTCCTTGTTTCATCTTCACACGTGGTGGCTGCGATAGGCGCCACGTAGCGCATTGAATGGCTGTGGCTGATTCGCTCCGTGTATAAATACGGGATTTAGCGCTGCGGTGAAAACTTCCCAGCCTTCGTCTTCAATCCATCTCCTTCCTCGCGCCCATCTTCTTCCTCGCGCTCGAGCTCGTGCTGTCAACCATGGCTGGAGGCAAAAGACGTGGCGCTGCCACCTCTGCAACCGGAGAAGTTTCCGCGCAACCTGCGCCTCGAGCTGGCGACTGGCGTTCGCCCAACACCACCGCTAAGAGCATCAAAGAGATGCAGCGGGAGGGGTTACTGCCGGCTGAATCTGAGAAGCGGGTGCGCCTCGGGAAGAAAGAAGAGGTACCAAACCCGCAGTCGAACGAGCGCGTGGTCTTCGCGGACCACGTGTCTCGGGGTCTTTCCTTCCCTCTCCATCCTTTCCTCCTCGGGTTGATGTATGTCTATGGCATACAGCTTCACGATCTTCCTCCGAACGCGGTGCAGCATATATCGTGCTTCATCGTGTTCTGCGAATGCTTCCTTGGCATTCGCCCTCATTGGGCGCTTTGGAAGGCCCTCTTCAAAGTTCGCATCTTCCGCGAGAAATCGCGGGTGGACTCCGAGCCTGGCGAGCCGCTACGTACGGGTGGCTTCGGGATCCAGGCGCGACTGGAGAGCAGCTACTTCAACATGCACTTCGTCGACTCCGCCCAAGGCTGGCGGAAAAAGTGGTTTTACGTCATCGACAACAGCTCGGGTGGGATCGTGGAATTCCACCCGTTCGCTGTTTTGAAGAGGCGGAAGTCATGGGCGCACAAGCTGTCAGCCGAAGAAACCCAGGTTGTCACGCCCCTACTCGCAAGGGTGTCCGCTCTCCGGGATCAAACTGCTGGAGTGGTACTCAACGGGCTGCACCTGGCGAGTATTTTTCTGAAGCGCAGGATCCAACCGCTGAAGCAAAGGCCTTCCACCATGTGGGAATACCAAGGCGCTGAAGATCCTAGCCGAGTGAGCCGCGAGGAGCTTTCGAACGTTGAGTTCGAGAAGAAAATCGCGGCTGTCACCAGCTTGAAGGTGGGGGAGAAGTTCCCCGACTGCACAGTCGAAGCCTTCGACGCTTCGAAACCTCCACCAGCCGCGGTTAGTTTTACCCTTCCTGTCTTCTATTGTTTTATTCTTTGCTTTGAGCTTTTGTCGACTGAATTTTTTCATGCCTTCTTCTGCCTTCTTTGTAGAGCTTAGCAGTGGCGAACTGCTACCCGCCAGTTGCGGGAGAGGACGCCTCGGAGTTATTGGCGAGTCACCTGGACGGCTTAGCCGATACCAGTGTAGCCGATGCTTCTTCGAGCTCCGAGGACGATTCTTCGAATGATGCGGAGGGCTCGAATGGCGGCCTTCATCACCACAAGCGTCGTCGAGTGGATGATAACGAGGCTACTTCCAAGGATAACTCCTTGGAAGAATCGCCTGGGAAGGCTCCTATCTCCGCGACTCCACTTCGCTCACTCGCCCCTTCCCCTTCATTCCCAGTGATCGCACCCGCTTGGAACGCGGATTTGCTGGATGAAGATGAAGATGATGAGTAAGTTCTTCTTCTTGTTCTTTGGTCGAACTTTTTCCTTTGCATCTATGTTGATGTTTATCTGTTGCAGATTGCAAACCATCAGTCCTCGCAGGTATGCTTCTTCTGTTCCTCCCGAAAAGAGGAATAGAGCAGGAGCTGCGGGTGAGACTCCCACTGCTGGCATTGTCCAGAATTCTCCCAGCGCAGCCCCCCATGCGGCGACTGTGGAACGCGAGGCGCCCAGCTTTGCCGCCAGGACTTCAGTTTCGAAAGAAGTGACGGACAGCTCCATGGATTCCCTCTCCCGCGCCACGGGCCAGGTAAACTTTGTCATTTGTCATAATTTTTTTATCGGGTGCACGACAGTGCTCCCGATGGGAGTAGCCCCCGAGGCTGTAGTCGATCGCGTGCGGTCGGCTACAGGCTCAAAGCTTTGTCTTTTCCTTCTTCTTGATTTTATCGGGTGCACGGCAGTGCTCCCGATGGGAGTAGCCCACGAGGCTGTAGTCGATTGAATTTAATCGGGTACAGGCTCCAGTTTATATCTTCTAATTCTTCTATCTCTGCATTTTTGTAGTCGCTTGTTGACTCTCTTGCGGCGATTGGTCGCCGAGTTATTCTTGCCGAGTCAGGATGTGAGTCGCTTCAATCAGACCGCAGTCGACTCTCGACTGAGAACGAGCTCCTTAAGAGTAAGTCTTATCATCTTTTCTTCTTCCTATTTTTTCTTCAATTCTTGATTTCTGACAAGTGTTTCTATGCAGCCCGACTCGAATTCGCGGAATCCGAGAAGGGCAGTCTCTCTGAGCGGGTAACCACTCAGGGGGCTGATTTAGCGGCCATCCGACAAGAATTGGAGAACTCCCGCATGCGATCGGAGGATCTTGAGAGGCAACCTGCGGATGCGCGGAAGGCTCTAAAGGATCAAGAGGATGCTGGCAATAAGGCCGATTCTGACCTTGTCACGTTCCTCCGTCCCCTTGCTGAGCGTCTCGCGGGTAAGTAATTTAAGCTCTCGCGATTTCATCTTTTATCCTGCTGATCTTGCCAGGTCTTTATATTCTTTTCTTTTGCAGGTCTTCTGGATGTCCCTCTGGAGATCCCTGGGATCCAACGGGTAGACGTGCTAACCGACACTCTTGCTCAACTCAAGAGGCACGCCGAAGGAGCTTGCTCCTTGATTGGCGATGCCACTCATGTGTTGACGCAACTGCACGGTCGCTTCCTCGCCAACGATGCACCTCCATCTGCGCTGGATGACTTGCTGAAGATCTTTTCGAAGAGCAGTCTCTTGGATGCCTACGCGGTCGCCCAGTCGGAGTCTGGCGCAAAGACTGCGATCCAGTTCACGCTGGCGCATGGAGTCACCGGTTTGGAGGAAGCCTACTCGGCTCTTCCAGTCGACCCCTCCAAGGGCAAAAAGGTATGGCTCTCTCGTTTTGGCGAGCAAGCCGCCATCCTTGCTCGGAAGCTGTCTGAGCTATTTGCTCGGCTCACAGGAGGGGCGACTGCCGCTAGCGGGAGTACCACTGTAGCTTCGTAGTTTTGTATTCCTTTTCCGCTTTGAATGTAATGAACCTTGAGATGTATTCCCGTATTATCTTTAATCGAAATGTTTGCCTGGAAATTGCTTCTGATAGTTTGTGTATTCTCTCCCGATGGGAGTAGCCCCCGAGCATTCGTCAAATGTGCGACTAAAGATTCTTCGAATAGGGCGTCTTACTTCTTTCCTTGTACTCTTCCAGGCTACTGGATTTGTCGCTGAATCCTCAGGTGGACTTGCTACCCGAACTGATCCACTTTGCAGCTGTTGGGTCTTTTGCGGGTCTTCGTGATCGTGTAGCCGATGGCGAGCGCAAACTGAAAGTGTTGCGTGGGGTGGCCGATGTGGCGAAGTCCAAGCAAAAACTGGCGACTGAACGCGAACAATTTGTGATGGACGAGCTGGCTTCCCTTGCTAGGGAACTGTTGTGTAAGTAATACAGCCCCCAAGTATTCTTTGTCTTTGCTTCCTTATCTGAATACGTACTCTTGTCTGCAGTTGTTAATCCGGATGATAGGGAGGAAAAAGAGTGGGTGGAAAACCACATTCTTCAAAAAGCTGGCAGCTCAAGGCCTCATGCGAACAATTTTTGGTCTGATCGCAGCCGAGGTTTTGTGTTAGCTACTTTAAAGTTCCGTGTCTCCCAGATAAAAGTTCTCGTGAGTTCTTTTCACGAGGTCTTGATCGCGATAAACGCTGCATTCTACCCACTTGAGAGGGGTCCTGAAGATTGGAGGTATCTCCTTGGGCTCTTCGGGCAGGAGGGAGAAATTCGCGAGTGCGTGCGCAACCAGATGATTTGCGGCGTGGTGGTTGCTCTCTCCTTTGTCCGAATACTATATCCTGAAGTAGATTTTAACTCCGTAGCTAGCCTCCCAGATGAATCAATCGATGATATTTCTCCGCATTACGATGTTGTTCGTCCTGCAGCGGAGAAAATCATTCGATTGACCTCTGAAGAAGTAGAGAGAGTGTTGGCGACTGAGAATGCTTATCGCCACGACTGATTGTATGCTGTATAGCTTGTAAAAACTGTTTATAAGGTGTGTAACCTTGTGTGTATGAATTTTCCTTGTGATGCTTAGTTGTAGGCTTTAGCCCCCGTGTGTTTATGGGGTGTGTACCTGTAACTATTTTAGCATGTAAGAATAGATAATCTTCGAGTAAATATGGTTGAGAAACCATGTATTTTATTGATATGACTGAGAAGTCATGTAGTCGGGCTACAAGAGTGGCTAGTATAGCCTTATTTGTTGTGATAGTAAGTAATCCTAGGGATAAAATTTGCGGAGGTGTGCGATATTCCAAGGATTGGAATAGATTCCTCCAGTCGACGGATTCTTCAGCCTGTAGGCTCCGCCTGGGATGACTTCGTGTATGAGAAAGGGTCCTTCCCAGGGTGGCTCGAGCTTGTGTCCTTCCTTCTGCTTGAGCCGCAGCACTAGATCTGCAACCGCGAATGCTCTGTGGCGTATGCGGCGACTGTGATAATTTCGCAGTGATTGCTGATATATATACTGCGGATCTTGCGAGCGCGATGTCTCGCATCTCATCGAGTGCATCCATATCTTCCGCGAGTGCCTTGTTGGAGGTTTCTTCGCTGTAGGCCACGACTCGTGTGGCGCTGAATCTAACATCCTCGGATAGGACTGCTTCTGCCCCGTATACCATGAAAAATGGTGTGTATTTTGTGGATCGTTTGGAGTTGTGCGGAGGCTCCATAGTACGGAGGGTAGCTCTTCTGCCCAATGTCCTGCGGCGGGTGTAGACGATCGAGTAGACGCTTCTTGATGCCAGCCGAAACTAAGCCGTTGGATCTTTCGACTTGACCGTTCGTTTGCGGGTGGGCAACTGAAGCAAACTTGAAGTTGATGCCCTTTTCCTCGTAAAACTGTTGCGTTTCCTTTGCTGTGAAGTTTGTACCATTGTCTGTAATGATGTCGTGTGGCACGCCAAATCTGCATACAATGGAGTCGAGGAATTGGACGGCGCATTGGGCGCTAGCCGAAGTTACTGGCATGGCCTCGATCCATTTGGTGAACTTGTCGACTGCAACCAGCAAGTGCGTATATCCGCCAGGTGTGGACTTGCGTAGTGGTCCAACCATGTCCAGCCCGCATTGTGCGAAGGGCCAGGCAATGGGTATCATGTGCAATTCCGTAGCAGGTGTATGTGGTTTTGGTGCGGATCGCTGGCAAGCATCGCATCACTCGACCAGGTTCTTTGCATCGGTAGCTGCTGTTAGCCAGTAGAATCCTGCTCTGAAAGCCTTTCCCATGATAGTTTTCCAGCTAGTATGATGTCCGCAGTCTCCTTGGTGGATGTCCTGGTGTAATTCTTTGCCGTCTTCGGGTGCGATGCAGCGCTGAAGTATACCCGAGATGCTTTGCTTGTATAATTCTCCGTTGACTACCCGAAAGGATTTGCTGCGTCTCACTATTTGTCGAGCCTCGCGTGGATCGGCCGGGAGCTGTCTGTTGATCAGGTAGTCGAGATATTTCTGCGTCCAGACTGGCTCGACCAGAAAAACCTGTCGTGATATATTATGGGTAAGCTCGATAATGGCGACTTGCGGGCTGACCTCTGTTTCTGACGCTGCGGGTGTTCCTGTAGCTTTCTTGACTTTGACCGATCGCTTGATCATCCGTTCGAAATATATTCCTGGTGGTATGGGTGTATTTGTGGAACCCATGTTTGCCAGCCTATCTGCTTCTTCATTGCTTGATCTTGCAATGTGCTTCAACTCGCACCCTTTGAAACTTCCTTCGAGTAGATTGTACATGTCGCGATACGCGACCATGTTTTCAGCAATTGCATCGCATTCTTTCATTGTCTGCTGCACAATGAGATTGGAGTCGCCGTAAATCATTAATCGAGTAGCTCCACAGGCGACTGCCATCTTCATTCCATGCAACAGGGCTTCATATTCTGCGTCGTTTATTCGATGCTGGATCATCTGGTGGAAAGTCCAATCGCAGGACGTATTGCAGTTTGTCTCCCTGTGGCGATATGAGGACAATTCCAGCTGCTGCTCCTTCGTTTCTTTTGGACCCGTCAAAATACATTATCCAATTGCTCGTGTTCTCAGGTGGCCCGGGCGTTTGTAGTTCTGTCCATTCGCTTAGGAATTCCACGAGCACCTGAGATTTGACTGCGTTGCGCCCTGCGTAAGTGATGTCCCAGGCGCCCAACTCGATGCTCCATTTGGCTATTCTTCCGGATGCCATGGGGTTGTTCATGATTGTCCCGAGTGACGCATCATTAACTACTGTGATGGCGTGTTCCTGGAAGTAGTGCTTGAGCTTTAGGGCTGTAAGGACCACCCCGTATGCGAGCTTCTGGTAATGAGGATATCGTTGTTTGCATGGCGAAAGCACTTCGCTGATGTAATAGATTGGACGCTGAACTCCGTACGCTTTGCCCTCCTCGGGTCGTTCGACTACGATTGCTGTGCTGATGATCTGGTTTGTGGCGGCTAGGTATAAGTAGAGTGGCTCCCTTTCTTGCGGTGTTGCAAGGACTCGCCTACTTTGTAATGATCGCTTTAAGTCCGCGAATGCTTGCTTATCTTCCGGTGTCCACTCGAATTTGTCCGTCTTCTTCAGCAGCTTGTAGAAGGGTAACGCTTGCTCTCCCAATCGTGCGATGAACCTGCTCAGGGCGGCCAGTCGCCCTGCAAGCTGTTGGACTCCGCGTAGATTAGTTGGCTGCTTCATTGTCAAGATTGCTTGTATTTTCTCTGGGTTGGCTTTGATGCCTCTGGCGGATACCAGGTACCCGAGAAGTTTCCCTGCTGGAATGCCGAAAACGCATTTTGTCGGATTGAGCTTGATCATGTATGCGTTGAGGGCATCGAATGTTTCTCTAATATCCTCGAGGAGTGTGCTCTCAACTCGAGTCTTGATGACTATGTCGTCAACGTACACTTGTACGTTCTTGCCAATGACCTTGGCGAGGCATTTTTGCATGCAGCGCTGATATGCTGCGCCTGCGTTCTTGAGCCCGAAAGGCATTGTCGTGTAGCAGTAGACACCGTGAGGTGTGATGAATGCTGTCTTTTCTTCGTCTTCTCTTTTCATCCGGATCTGATTATATCCCGAATAGGCATCCAGGAAAGAGAGGCGTTGGCAGCCTGCCGTAGAGTCCACGATCTGGTCGATTCGCGGGAGGGGAAAATTGTCCTTGGGGCAGTGCTTGTTTAACGACGTGTAGTCGATGCATAACCGAAGGATGTCGTGTTCTTTTTGGGGACCAGCACCGGGTTTGCTAACCAAGTGGATATCTTGATCTCCCTGATGAATTTTGCTGCTAGCAATCTGTTTACTTCTTCTCCAAGCGCCTTCTGCTTGGGTTCCGAAAATCGTCGAGTAGTTTGTTTGATTGGTTTGGTATCTGGAAAGACTTCGAGTGAGTGCTCGGCAAACTCCCTGGGTATTCCTGGCATATCTGATGGCTGCCAAGCGAAAATTTCCCAGTACTCACGGAGGAGTTCGACGAGCGCGCTTTCCTATGCTTGCGGAAGGGTGGTGGAAACCAGCGCTGTCTTCGCAGAATCTGTCGGGTGCACTTGATGCTTTCGAGTGTCGCTGTTGGCGCTGAACTCCAGTTCAGGCGCGTTTTTCTTCGTGAGGGGCATCACGGAGTGATCCGTGGTTTTTGCCAGCTCTTGAAGTTCTTCTTGCATCGCAAAAGATTTTGCGATCTCATTAAATTCAATGTCGCATTTGTTGGATTTCTGAAAATCTCCGTCGATGGTGATTACGCCATGTTCTCCAGGTAATTTGAGCTTCAGGTAGGCTGACGAAGATATGGATTCTGGACCCTGCGGGTAAGGACACCCCATCTCAGGCCCGACGTTAAGGCCCAAGAAGTGAAGCCCTTGGAGTATTCTAGAAGGCCCAACAGAAGCCCACCCGCAAGACTTGCGGGTCAAGACAAGAACTCCTATACGTAATCTATTAGGACTCATGTAACCCCTCCTGGCTGCATATATAAAGCGAGGAGGGAGGAGAGAAAAAGGGAGACAAATCTAGGGATTCAATCTAGAGAGAGGAAGATACAAGCCACAACTAGACTAGGCAATACACTGGATACCCCGTACGCCTCACCATGGCATCGCCATTGTAACATCTCGACTATCTCATCATAATACAGATCAGACAAGCAGGAGTAAGGGTTTTACCTCTACGAGGGCCGCGAACCTGGGTAAATCTTTCTCCTTGTTAGCCGTCGAGGTCACCAGCGCGTACATCGTTCCTCTACTCGAAACCCTACCGGCTCATCCGAGGGATTTGTCGACACGACTCTTCGATAATTGGCGCCGTCTGTGGGAACGACACGCGTTGGATCTACGGTCTCGCCGGCCTCATCTACATCAAGCTTCGGATCCTCGACCCCATGGATTCTATCTACTTTCGGCTCCTTCAACTTCATCGAGCACTCGCCGGCCTCGCACACGGCCTTCATCATCTACAATCGAAAATCAACACTGTTCTTCACGCGCAGGCTGCAGGACAGCAGCAACGTACATATTGCGGACGCCATCAACGGTGGCTCGAAACTCATCTGGAAAATTCCTTCGGTGGAAAGATGCGAAATCAAATTATCTACAGTCTCCAAAAAGAATCGGCGAATTCCGACGGTTAGATCTCCGTGGATGACCCGAACACCGAAGCCCTGTCAGAATCTGACGGAACTCCCCGCGACTTCGGGAAAACAATTCTCACAGTCGACTCGGAAATCAATTCGACAATCACACCGTTGAACAACTGCGGAATACAATCCCGCACCACTCCGTTTTTTTTTGAGCCAATTCCAACGGTTAGATCTCCGTCAGCGGCTCGCGCACTGCGACACGTTTTGGATCTCCGCGAGTCCGCGAATTCAAGTCGCAGATCCGTTTTCGTCAATCTGCGAGTCGGCACAAAGGTCAATCAACAAAACATGGCGACTCGCCATAATAGTGCCCGGGGGCTCGACAACAATGCCCTCCGTGTACACACAACGAACATCGCGACTCCGCCGCGTCGACTCGGTCCGCCGCGTCGAGTCCTTCGGGCAAACATCGCGACTCCGCCGCGTCGACTCGGTCCGCCCCGTCGAGTCCTTCCGATGAACATCGCGACTCCCCCGCGTCGACTCGGTCCGCCTCGTCGAGTCCTTCGGGCAAACATCGCGACTCCGCCGCGTCGACTCGGTCCGCCGCGTCGAGTCCTTCGAGCAAACATCACGACTCCGCCGCGTCGAGTCGGTCCGCCGCGTCGAGTCATTCGAGCAAATATCGCGACTCCGCCGCGTCGACTCGGTCCGCCGCGTCGAGTCTTCCGATGAACATCGCGACTCCGCCGCGTCGACTCAGTCCGCCGCGTCGAGTCCTTCGAGCAAAAATCGCGACTCTGCCGCGTCGACTCGGTCCGCCGCGTCGAGTCCCTCGGACAAACATCGTAACTCCGCCGCGTCGACTCGGTCCGCTTCATCGGATTTTTCGGGGAAATATCGCGACTCCACCGCACAACTCCGCTACATCGAATCCTCTCGACTAAGCGACTCGGGGGCTGTCCTTCGCCGCAGCCACACTTATTGCTCGGGGGCTATGCTGCAAAGTAAACGCACTCGAGAATTCGCCGCAGCCGCACTCGACACACGAGTCCGGTTCATCGATTCCGGCGATATCACTCGGCACCGCCTCGTCGACCACGGCAACGTTATACAAAGATAAGTTCCTCTCATACGAGTCGACATATTTACCTTTTTATGTGTTTCTAATCTGCTGTGGAGCTACACCTGACACTCGGGGGTTGCGCTCCGTAAACTACATGTATACTCGACACCCGTCATTTTGCGCGTTACACTACCATATTTACGCGCTACAACCCGAGTAGCTGATACTGCCTGACGTCGACCCTTGACTCCGACCTGGTTTGCAGCAGCAACCGACAGGTCGGCAAGGAGCATAGACAATGGCTGTCAGGCTAACGAAAGGGCATAGCGTACGATGCAAAAGTGTCGCGTATGATGAACTTGCCATACTCGACTCTGCGAGTCGATAAATTGTTGGTTCACAACCAAGATAACCTGAGAAACAATTTGTTCCGTACATTTTGCTATACACAGCACTACTGCTACATTATTTAACCACATCCGATTATATGGCTCCAATTGCAACGCAGGAACCACAACGTCGGCTGCAACTTCGACAGTCGACACATATCCTCCGCTCGGAGTCGACAATCGACACAATCCTCCGCTCGGAGTCGATAATCGACACAATCCTCCGCTCGGAGTCGACACATATCCTTCGCTCCGAGTCGACGCATATCCTACTCCGGGAGTCGACGCATGTCCTCCTCCGCGAGCCAACAGAAGACAAGCACACGGGGTTAACTTCAGAACAACTTGAGCCTATGCCCGACTCTGCGAGTCGAACATAGCCTCGGGGGCTACTCCCATCGGGAGCACTGCCGTGCACCCGATAGATTGAAGAAGCGACGTCACAAGATCTTTGAGTCTATACCCGATTACAAATAATCGCACATAGACTCGGGGGCTACTCCCATCGGGAGCACTGCCGTGCACCCGACAAATCGAAGAAGCAACGTTACAAGATCTTTGAGTCTATGCCCGATTACAAATAATCGCACATAGACTCGGGGGCTACTCCCATCGGGAGCGCTGGCCGCGCACCCAATGAGCGCTACACGCTCACTCGACGTACTCCCATCGGGAGCATCTAACACGCTAGCCGCGTATCTGAGGAGTTCTGTCAGATTTCTTCGTCCATGTCCTTATTTTGGTCGTACAAACCGCATATTAACTCGGATGAAGAAAAGCAAAACATCATACTTGTCCGTCTCGACGAGACGCATATGACAACGCGGGCCAATTCGCGAAATCAGAACATCTTGAAGACTTTTCGGGTCCATCTTCTTGTGTGGACTAGGTGGCTGGGCGTCCGCGCCAACTACACGACTTCCACGTCGTCGTGCGACTCCGTCACGTCCGCGTCAACTACACGGCCCAGTCGCAACGATCACCTCGCCGGATTCGAGTCGGAGGTTTCGAATTCGTGTAGGCCAGAACCGTTTTTGCCCTAGATGCAATTAATTGGCCCTGATCTTTCGGGAGAGCCAAGCGACTGAGCCACATCATTCTGCGAAAACAGCCAACACCAGGCACATTTACCACTCGATACTCGAGTATGGGAAAGCGCATCGCACACAGGGTATACACCCTCACAACCAGACGATTGAATAACCAATCGAAGATATCAAGAACGGACTTTGAGCGAAGGATATGTGTTGACTCCGAGCGGAGGATTGTGTCGATTATCGACTCCGAGCGGAGGATTGTGTCGATTGTCGACTCCGAGCGGAGGATATGTGTCGACTGTCGAAGTTGCAGCCGACGTTGTGGTTCCTGCGTTGCAATTGGAGCCATATAATCGGATGTGGTTAAATAATGTAGCAGTAGTGCTGTGTATAGCAAAATGTACGGAACAAATTGTTTCTCAGGTTATCTTGGTTGTGAACCAACAATTTATCGACTCGCAGAGTCGAGTATGGCAAGTTCATCATACGCGACACTTTTGCATCGTACGCTATGCCCTTTCGTTAGCCTGACAGCCATTGTCTATACTCCTTGCCGACCTGTCGGTTGCTGCTGCAAACCGGGTCGGAGTCAAGGGTCGACGTCAGGCAGTATCAGCTACTCGGGTTATAGCGCGTAAATGTGGTAGTGCAACGCGCAAAATGACGGGTGTCGAGTACACATGTAGTTTACGGGGCGTACCCCCGAGTGTCAGGTGTAGCTCCACAGCAGATTAGAAACACATAAAAAAGGTAAATATGTTGACTCGTATGAGAGGAACTTATCTTTGTATAACGCTGCCGTGGTCGACGAGGCGGTGCCGAGTGATATCGCCTGAATCGATGAACCGGACTCGTGTGTCGAGTGCGGCTGCGGCGAATTCTCGAGTGCGTTTACTTTGCAGCATAGCCCCCGAGCAATAAGTGTGGCTGCGGCGAAGGACAGCCCCCGAGTCGCTTAGTCGAGAGGATTCGATGTAGCGGAGTTGTGCGGTGGAGTCGCGATATTTACCCGAAAAACCCGATGAAGCAGACCGAGTCGACGCGGCGGAGTCACAATGTTTGTCCGAGGGACTCGACGCGGCGGACCGAGTCGACGCGGCAGAGTCGCGATGTTTGCTCGAAGGACTCGACGCGGCGGACCGAGTCGACGCGGCGGAGTCGCGATGTTCATCGGAAGACTCGACGCGGAGGACCGAGTCGACGCGGCGGAGTCGCGATATTTGCTCGAATGACTCGACGCGGCGGACCGAGTCGACGCGGCGGAGTCGTGATGTTTGCTCGAAGGACTCGACGCGGCGGACCGAGTCGACGCGGCGGACCGAGTCGACGCGGCGGAGTCGCGATGTTTGCCCGAAGGACTCGACGAGGCGGACCGAGTCGACACGGGGGAGTCGCGATGTTCATCGGAAGGACTCGACGCGGCGGACCGAGTCGACGCGGCGGAGTCGCGATGTTTGCCCGAAGGACTCGACGCGGCGGACCGAGTCGACGCGGGGGAGTCGCGATGTTCGTTGTGTGTACACGGAGGGTAATGTTGATGTCGAGCCCCCGGGCACTATTATGGCGAGTCGCCATGTTTTGTTGATTGACCTTTGTGTCGACTCGCAGATTGACGAAAACGGATCTGCGACTTGAATTCGCGGACTCGCAGAGATCCAAAACGTGTCGCAGTGCGCGAGCCGCTGACAGAGATCTAACCGTTGGAATTTGCTCAAAAGAAACGGAGTGGTGCGGGATTGTATTCCGCAGCTGTTCAACGGTGTGATTGTCGAATTGATTTCCGAGTCGACTGTGATAATTGTTTTCCCGAAGTCGCGCGGAGTTCCGTTAGATTCTGACAGGACTTCGGTGTTCGGGTCATCCACGGAGATCTAACCGTCGGAATTTGCCGATTCTTTTTGGCGACTGTAGATAATTTGATTTCGCATCTTTCCACCGAAGGAATTTTCCAGATGAGTTTCGAGCCGCCGTTGATGGCGTCCGCAATATGTACGTTGCTGCTGTCTTGCAGCCTGCGCGTGAAGAATGGTGTAGATTTTCGATTGTAGATGATGAAGGCCGTGCGCGAGGCCGGCGAGTGCTCGATGAAGTTGAAGAAGCCGAAAGTAGATAGAATCCATGGGGTCGAGGACTCGAAGCTTGATGTAGATGAGGCCGGCGAGACCGTAGATCCAACGCGTGTCGTTCCCACAGACGGCGCCAATTGTCGAAGAGTCGTGTCGATAAATCCCTCGGATGAGCCGGTAGGGTTTCGAGTAGAGGAACGATGTACGCGCTGGTGACCTCGACGGCTAACAAGGAGAAAGATTTACCCAGGTTCGCGGCCCTCGTAGAGGTAAAACCCTTACTCCTGCTTGTCTGATCTGTATTATGATGAGATAGTCGAGATGTTACAATGGCGATGCCATGGTGAGGCGTACGGGGTATCCCGTGTATTGCCTAGTCTAGTTGTGGCTTGTATCTTCCTCTCTCTAGATTGAATCCCTAGATTCGTCTCCCTTTTTCTCTCCTCCCTCCTCGCTTTATATATGCAGCCAGGAGGGGGTTACATGAGTCCTAGTAGATTACGTATAGGAGTTTTGTCTTGACCCGCAAGTCTTACGGGTGGGCTTCTGTTGGGCCTTCTAGAATACTCCAAGGGCTTCACTTCTTGGGCCTTAACGTCGGGCCTGAGATGGGGTGTCCTTACCCGCAGGGTCCAGAATCCATATCTTCGTCATAGGCGTAATGCGGTACTGCCATGAATCTGGCGAACGCTGTTCGACCAAGAATGGCGTGGTACTGCGAAGGCCAGTCGACAACTTCGAAGTCGAGGAATTCTTTTCTGTAGTTGCTCTTAGTGCCCAGCACAACTTCTACGTTAATTGTTCCGAGTGGACGGATTGCTTTTCCTGGAACTATCCCGTGGAAGGATGTTTCTGACTCCTGGAGGCCGTCCAAGTTCCTGTTCATCCGACGGAGTGTATCCGCGTAGATAATGTTGATGCCGCTGCCACCATCCATGAATACGCGGGCCAAGTCGTAGTTGCCAATTTGTGCTTGGATGACAAGGGCGGCGTGTCCTGGTCGATAGACTCGTGGCGGGTGGTCCTTCATCGAGAATGTTATTGGCTGGTCCGCCATCTTCAAGTATTCTGTTTTTGTTGGCGGTGTCTGCACGGCCATGCACAATTGCCTCGTGTTAGTCTTTTGAGCTCTGCGGGATGGACATACCTTCTGGATCATCGCGAGTTGCCCTGCTGGATTCGGGTACGCGTTGGCCCCGGAGTTTTGAGCTGGCGGTGCAGGTAGCGCGGCTAATGCCATGTTTGGATTTGCTGGTGGGGGTGGGGGTTGTGGCGGCTGGAACCCTTGGTGGCCTCCTCCTGGAAGCGGTGGGTAATTTTGCGCGTGTGCAGCTTGATGGAGGGGTGATAACCCGGTAGGCCAACTCCAAGGTGTAATTCGGCCCAAAGGACGCTGCGCAAGATCCGGCTAAGGATAAAAGAACTTCTAGAAAGCCCAAGATTGTAGGCCTCGTAACCCGGATTGTGGGTTACGGTAAGGGAAGTTAGGGTTTTATACGCAGTGTCCGGGTAGGATTCAGGGTGCGCCTTGGAGGGCAAGCCAGGGGGTTCGGGTGCTTTATAAACCGGCCCCTAAGTTAGGTTAAGGGGGATCCAAGAGTTCTAGCCATATCGCTTGATATCGAGCATCCAGTGTAACACGAGAGTTGAGCTAATACATTGAGATCGGAGACTCGGCGACTTGATTGCCGGCTACCAGATCGAGTATCATCATGTTTTCTTCTGAGCTAAACCCTCTCCCAAACGCCCGTGTCGTCTTGCCCCAAGATCAGTTACCCCCGGTAACGTCTGCCGTGATTATCCCACGACAGTTGGCGCACACCGTGGGGCCTGCGTCCAAAGGTGTTTACATCACGGGAGAAGCTCGGAAGAACATGGAGAATCTAGTCATCGGCGAGATCTACATCGACCACAAAGGAAAAAAGATGGTGGACGATTCCGGCTGGGGATCAGAGTCGGATCACCTCGAATCCGGATCTATTGTGACAATCGGCCAGATCAGCATCTTCACCGGTATGGTACGTACATCTGGTTTAAAAGGACAATATCATGTGCATACTACAAGAACTTCTAATAGGGACCAAAAGATACTGAAGCAAGCGGTAAACTCGGTCTCCTCGGCTGTTCCAAGATACCTGAGGTGGTCAGAACAAGATGTAACATGGAGCAGAAGAGATCACCCGGAAAGGGTAGAACACCCAGGAGTCTTGGCATTGGTAGTCTCACCACAGGTCAATGGGTATGAACTGAAAAAGGTCCTGATGGACGGTGGAAGTAGCATCAATATACTATATTGGGAAACCTTTCTACGCATGGATCTCAAGGAGTCTCAGCTACAGAAAAGCTCAACAATTTTTCATGGGATAGTGCCGGGTCACTCAGCATGCCCCGAGGGAAAAATCGCATTGGAGGTAGCCTTTGGAGAATCAAAAGATAATTATCGAGTTGAGTGGCTCACTTTCGAGATGGTCAAATTGCGCAGTCCTTACCACGCGCTGTTCGGAAGCCCGGCTTATGCTAAATTCATGGCTAGGCCGTGTTATGTATATTTACAGCTAAAAATCCCGGGTCCCAAACAAACCATCACCATACATGGAAGCCGGGATATAGCAGCTGAGTGCGATGAAGGAGATTCGGTAATGGCCGAGCAGGCTTGCAGAAAAGAGGAACTCAAGTATTACCGGTCTCAAGTAGACCCGGATGACAGAACGGCATTGAAAAGACCGAATACTGAAGACGAGAGAGCGAAATTCAAGGCAGCACAGGATACCAAGATGATAGCTTTTGTTGAAGAACACAGTTTGCACGTAGACCCTAAGTCCAGGCCTGTGAAGCAGGGCCTGCGGAAGATGAATGAGGAAAGAAGAAAAGCTATAGGAGAAGAAATCGCGCGGCTGCTGACAGCCGGCTTCATCATGGAAGTATTTCACCCGGATTGGTTAGCAAATCCGGTTCTTGTGATGAAAAAGACCAATGAGTGGAGGATGTGCATTGATTTTACGAGTCTCAACAAGCATTGCCCAAAGGATCCGTTTGCACTACCAAGGATAGATCAGATCATAGACGCAGTAGCTGGAAGTGACCTATTATGTTTTCTGGACGCATACTCCGGGTATCATCAGATTAAGCTCAAGAGGGAGGATTGGGAGAAAACATCATTTATAACCCCTTTTGGGGCTTTTTGTTACAAAACCATGACGTTTGGATTGAAAAACGCTGGCGCAACTTATCAACGGTGTATACAGAAGTGCTTTGAGGATCAAGTTGGACGCACCGTCCATGCTTATGTGGATGATGTGGTTATCAAGACCAGGAAGGCAGAGACATTTATCGACGATCTGAAGGAGACGTTCAAGAACTTGAGGAGGTATCAGATGAAGCTTAACCCGACGAAGTGTGTATTTGGAGTTCCAGCTGGGAAATTACTCGGCTTTATCGTTTCCGAGAGAGGAATTGAGGCAAACACAGATAAAATAAAAGCTATCCAGAGTCTGAAAAAGCCGGAAAATTTGAAGCATGTTTAAAAGCTCACGGGCTGCGTAGCAGCCTTGAGCCGATTTATATCCAGACTCGGAGAAAAAGCAATACCCTTGTACCGGCTCTTGAGGAAATCCGATAAATTCGTCTGGGATCAAGAGGCGGATGAGGCGTTCGAGGCACTAAAGAAGCAGTTATCTGAAGCACCAGTCCTAGCGGCCCCGGGTCCTAAAGAGCCCATGATGTTATACGTAGCAGCGGGCCCCCGAGCCGTTAGTGCAGTAGTGGTCGTGGAGCGTAAAGAGGATGGGAAAGGTTACCCGGTCCAGAGACCGGTTTATTACGTCAGCGAGAAACACCCCATAACAGTGGTAAGTTCGATACCAATGTTGGATATGATCAGAAACTCGGATGCGACAGGAAGAATAGCCAAATGGGCGATAGAGATGGGGGATTATCACATCAACTACGAGCCCAGGTCAGCAATTAAATCTCAGGCTTTGGTCGATTTCGTTAATGACTGGACACACACAGGCATGACCACCTTTGCTCCAAACTCCGAATCTTGGATCATGCACTTCGATGGATCCAAGCAATATGAGGGATCAGGAGCTGGAGTAGTGCTAACATCACCCAAAGGAGACAAATTGAGTTACGTGCTACAGATTCACTTTGATTGTTCCAACAACGTGGCCGAGTATGAGGCCCTATTGCATGGCTTAAAGGTAGCCAAGGAGATGAACATTAAGAGGATACGATGCTTTGGAGACTCGGATCTTGTGGTACAGCAGGTATCAGGAACTTGGGATAGAAAGGACGCAACCATGGCAGCATACCGCAGGGAGGTTGATAGGGTTGCAGGATGTTTCTCCGGGTATGAGGTGGAACACATAGACAGAAGAAAGAATGAGGCAGCAGACGCCCTCGCTAGACTCGGCTCGCGCAGAGAACCGGTTCCACCTAACGTCTTCCTGGATGAATTATGGCGACCATCAGTTAAAACCGAGTCTGAGGAAGAACTGGCAAATCAAGACCCGGATTTGGAGCTTGTGGCCACTGTACGCGCTGTTCCCGAGTGGACAGAACCGTTTTTGGCCTACCTATCACGAGGCGAATTACCACAGCAGGAGGTGTTAGCAAGGCAAATTTCGAGGCGAGCAAAGGGATATTCTATCATCAATGGGGAGTTATACAAGAGAAGTGCAGCAGGAGTCTTTTTGCGCTGTGTAGCACCAGAAGAAGGCCGACAGATTCTTAAGGAAATCCATGAAGGTGATTGTGGGGATCATGCATCCACAAGATCCCTTGTGGCCAAAGCTTATCGACACGGATTTTTTTGGCTCACGGCTCTAGCAGACGCGGAGCGCTTAGTGGCAAGATGTGACGGATGTCAAAGGTACGCTCGCCAAACCCACGTGCCGGCTATGGAATTGCGGACTATTCCGTTAACTTGGTCGTTCGCTGTTTGGGGTATGGACATGGTTGGTCCCTTTCACATGTCACCTTGCAAGAAGACACATCTTTTAGTGGCCATTGATAAGTTTGCCAAATGGGTTGAGGTTATGCCAGTCACCAATTGTGAAGCAGTTACAGCGGTCAAATTCCTGAAAAGAATTATCTATCGGTTCGGGTATCCCCACAGCATAATTACCGATAATGGAACCAACATGTCCCTTGGTGCGATGGAGAAGTTTTGTGGCAACAATGGAATCCGGCTTGACGTAGCATCAGTGGCTCATCCGCAGGCCAATGGGCAAGTGGAGAGGGCAAACCAAGAGTTACTTCGTGGACTAAAACCACGACTGCGAGTCCCTTGCATTAGGGCTGCGGGTGCGTGGGTCGAAGAACTACCTTCCGTGGTTTGGGGTATCAACACTACACCTAACAGATCTACTGAGATGACACCATTCTTCATGGTTTATGGTGCGGAAGCAGTGTTGCCGAGTGATATTATTCATGATTCACCTCGAGTATCAGCTTACGTCGAGGTAGAGAACGAGAAGAGCCGGCAGGATGCCGTAGAAATGTTAGAAGAACAAAGGGAGCAAGCCCTGGAAAGATCAGCCATATATCAGCAAGATTTACGGAGGTATCATAGCCGGCGCGTGAAAACCCGGGTCTTCCAGGAAGGAGACTTGGTCCTGCGTCTGGTATAGTCAAACGAAGGGAAACACAAGTTATCACCACCATGGGAAGGGCCGTTTATCATAAGCCAGAATCTGCACAACGGATCGTATTACTTGATAGATGCAAGGGAAGAGTCGGCTACAGTTAATGACACCGCTCATACCACTTCGTCTATGCAGGAAAAAGACAGACCATGGAACGTGGCTCAGCTACGTCCCTACTATACCTAGTATAGACTATATTGGCAAGTGGAGTTGCACGATGTAACAGGCAGCAGGTTTTCAGACGCACTCTTTTCCTATCCAGGGCACCCTTAGGGACTGGATGGTTTTTAATGAGGCGGCTTGCTGACCTAACTTTCGCATATCAAGTAAAGAGGTGGTTATTCTTACGTTCTTCACTCTCCGTATGTTGCATATATATAGGTCTGGAGGGCTGATTGCTTGAATAGCACAGTTACAAACTCAAAGACCCGACCTTGATGCCTATGAGTTATAAGCGCCGATTACTCGCAAACGAGTACGGCTGCAATCTTATAACCGGACAAGGGAGCCAAATTTTCTTGACTTTTCTTACTTAAGCTCGATGTGACTCGCACTAAAGTGGCATGATTTGCTCGCTTATGACTACAATCAGCCATGAAGCCCAATGGGACTTGCCTGACCCTGTTTTCGTATAGATGTAACAACATGGTATCCACGCGAAAGCCGGCTTACAGTACAAGATAGTCAAAAGGGTCATCTAAACCACAAGTTATGCAGAGTACAGGGCTAATAGCCGGAAACTCAATGTTTATCAAGCATAACTTCAATACCTATGTGAAACGGCTCTGGGCTTGGGCTTAGCAGCAAACAACTTGTTCCCTCGGAAAAACATACATCCCAGACTCGGCATTTGGGTCTCGGGGACTGGGGATTTTGAAAAAAGGAAAAGTTGCTTAGTTGCTAAAACTCAAAAAACCCAAACATCCGACTCTTGGGGACTTGGGGACTTGAAGAAAAGTCCGCTTGTCAAAATCCATGAAACTCGGAAACCGAGTCTCACAAAAGGAACCATAAAGAAAGTCGGATATCAAGAATAAACTCAAAAACCAGATAAATATCAAGTTCATCCAGAGGCCAGAAGAGGCACAAGGCGTATCAAGAACTTAAAGTGCATTACAAATTTCGGTACCAGCATCAATGGTTCACAGGCGCATCATCAAGTAATAATTGTTTAAACGGCCTATTGACCGACTGACGCATATGGCATAGCATTAGGTAGCAGGTATCACTCGGTATTCTGGGCTGCGGCGTCCATCTTCTCCTTTCCCTTGCTATTACTATTGGTGGCAGCAGCACCCGGATCAGCAGCATTGCCGGCTCGCGCAGGGGGAGGGACGATTGGTGTGGAAGTAGCAGGCGCAGAGTCGGCTTCAGCCTTCTTTTTTGCAGCTTCCTCCCTCAACTTGGCGGCTTCCTCCTTCCATCGGGCTAGCATATCGTACGGCTTGGGAAGATCCGACTTAATCGCTTCACCATCAGCACCATAGGAAGGGACAATGGAATTGAGCTCCAAGCTATCAACTATCACGCTTGCCGAGTAACGGACTTCTTTCTGGATGGCCTTGAAATCCTTCGGGGAAAATTTGGACCCATCTCGGTTGAATTCCGGAAACCCGACCATCAGCTTGGCCAGCTCTAGCTTAGGAAAGTAAGCTTTCGCCAGGGCTAGACCCCGGGTTACCCCAACCCGGCAGGACGAGCGTTTCCAATGCCAAATCCACTCGGGAATAGTGGAGCAGGCATCCAGCATCCTCTTCAGGTCGACGTGCCCAACACCCGGCCACCGTAGTTCTTCAAGGATCCATTTGGTTCCGGCACATAGTTGCCGGATGACGCTCTTGATGGTCTTCAGCTTGGCAATATCATCTTCTTCCGGCATTACTTCATCCGGACCTGCAGAAAGAAATGAAAACACGAGTAAGGAAACCCGGCTATGTGTCAGACGGATGACCCGGGTTATGAATATTATGCTAAGAGTCATACCGAGCAAAGCGCGATACGTATCAGCAATCTGGACAGAAAGATTCACTAGACTATCTTCGGCTGCATGAGCCCTCCTCCTATACTTTCTCATGATCTTCCCACTCCTCCTGGCCTCAGCCTCGGCCTCCTCACGCAGAGCCACCTCCTTTTCAATACGCTTGGTGGCCTTAGCCAACTTTTTCTCAGACTGGGTCACGAAGTCCTGAGTGGAGATACAGGTATAAATTAGTCGGAAATACTGTGAAATTCCAGGCAAATTATCAAGAAATTCACCCGGAACTTGGGGACTAGATAAGGATACAAGCAATGTTATTCGGATTTACCTCATGTTTTGCTATCAAAGCTTCCAGGATATTCTCTTCCTTGGCCCTTAAGGTGTGAAGGGCACTAAGCATCTGGGGGAATGTCATGTCTTCAGGCTTGGTGCCAGAAGAACCGACAGCTTGAGCTTCTGGATGAAGAGTTTTTCCTGATTTTGGGGTCGAGACCCGGACCGTCTGATTCTCCGGGTTTGGGGAACCTGTCCTCGTCTCTTGGATCTCAATCTCTGCATCCACGTCTTCAGACGATTTTGGAGACCCGGCTTCTTGCCGGGCCGGGTCATTAAAAGGATCTTGTTCTTGCACGTCTTCAGCCTTATCACCAGCCGCGGCGTCCGCATTGTCAGTTGGTTCCTCCGTCTTCTGGTTATCTGTTTCCATGTTCTCCGGGTCACTAACTGTGACTTGAGCGCTAAAGAAAAGGGAGAGAGGCAGTTAGCAACAGTGATTGAAAGTTGTCAGGTATGAAAGGATGTCATATAGCAAAGACTTACCCGGTATTTACAGCGTAATCCGGTGGGAGCTCGTTGCTGGAAGCAGATGAAGTCGACAAAGGGACCGATAGCGGAACCCGGAATTTCCCGGCACGTGGATGGTTGGGAGATGGGTGATGCTGAGGGGATTTGGAGGATTGAGGTGGAGGAGTACCGACCCGGTGGACTGGTGAGGTGGTGATACCGGGATTAAGGGGATCCTCACCCGGAGAACTCCGGGTCACCCTACGTTTGGCCGGGAGAGGATCCTTCAAGTGTGACGAGTGTGACAACTGTTGGTTAAGTCTACGCATGATATCGAAGGAGTAAGGTTCAGAGGTTATAGAAGAGAAAGGAACCTTGGAAACCACTCCTCTGGCTTTCCTCTTGGCCCCGACTGTTACTTCCTGATCAGATTCGGTGGCTTCCGGGTCGTCCTCGTCCTTCTCTTCTTCGTCCTCCGGCCCTGCGAGTCGAGTATGCATTGATGGAAAAAGTTAAAATGGGAGGAAAATGATACAAGTGAAGATGATACAAGATCCGGATAAGAACCTCACTAGTAGGGAAATGCCATTCTATGGAATGGATTCTGTGGTGCATCATGATCTGGTGCGCCACAGAAATATTATTTTGTGGCGCCCGGCCATGGGTGCGCCACAGAAGTACCCATTTTTGTGGCGCATGTAATAGATGTGCGCCACAGAAAGTGTGCGGGGCCCACCCCAATCATTGGGCTGGGTGTCAGAGGCCATAGTTTTATGGCGCATCCTAACCCGTGCGCCACAGAAAGGGCAACTTCTGTGGCGCACTGTCCTGGTGCGCCACAGAAACACCATATTCTGTGGCGCATCTTACGCAATGCGCCACAAAATATGTTGTTTCTGTGACGCACCAGGACAGTGCGCCACAGAATAGCATACTGGTGCGCCACAGAATTATGCGCACTGTGCACATAAAGATGGCAGCCCCCTCTCTCTCCCCCCCACTCACTTCATTCCAAGTGGATGTTGCTCACTCGCCCCCCCCCTTCTCTCCACTCCATTTTTACACATTTAGTTCTCCTTTTTAGGTAGGTGAACCTATTTATTCGATGTATAATTGTTGGTGAAG
This sequence comes from Alopecurus myosuroides, assembly GCA_028641055.1. NCBI lineage: Eukaryota > Viridiplantae > Streptophyta > Magnoliopsida > Poales > Poaceae > Alopecurus > Alopecurus myosuroides. Next base: position 3,560,111 of record CM054057.1, read on the forward strand.
TTTCTTGTTGTTGGGGGGCCTAATTACTTGCATCTATACTCCGGTCCCTCCCTCTCCTCGCTCTTTTCGCGTGTCGGTATCGAATCTACTAGGTGAGTATAGTTGGAGGTGCATATGTCTCGTGTGGCCATCGATCGATGTGTATGGGTGTTTGTCATGCATGTGCAGGTGGACCGATCGATTGTCGCGCGTGCGGGCGCGGCATGGTGCATGGATGTTTGCCGAAATGTTGATTCACTTCCATTTCGGCAAACTTTTGCACCCCATATGTCCTACTTATAGGAGAGGTCATGCCGAATTTTTCCGGCGACTATGCATGCATGTTGTGGTTCTAATTTTCTGCTCTCTATGTGTCTGTGAAGGCAACCATGGTACTAGAAATGAGCTCTGCTCGAATCGCTAGATACAAAAAAGACGCGAAGGCGGACATGATTCGGTGCAACAGGCGGCAGATAAGATGCCCGTGTCGATCATGCAAACTCGTGCGCTGGATTGACCCTGATTCCGGACAATTGGAGGAGCACCTTCTCAGACGCGGTTTCTTTGACGACCGCAACCACGTGGCATCGCCGGCAGCAAAAGTTGTGCACGAAGAGGAGGGCGAGCAAGGATATGACGGCGAACAAGATCATCATGAAGAAGGATATGTCGCCGCAGAAGATCGACATGACGATGAAGACGAGAACACGGAGACCCCGCTAATTTCGGCCTTGCGGGACTCTCATGTTCAGGATCTGCTGCTTAAGGAGACGAGCAACGACATAGCTGCAGCTAGGAAGAAAGCCAAGCTGGCGCAAATGGAGATAGACGGGGTGACTCCGTTGTTTCCTGGGTGCCGCCCCGAGGATACGCGGTTGCATGTAACGCTTGCTGCTCTGAAGATGAAGACGCAAAACAAATGGACCGACTCGAGCTTCAACAAGAACTTGAAATTCTGGCACGATCGCCCTCCCGAGGGGAACACATTGCCAAGCAGTATCAACGAGGCTAAGAAAGTCGTGTGCCCTCTTGACCTACCTCACGAAAAATTTCACGCCTGCATCAATGATTGTGTAATTTATCGGGGGGAGTACAAGGACACAATCACATGTCCGAAGTGCGGCCACGGACGATACAAGTGTGGAACCAACAACAAGAAAATTCCTCGAAAAGTGGTATGGTACTTTCCTATCACTCCCCGTCTTCAACGGTACTACGTGGACCCTAAGGAAGCAAAGCTCATGCAATGGCACGCGAAAAGGGAGAAGCCGGAAGAAGATCCGGAGAAGGGCTATATCATGACACATCCTGCAGACGCTGCCCAGTGGGAAGCATTGGACATAGCTTTCCCGAGTTTTGGGGGCGACGCGAGGAACGTCAGGCTGGGTATGAGCACCGATGGACTCAATCCGTTCGGCAACCAGAGTAGCGCACATAGCAGCTGGCCCGTGTTTGTATGGCCTTACAACCTACCCCCGTGGCTGTGCACCAAGCAAAAGTACATACACTTGAGTATTCTCATCCAGGGGCCAAGACAACCAGGTGTCGACATGCATTTGTATCTCGGGCTGCTGAAAGACGAGTTAGACACGTTGTGGAAGATGCCACCCCGTACGTGGGACGCGTACACTAGAGATTATTTCCATATGAGAGCCGCGTTGCTGACGACGGTCACAAACTATCCTGGTTACGCGTATGTATCTGCCCAGGTCGGCCACGGATTCTGCGGCTGCGTGAAGTGCATGGACGGGACCCCGCATCTCCAGCTACCAAGGGATCCTGGGTCTTCGAAAACCGTGTACCCAGGGGCTCGAAGGTGGCTTCGCCTGGATCACCCATGGAGAAAACGCGGTGAGTTGTTCAATGGTAAAGACGAGCCCGATGGAGCCCCGCGCATGAGGAGCGGCGAAGAAATCGACGAGCTTCTGAAAAATTGGGACGAGTGCCCTTCGCCGGGAAAGAAACGACCCAAGCCAGAGCCGCTGCTGGGTGTATGGAAAGCGAGGTCTGTTTTCCACGACTTGGAGTACTGGCCGGTCCTCCACGCGCCTCATAGCCTTGATGTGATGCACATTACGAAGAACGTTACGGAGAGTCTACTTGGCACTATTTGCAATTCGGAGAAGTCCAAGGATGGGCCGAAAGCAAGATACGATCTAAAACATTTTGGCATTAGGAAAAATCTACAGGTCCCCGCCGATAGTGATGATGATGATGACGATGAGGATAAGACGGAAGGGACTCAACGTTCTCCCCGCAAAAAGGCTAAGAAGAACACCGTGGTGCTTCCCGCTGCCTGCTTCACATTGAGTCCGCCGGAGCTTGAGCAGTTTTTCAGGTGCCTCATAGAAGTCAAAGTTCCTCACGGATACTCAGGGAGTATAAGAAGATATCTGGACTTAGCGAAGAAGAGGTTCACCGGGATGAAGTCTCACGATTGTCATGTGCTCATGACGCAGATACTTCCTGTTGCGATCCGAGGGATAATGGACGAGCATGTCCGTGATACGTTGTTTGGCCTTTGCAACTTTTTCGACGTTATCACTCGGAAATCGATCGGCGTGAGGCAGCTCAAGATGCTACAGGATGAGATCGTGGTGATACTATGCGAGCTCGAGATTTACTTCCCGCCGGCATTCTGTGATATATGTGTACATCTCCTTCTCCATGTCGTTGATGGCATCAGGCATCTCGGCCCGACGTTTCTGCACTACATGATGCCGATGGAAAGGCAGAATGGTGTCCTGAAAGGATACGTTCGCAATAGGGCCCGTCCAGACGCAAGCATGGCCAAAGGATTTCTAACCAACGAGTGCATCTCTTTCTGCGACAATTACCTAAGCACCGAAGACGATCAGGATGTCGGTTTGTCCACCAGGACGCACCTTGGCAGACTCAACGGAGTCGTTCACCGCGAGGGCTGCCGCGACGTCCATGTCGGCATTCAAAAACGACGCGACGACTTTGATAGGGCTCACCGGGTCGCGCTACAACACTTAAAGTTGATCGAGCCTTTCGTGGAAGAGCACAAAAGCTTAATCAATCAGAATTATATTGAAATGGGCGGGCCGAGAAAGATGGGAGACGTAACCAAAGAGCACAACTCCGGCTTCACGCGTTGGTTCAAGCAAAGTCAACTGATTGAAGCACGGAGAAAAATGCCTTCTACGGAAGATGAAAAACTCATATACATCTTATCACAGGGCCCCGGGCAGAACGTAAGGACCTATCAGGGGTACGACATCTCCGGTTACAGATTCTCCACCGAGGACAAGGACATGAGTAGCGAAAATCAAAACTCAGGAGTAACTATGCTATCATATGGCGATGCCGAGACTAATGTGGAAGAAAGATACTTTGGAAAGATCGAGGAGATATGTGAGTTCAACTACTGCGGAGAGACGGTGGTGCCAATGTTCCGTGTGAGATGGGCCAAGAATGTCAAGAAAGAAGGACGGTATTTCACCACAATGGTTATACCCGATGCCAAATCGAAGAACGCATCCGCGAAAAATGAGCCATGGGTACTCGCTAGCCAAGTTGACCAATGCTTCTTCATCACCGACCCGTCAAGACCTAGCCGTGTTGTCGTGAGGAGGGGCAAGAGGAGCATCATCGGAATGGAAGGAGACGCCAACGAGGAAGACTTGGACAAGAACGGTGATCCGAAGATCGAGGAGGAGTTCGACAAGCACTTCGACATGCCTACTACTGGTAAAGTAAGAAGGAAGACATCCCTACCTACCCACGGTTGTCCGTTCACGCGAAGAAATCTCAAGGTGGCCGGCATAAAGTATTCAGTCGCCAACAAAAAGGGCAAGAGACGCTAATTAAGCTAGATCGGAACCGAGACGAAAAAGACTTTATTATGTATATATGCTCATGTGTATGTTAGACAACCATATGTGTGTGTCATAAAAGATTGCGAAGAGACGTTATATTAAAATATATTCTAATATTAAATGTGTGTTTTATTTTTTTAATTGTAATTTACTGTTTTCTTTCTTTAATTATAATTAAATAAAATATTAAAAAAGTGGGGCAATATCAAGATTCGAACCTGGGTGTTAATCATTCACTCATAGCAAACCACTAGACTAGTAACACACATTTGTCACAGTACAACGGTTCGCATTTTTTATTCTATCTATCCACACAATTCTGTGGCGCATCTCCACAGTGATGCGCCATAGAATCGCTTTCCTTGTCAATGACATGTGGCCCCGCCAATTTGCCCACACAGCACGCCCACATATTTCTGTGGCACACCAAGGTGCACGGTGCGCCACAGAATTCGCATAATTCTATGGCGCATCTCTCCCTGGATGCGCCACAGAATTCGCTTACAGCCAATGACATGTGGCCCCGCTCCCTCGTCCCCAATCCCTCCAACACTTAGCGAAAAAATCACTTCCCCAATCCCTCGTTCTCTCTCGCACGACGAACCCTAGCTAGCAGCCGGCCGTGGAGGAGGAGCAGGCGTGGAGGAGCACCAGGCCGTGGAGGAGGAGCAGGCGTGGATCGAGGAGCACCTGTGAACCAGCGCCCGTGTGGAGGAGCGCCTTTGTGCACCAGCGCCCGTGGAGGAGGAGCGCCCGTGGTCTTCGTCTTCATCACCTCGATCGCCATCGCCACTGCATCTCGCCTCGAGGAGCAGGAGAAGGTACACTGCCCTCTCTCTCCCTCTAGATCGCCACTGCCCTCTCTCTCCCTCTAGATCGCCACTGCCCTCTCTCTCCCTCTAGTCCGTGTGAAATTTTAGCGGCGGGTGCAAGGATTTTTGTAGCTTCTCTGCAATTCTGTGGTTAATGCCATGTTCATGCATGAATGGAACATCAAAGATACATTTTTTATTTTACTGGACCTGCTTTGATGAGTATATGCTGTTGGAAAGTATATGGTTGATTGAATCGATGCCCTGTGAAGATTACTTGGTCTCACCGTCCTCCCCATTTGTTAATTTACATGTGCTTGCTTGGCTTAAATTATGCTATGGAATTTTATCAATATATGATGTTTGCTTCGGCAATTGAGCAAAAAAACTGAAGTAGGAACCAAAAGTACACCAGAGAAGGCAGCGGCAGGTTGCAGCCGCGCAATTGAGAGTGCATGTTTGCTGCTGTTGGTAACGCGTATGACAGAATTTTGGCGATTGGGGATGGTTTTTGTGCAGGTACACATTAAGAGTTGCCAATGTTTCGCCGGAACGTCGATTTATTTCCGTTCCGGCGAATTTCTGGCACTCCGGCATGGCCTTTTTTTAGCAAAGGTCATGCCGAAATTTTTCGTCAAACTTTTGATCATAGAAATGTAAATTAAGTGGTCAACTAAGTATACTAACACAGCCAAGATGGTCAGAATGCCCCAGAAATGAGTTTTCACAAGTACGAAATGATAAACGGTCCGACTCTCTAGCAGCGCAGAGCCACAGCACAAGCATTGCCTCGCTTAAAGATAATATACAGCACAGCACAATGCGGTTGCAGAGCCACAGCACAAGCATTGTGCTGAATAGCCCACAACACAATAACAGATCTGTAAAGATTGCAGACTTGCAGTACATATCTTTTTCTGTTACTGCTTAAATGTTTCCATTGTGCCGTGGGCTATTCAGCCTTATGAGCAGTAGCTTTGATTTTATTGCTAACGAACTCTTTGCGGGAGTTTTTTGTGTGGACATACACATGTGTATAATGCAGTATTATTTGCTGCATAGAATAAAGTGGTGCAAGCATCATGTACTGTCTGATACTCATAACTTTCTAGCTTTTGGGCTATGTTTCATTTTGCTTATAGTTTCAGAACTCTATGATTTTTTACTATCGAACTGGGGAGGGACTCCTTGATAGTGTAAACACATATTTATAAGTTTCTTCAACTGTTGACATTTGTTCTGTAGTGAATCTGGTTGAATCAATGAAGTCCAGTGAGCAATTCTTGCTTTGGTAGCTAACGAAGTAATGATATAGTAGCAAGTCCCTACATATTCTCTAATGGCTTCATTAGTAAGAGGCTGAGGCCGAAGACTTAGGTGACGGACTAGTGTGGGTTCAGGCAAGGCTTCTTCATGTGGTTCTTCACTTGTGGAGAAACATGTGCCTTTGACAGTCTAAACCGCATAATTAAATGTTTTTTCGAGTTCAGGCAGTCCTCCTACTGAGAATTTGCAGATTTACTTTTAGCCTGTAAAACCATGCATTTGATAAATCTTAGGATTCCATAATGTACAACCATAACATTTTTTTGCAACTAAAATGCCTGCTAAAATCTTTTGTAGTGAAAATTGCAGACTAAATCATAGTACCGTTTAGTACTTATTTTATTTGAGAAAACAGACCAGTCCGAGCACCTTGCAGCTTACACCTTACAACTTGAAACTTCAATGAAAAAAAAACCATGTCCTGAAATCTTGGTGTCTTCGATGACATGTGCATGCTGGGAGAAATCTGCATGGTGCATGTTCAGAGACTTCTCTACCAGCTGCACGTAGTTTATTCTGATCTCCGACTACGCGAGGCTGACTGCCTCTTCCATAGCCCCTGATCTCTGGTAGAAAGATCCACAAATTCGATTGGCATGCCCTGCCTATGGCAATGAACTATAATAAAAAAAACTGGGTAAAGATGACCAGACATTAACAGACACTAGCTAGGGATTTTTCTCTTATGCTTGTGAATGTTTCTGATACCTTGTGTGCATGTAGTTGGTCAAAGGACTTGGAATCTTACTTGGTGAAATTGATTCAAGGAGAGCCACAGCGCAGAGCCAGATCTGTTATTGTGTTGTGGGCTATACAGCACAGCACAATGCGGTTTATGCAACATATGCATGCCCAAAGTTGCAGTTGTTGTGTTGAGAAATTCAGCATCGAGCATACAGCAGAAGCTGCAGACCGGTGCACGCTCTGCCATTTCATTTCATTCCAGAGGGCTGTCGAGTAGGAGTTGTTGAAAATCCACATAACGTCTAGGCCAGTCACCCCGGCCTCGCTAATTCTTCCCAGTCTTCTCCATCTTCTTGTTTACCTGCAGCACAAAAACACACCAAGTTACACAAGCTGGTCTGGCCCCGAAATTCTTGTCACTGTTGAATGACTTCTAGGTCATGAACAATTCTAATTCTATTACTATTATCAATTCTCTTGTATTATGTATTAACCATCTCGTAATATACAAGACATGCACTTAATTTGAACAAACAAATAGGATAGCAGCCTAAACATGTTGATATATGGAATTCTTAAGCATAAATAAACAAGATTTCGGTATAACTTATGCATCAGATTGAATTACTTGTGTGTCTCTTACTAGGAAAAAACCTAGCAAGAGTAGGTAACCAGAAAAGCCGATGCACACCAGCAATATTGGTTGAGTTGAGGCTAGTATTATAATGAGCATAAAACATGAGACAAGATGAGGAAAGCACAAGTCTAGATCCAGTTCTCAAGAGTGACACATAATGCATTACGTAGCAATATTTCTAGTCTTCCCTAAGCATGCACTACTCCTGTCGCTAGTAGATACAACACAACACCAGATGTGTCATTTCTGTGCTGCAAATTTGAACATTTGTCCCTGACAGAAAATGGATTAAAACATTCTACTTCTAGTACATGGTATAATTTACCCTGTTTCAGAGAAGAAAGGCATTTGTTCTTCATTCATAATGTTGAAATAGATCCATATGGAAAACAATGTTGGCTGTGGTACTTTTGAGGTACCCATTTATGAACTGCAGCAGACTTGTTGTTTCGTACTTAAAAGAAAACAAGCAGGAAATACCTATCACTCATCTGGCTCTTCCAAGCACGTCTATATTAAATAATTTGAAATCCAACTCAAAAACTCAAATTTGAATGTTATTACAGAAACATGTCTGGCTCTTCCAAGCACGTGTCCGTGCCCGAAGCCGGTGCCGAGGAAGAGGGCTGGGATGCCCACGCTGCAACCAGAATTGAGGAAGAGGTCCGGGAGGACCCTGATTGGGGGTACTTGGAGGAAGAGGACCAGGATAACATCACCGATGGTGGCGGCACTGACCGCACGGCGGCTGGTGGTAGCGGCGACGCCGCCCCGACGACCGATAAGAAGAATAAGAAGCTCCGGGCCCCAAGGAAGGATCGTAAGCCGCAAGTGGTCGCGAACGTCACCGATACAATCACCGAGGTCTCGCCGAGTGGCCTACCATTGGCGCCTCGAGCTGTTTCCTCAGGGTATGGCATGCAGCTAGGGTGCATCGTGCGGGAAAGCATGTCGATCAACACGATTGACCTTAGAAGCGACGCCAACAAGGCTTTGGTCGAAATCCTCCTGACGAAGGTTCACCAGCGATACACGTTCCCGGAGCCGTTCAACAAAATGGTGGACTCTTTAGCCATCACGAAGATGAGCACCGCGTTGAGCAGCTGGAAATCCCGGGTGAAGAAGAAGATTGAAAAAGGTAAAAGCTGGGAGGAGATCAGTCGAAAAGACCCGACGCTTCAGAAAGAAGATTTCGAGATATTTAAGGCGTACTTGAACACCGAGGAGTGTAAAAAATGGACAAAATGGGGGCAGGATATGCGGGACCAAAACATAGGGCACCAACATCTCGGAAGCGGTGGTTACCGAGGAAAACAACCTATTTGGGAGAAGGAGGACCGCGAGATGGAACGTCTCGGAAAAGATAACCCCTGGCACAAAATCACGGATATACAAGTTAGGAACTTTGTCCGATCCCGGTACTTCTTAGACTGGAAGACGGGGGAATTCGTGACGAAAGACGAGGACGTGAAGGAATTTGAGAAACATTTGGTAAGGATACATATATCTCAAGTACATGTATATTGCATTGATCTAATAATTAGATAATGGGCTCACCTTAATTTCCTTTTGTCCGAAGGAGAGGGAGTTGCGGAAATCTGACTCGTCCGAAGGGTCGACGGGTCGGTGGGACACGCCTTTCAACAGAGCGACGAACGCATACAAGAAAAGGCCGTTGGATGCCCCGCCGACGTCAGCTGGCCGTATCTCCGGCTTTGGGCTAAACATGAAGGTAGCCGAGTACTACTCATCAGATGCCAAGTCAAAAAAGAAGAGGAAGACGACATCGACTAAGGATGATGAGGAGGTCGCGGAGCTGAAGAAGAAGATGGCGGCTCTAGAGAAGAAACTTGAGAGCAGAGAGGTGGACCCCGACACGCTCAACCGATTAGTGGATCAGAGGCTCAAGGAAGTCATCCCCGCTGGGTTGATGGAGGGGATAGCTTCTTGGAATGCGGGGGGTCAAATTGGACCGATCCATCTGCCCACCTTCGTCGGCAGCAACTCAAGCATGAACCAGCAAGTGCCGCTGCAACAGCTGACCCCCCAAACGCCGGCGCCGCTCCTTCTGGTCACATCGCCGCCCCCTTCCGCAGCAATGCCGAAGAATGATGGGCCGGCCGCCGGCACCGTCGCCCTTGTCTCGACACCCGCCGAGCTTGACGCCATCACCAAGGTAACTAATTAGTTAGTCATGATCTAACTACGCCTTCTCAAGATGACTGTCATCTCATGATGCCTGGTATGTTGCCCAACAGGACGAACCTTGCGTACTCCTGCATCGTGTGGTGCCCGGCGGAGAGTTGGTGGATGTTGCTACCGGCACTATTATACAACCCATGCAACGCACTATGCACCACTCTCGAATGGACGAGAACGTGATGAAGGTGAAGTTGGCCAATGTAGTGCCGGAGTATCGCGACGTCCTCCCCCCCTTTCAACCTCCAGGCTGTGACGAGGACAACTTGGTACTTGGAGAGTGCACGACTTGGGTGATGCAATGGCCGAAGAGCCAGATTCGTCTTGGGGGGGGGGGGTCTTGTGATCAGCGCAACACCGGCGCCACATCCCCTATGGCCCCGCAGAATAAGATCGTCCGGCCCACGAAGCAAAGAGCCCTCCAGACAGCACCCAAGGCCGCCGCCCCTCAGAAGGAAACAATACTCGTCGCCACCACCACCCAGAAGGAACCGGCGGTTGTTGCCACCACCACTCAGAAGGAACCGGCGATTGTTGCCACCACAACAAGGCACAAAGTGTTGTTGGGAAATATGCCGCAACGACCGGCCAAAAGATCATCAAATGCAGTTGTGCCTCAACCGCCGGCATCACAGCCGCCGGCATCACAGCCGCCGTCACCACCAAAGGACGTGGACAACCAGTTTGCTGGAGCCGCCGGTGTCGAAGACTATCATTACGATGACAATGTCGACATCAATGCCTACCTCAACACGGGCTACAGCCAAGATAGGTACATGCCTGATATGAATCGTGACGACGAAGCCTTCCGCAGTCACGACGATCAACCTAGACGTACTGAAGTCATGCAGCGTCTGACCTACCCGGAGGGTACAGTATTCAGCCCTGGCACACTGCATAAGACAATCGAAGGGTCGTCCCGAGCACCCGCACCCCCAGCTCCCTCACCCCCAGCTCCCGCAGCAGATCAAGCCACCGCCAGCAAGAAGATTAGGAAGAGACCTGCTAAAAAGGTCCAGCATACTAAGATCTTGGCCGACGCCGTGGTACGACCCCGTAAGGATGGCTTGACCCGCTTGCATGAAGCTGGGAAACCGATACTGGGTCCGGACGAGATACATGGGGAAACTGGACCAATGCTCACATTGCAGAACATTATCGTGATGCTAGAGGGTCTCCTTCTTCAAGACAAGTGTCCAAATTACCCTATGTTCACGGTCAAGGTGCCAGAGGGCCCGGACTTCGTCAACGAAGACCCCGCGGGACTGTTCTTCATAGCGTATGAGGATATCTTCAGTCTGTTTCACTCGAGACGGCTGGACTATAACTTGGTCCGCCTATACGCGCTCAATGCTCAGCTGCAGATCCAGCGAGAGTTACCCCCTCACGTTATGGTAGCGGATCCCTACTACATGCGTGATAGCCAGCTGGAGGAAGGATCAAGTACACGGACCAAGGCAGTGAAGTACCTCGAGAGCTTCATGTTGAGAAACAGTCAGAACAAGAGGGACATTCTTTTGCCTATCTTCCCCGAGTAAGTCTCGCGACCGTCGTAGCTAATGTTTTTTTTCTAGATTTCATCCATTGCTTATCCTGGATTCAATTGCATGTGTTGAGCAGGGACACATACTGCACACTCGTCGTGCTTTTCCCACAGTGGTCACTTGCCCAATACTTCGACTCGTCGAATGTGACGAAGAGGAAAGACTACACCAGAATAAGGGGTGTTCTCGATGAGGCTATCAATGGCTACGCCCAAAATGGAGGCACATTCCAAAAGAAACAAGAATGTATCAGGCCGGGTACTGGCAAATACGGGTTCAGGCACGTGACCGAGTTCCCCTGCATCAAGCAGCCGGCTTGGAGCACGAAAGAGGCCTTCTATGCCCTCCATCACCTCAAAGGGATTGTCCGCGATGCAAACAATTTGAACCATCCTTCTAGACTCCGAGACTGGTCCAACAAAATGGCGGGGGAAATCTCACAGGAAGATCTTATACAAGATTTTCATCGCATCAAAGTCAAGTTGTCGGAGATAATCATTGAAGATGTCAACAAAAAGGGAGGGTCCTTGCACCAACCCATAGGGTTATGCCAGAGGGATATCCAGGAACGCCTAGAGCGGCAGGCTGATCGTAGGACGTGGATGACCAAGGACCTATATAAGCCGTTTCCGGCGCCGCTCCAGTTGAGGTATCGTTGATCGAGGTGTGCGTACCTAGCTACTATTAGTTTTTTAACAAAATTTGCTTAACTTATATAAGCCTAGCTACTATATTAGTTTAGCTCTAAACTTAGGCCTAGCTAGCTACTATTAGTTTGCTCTAAACTTAGGCCTAGCTATAGCTACTATTAGTTAGCTCTAAACTCCTAGCTAGCTACTATTAGTTTGCTCTAAATTAACTTAGGCCTAGCTAGCTTTATGTTTGTATATCTTTGATGATGTTTATTTTTTGTTTCCTTAGTTGTTTTTTGTGAACATATATGACTTAGTTGTTTTTTGCATTATACTTACTAATATGCTTTGTGTCTATCTATATAGATGACGTACTACGTGGTGTTCGAGGGTCAGGTTCCAGGAGTCTATGACGAGTGGAAGGACTGCAAAGCACAGGTCGACAAGTTCAGCGGCAACTGCTATAAAGGATACAAGACTAGACACGAGGCGGTTGCGAAGTGGAGGGACCACCAGTCGAAACACATGAACAATATGAACAAGATGAACAAGATGGAGGCCTCCATCAAGCTACCGTTCTTGCTCACCATCGTCGCCGTGCTTGTAGTCTATTTCATCTTAGCTTAGGCATTTGTAACTTGACAACTCGAGTAACTATGTGGTGACAATTATTGTTCGATGTTGTGTTTGACAACTCGAGTAACTATGTGATCACTTTGAGACAAATTCGATACTTTGCACTATGTATCACTCTTGTGATTAAGTAACTTTATAAAATATCAGTAATATGTTATATGTTGTCAAATATCACTGCTGTGTATAATTACTGTATATTCAAACTGTATACAGCAGAAACAAATTAAATTTCGAAAAACATCATCCTTTTCTGTGGCGTACCAGAAAATCTTTCTGTGGCGCACCATATTTCTGTGGCGCATCACCTATGGGTGCGCCATAGAATCTTCTCTTTTCTGTGGCGCAGGTTCGAGGTGCACCATAGAAGTCAGTATTTCTGTGGCGCACTGGTTTGGTGCGCCACAGAAAATAATTTTGTGGCGTGAGTTCTGTGGCGCACCCCTGTGGCCCCGGGGTGCGCCACAGAATCTATTTTTTGGTGCGCCACAGAAGAGGGTATCTCTACTAGTGCCTTCATCATCATTAGCCGGCTCGTCTTCCTCTTCCGGGTCTCTGGAGGGGGGGGGAGGTTTCAACTTTCCAGAAAGGGTCATCAGCCTGAGACGAAAAGATGAAAGTAAGAATTAAAAGCAGTATCTAGTCAAAGTGTGGAAATAAGCTTATGAGTATCGGGTCTTACCGCTGGAGCCGGATTTTCCCGAGTAAATGGAGGTAACCCGGCGATGTTCTTTATGACTTCCAGTTTTTCCGTCAGGAAACCTTTGATGGTTTTGTTGGTGTCGCCGGCTGCAAAGATCTTGGTAGAATATCGGAGCGCGTCCGTGGCGTGCCCCGAGTACTCGCACATCAATTTGGTGCGGATAGAATTGGGTTGGATCCGGAAATCAACCCAAGTTTTCACTAAATTGAGCCCAAGAAGACCTTGGGCGGAGAGGATGGCTATTCTAGCTAGTAAAGGCAGGATTGCTTCCCTGTCCGAGTCAGGGGCGAAAGCATTGAATTTTTCAGAAATATCGAGGAGACCCTCCGAGTAACCCGGCAGTTTCTTTTCACCGGGTGGGGAAGTGTCGTGGCAGTAAAAGAAGGATAATTGCCAGTGTTTAACATGGGAATTCAGATTAAGGGTTGGCATTGGTGAGTTCTTGCGGCGTTGGATGGATACCCCGCCGCAAGTGAGAAGTGCCCCGTCACCGCTTTCGCGGCACGGCTTGCACTGGAAAAGTTCGATGAAGAGGGCCAAACTTGGCGGAGTGCACAAGTATGACTCGGACAAAACAATGAAGTGAGTAATATTCAACATAGAGTTGGGCCCTATGTCAAATATGCTGAGGCCATAATGGCTTAGGACCTCACGAAAGAAAGGGTGACCCGGAGGACGGAATCCCCGGGTCACGTGCTCTATGAAACAGATTACCTCTCTGTCGGCGGGTGTGGGCCGGGTCTCGTCACCCGGCGCCCTCCAATGAATGTCCTTCTGAGAGGGGAGGACCCCCAACTCGGCCAGCTCTTCCAGCTTGGCCTTTGTGACTGTGGATCGCCCCCAATTGGCGGATATGAATTGGGTTGTCTTCGCCTGGGCCGGCTGTTTCCCTTGCCTTTTGGGAGCCATGGGATCAACCTGCGAAACACGAGGGAAAAAGATACAGGAAATGAAACTCGGAAATATTGGGTTACCCGAGTATATACACGAAGTATCGAGAAGATATGAAAACTAAGAATTATCCGGGTATCATGCCATGAGGTGAAGATTACAAGGTATCCGGGTATCAACTGTAATTATAGAAACTATTGGTTACTTACGTATTGAAAGGTGTTTGAGGAAGACGGATGATTGCCCATGTATCTACTGCAAGCAAAAGAGCCGGAAGAGGAGGATTTTCCGGGTGTCAATGACGTGCGCGGAAAATTGGGATGAAATGGATCTAGATTGGAAAACTTCCGGACGGTTCTACGAAGAAATTGATGATTAATAATGGTAGGAGGGTGGTGTGTGATCATCAATCAGGCTATTGGACGAGCTAGCAAGCATCGAAGCAATTTAATCCGGCGCCACAAGAAAAGCGGCCCGCGGATTGACCTAGATCCAATCCAGAGTAAATCGAAAAATTGCAAGACTGAATTAATGGATACAAGGAACTTACTGGAAGGGATTGGAGTCTAACGCGGCGGCGGCAGATGGTGTGATCTGAATGCCCCTTTGCAACCTCCGATGGGCAGGATGAGGACGCGGCGGCGGAGCTTGGCGGCGGCACGGAGTGGTTTAAGGACGAACGTGGCCGGCGGCGGTTTGCTCCGGTGGTGAGCTCGGAGTTCCTGCGGCGGCGTTGCGCGGGCTCGAGAAGTGAGAAAGGAGAAGGAGTTGGAATGAAATGTTGGGGTCTAGGTTATCCCCTGGGCATCTATTTATAAGGTGCGGGAGGATAAACTTGTTCCAACGGGTGGAAGCCGGAAATTTTGGGATAACGGTTATTTGCGCGGATTTTGTGAGATATGCTTTAAGTGCTAGCCGAGATATCCGGACAAAAATGAGAAGGAGATCTTCTCCGCGACATCAGGGTCAATTATCGAGTAAAGCAAGCCGGATCCTTGACATTTTTGTCAGGGTGCTGGCCCGGAAAGTTAGGCAAGGGATTTGGAAAAAGCCGGGTTACTATATGGCCGCCGTGGAGTTAGGCCTAGCTGTTTATCAAAGCAATGTAACCCGGCCTCCATTGAACTTGTAAGTTTGATAATTTTGCAGGGAATAGCGTGCGCTTCAAAGGGGATCCTGTGAAGTCCAAGCTGTTCTGGGGACTACTGATGGAGGGGTGATAACCCGGTAGGCCAACTCCAAGGTGTAATTCGGCCCAAAGGACGCTGTGCAAGATCCGGCTAAGGATAAAAGAACTTCTAGAAAGCCCAAGATTGTAGGCCTCGTAACCCGGATTGTGGGTTACGGTAAGGGAAGTTAGGGTTTTATACGCAGTGTCCGGGTAGGATTCAGGGTGCGCCTTGGAGGGCAAGCCAGGGGGTTCGGGTGCTTTATAAACCGGCCCCTAAGTTAGGTTAAGGGGGATCCAAGAGTTCTAGCCATATCGCTTGATATCGAGCATCCAGTGTAACACGAGAGTTGAGCTAATACATCGAGATCGGAGACTCGGCGACTTGATTGCCGGCTACCAGATCGATTATCATCATGTTTTCTTCTGAGCTAAACCCTCTCCCAAACGCCCGTGTCGTCTTGCCCCAAGATCATTTACCCCCTGTAACGTCTGCCGTGATTATCCCACGACACATCTCTTTTCCTTGCGAGTGCTTCTGTGATATCGATAAACTTTCGACAATCCTTAAGAAGGTGCGTTGCCTTAGTTTTGCCCGTGCGTTTATCTGTAAATAGATGTAGCGAGCAGTATCCATCGAGGTCTTCGTCAGGTTATTTTTCTTCAGCTTTTGGTCTCCACTCGCGATTCCCACGGCGACCGGAGTCGCGGCCTCGCGTGAATTCCGCTGCGACCAACTCCTCTCTGTCTTCGTGATCGTAGTATTTTCTCCTCTTCCTTCGACTATGACGATCTTCATCATGTGCAGGTGATGATGCCCTCTCATTGCGCACCGCATCTTCTCCGTTAGCCCATTTTTCGGCTATGTTCATCAGCTCCCCAATTGTCTTGGGTGCGACTCTGCCCAGTTCTTCTCTGAAAGCCGTTCTTCGGGCGCCCTTTGCGAAGGCTTCAATCGCTACTTCTTCTGAAATGGTTCCTGCGGTATTCCTGAGCGTAGTCCATCGCTGGATGTACTCGCGGGTGGACTCGCCACTTTTTTGTTTGCATGCTCGCAGTTCTTCAATGGTCGCTGGCCTCTTGTAAGTCGACTGCATTTTTTTGCAGAAATCGCGGTGCAAATCATCCCACGATGCGTAGCAAGATTTTGGTCGTCTCTCCAGCCAACTGCGAGCCGCACCGGCGAGATGCAAATTGAGGTATTGCATAGCCGTGTTTTTATTCCCACGTTGGCATTTTACTGCCGTGAGGTAATCGCTTAGCCATTGAGAGGGCTCGAGTGAGCCGTCGTACTTCGTTACTTCCGTGCTAAGTTTGAATCTTTTGGGTAGGGGCGCCTCGCGGATACTGCGGGCAAAGCAGAGAGCGCCGCAGGTTTCGTCATCCGAGGAGCCAGACGAGGAGCGCTCGCGATATCGCGAAGCCCTCGCCTTATCCACCCTTTTTTGCGCGAGATCTGATCGCGCGTCGTACTCTGGCCGGTCGCGGTCAGTATCCTTCCTTGGCTCCTTGCTTCGCTTTCGCGAGCGGCCGTTATGATGCCGCGAGCTCCTGTCTCTCGGACTGCCTTCGCTGCTACTTCGACTGTCATCACGGCGCCGTGCTTCTTTTCCTCGACCACGACGTGGTGACCTGTCCCTTCTTGGCGAAGAACTCTTGCGTTTACGGGATGCTTCCCTATCCTTGTCTTTCTCCTTCTCCTGTTCCTTCTCCAGCTGCTCTGCGGCCTTCTTTCGATCATAAGCGGCAAGTCTTGCGGCCGCCAGCCCTAATCCCTTACGTACTTGTTTATACTGTTCCGCCCGAGGATCACTTTCCGTCGGTTGGTTCATCTGCATGTAAGTTGCTGCGGCTAGAACCACAGCAGCAGGAGTTTGCGGGTAGACATTGCCATCGTCGTCGACTCGCATGAGAGAAGGGGTGACTGATCTGCTGGTTTCGGCTAGGGACTCATCGTTCCTGGATGTGGATGCGTGTCCTTTTCTTGCGGGTCGGGTTCCAATCGAGGGTGTTATGGATAGCCCGGCTCGCCTTTGGCTCGACTCGTCCGCCGCTCTTCTTCGGCGGGCCAGATCTATCCGAGCGTCCTTGATAGTCGTGGCTGCTCTCACTAGGTGATAGGGGTAGGCAACCATGTCTTCGTGTGAGGCTCCGGATGCGGGGGGCTTGCTCGTTCGCAGCTTCTTTTTCTCGGTTCCAGGATTCTCGTGAGACGCCGATTATGTTGCGCTCTGTCGCGCTGTGTTCTGTTTCCAAGGCTTGTTCTGATCCTGCCATGCAGACTTGAGCCAGTCGAGGCTCGTGCGTCCTAGACGTGGATCGAAAGTTTCTTCAAATTCTTGATGGTTCCTCTGTCGAGAGGGTATGGTAGTCGTTGGCGTTGAAGCGGATGGACTCGCCGCTTTTCTCCAGATGACGGCATGAGTCGACAGCTCCAGATTCGGTTTCCGATTCATCCGAGAAGTGGAGGATTCCGTCCCGGTTAGTTACGAATTTTAGGCTCCAGAACGTCAAGGTGACGCTTTTCTCCAGATCCTCGAATACCGGGCGTGATTCCGGCGAGTGAGGTGTGACCACGACAGATCCGATCCGTATAGGATTGTTCGGAGCCGTAGTCGATGGTTTCCAACGAGAGTGTGTTGTCGATGAAGCCGAAGATGCCGGTGATCCAGCGCCCGTCTTCCCCACGGTCGGCGCCAATTGTCGAATCTCTGACTCTACAAATCTCTTAGGTGACCCTATCGGGTTTCGACTAGGAGAAGTCATGAGCGCTGGTGGAATCGTCGGCTAGACAGGGGCGAGATTTACCCAGGTTCGGGGCCCTCGTAGAGGTAAAACCCTTACTCCTGCCTCTTGTCGATCTGTATTGACGGAAAGATCGGTTACAATGGTGATGCTCGAATCGAGAGTAAGATCTCGAGTTCAAGGCTTTGATGGTGTTGTGTTGCTTGGTCCTCTCCCGGGGGGGCTCTCCTGGCCTTATATAGGTGGCCAGGTCTCGAATCCTACCCGGAGAGGACTCGAACCCTAACTAGGTCGGTTACATGTTTCCTATCTTAACCCGCAAGTTAGTGCAGGTGGGCTTCACGTGGGCCTTCTAGAGTATTCCAAGGGCTCCTCTTCTTGGGCCTTCGAACTTGGGCCTGAGAGGGGGTGTCCTTATTCGCAGGGTCCAGGATCCATATATTCGTCACCAGGGGGCCCACACCACCCGGTGGCGCGGCCCGGGGGGACCCGCGCCACCCTATGGTGTGGCCACCCTGTGGCCCCCCTCCGGGGCTCTTTGGGACTTCTGGATGCTTCCGGGGAAAATAGGAACTTCGGGGTTCGTGGGGTCCAATTCTGAGAATATTTTCTTTGTTCCTATTTTCTGCTATTTTTCGTTTCAGAAAAGTTGTTCTGGAAATATTATCGGAATTGGATGAAACAAAAGCCAAAAGTCTTAGAATTCCCGACACATCAACAAAGTCGAAAGGAGACCCGAAGGGAGGCCACAGAGGAGCCACACCATCGGGGGCCGCAGTTCCCCCTCTGGCCACGCCCAGGGGTGGCGTGGGCCCCCTGGCTGCCCACCGACGTTGCCCTTTCGCCTATATATCCCCCCGATGCTTAAACCCTAAATCAATCGGCCCCCTTCCACGAAAAGTTCCGTAACTCCACCGCCGCTGCCGACAAGTTTCAAGGGACAGAAATATCTGTTCTGGCACCCTGCCGGGACGGGGAAGTGCCCCCGGAGCCATCTCCATCGACTCCAAGGATATCTTCATCGTCGTTGCTGTCTCCTATGATGAGGAGGGAGTAGTTCTCCCCCAGGCCCAAGGGCTCTACCGGTAGCTATGTGTTTCATCTCTCTCTCTTTCCCATGGTGTGATCTTTATGTGATCATGAGCTTTATAATCTAGTTGAATTAGTATGTGTTACTCTTCATCTGTTATGCTACTCAAGTGGTTCTGTTATGAGATCTCCGTAGACACTTTGATCACGGTGTAAAGGTGACAGTGTGTGCACCGTGTGGTTTAGCATAATATTTATATTTTGTGTTGGATGACCCTATGAAATTGTGGTGTTTGTTTGGAACCATCTAGGTCTCATGGTGGTAGAGTGGGGGTTACCTAGATGGGGAAATGTGAACTCTAAGGAATGTTTTTTGCAGCCCTACGCAACGATTGGTGTTTTTTATCCGACCGGAGATTGGTTCGGAGTAGCGTAGTGAAGAGAGATATTTATGCATTCAATTATGTTATTATTGTTGAGAGTGTTCACTAGTGCAAGTATGATCCCTAGGCCTTGTTTCTAAGCATTGAAACACCATTTACAACCTGTTCTTCTACATGTTTGCTTGTTGCCATTATATTTCAGATTGCTATTATCACTTATAAACATTCGTATTCTTGTATTTTACTCTCTCTCTTCGCCGAACTAGTACACTTATACAACTAACAATTGTATTCGGTGTGTTGGGGACACAAGAGACTTCTTGTATCATAATTGCAGGGTAGCTTGAGAGGGAAATCTTTGACCTCTTTCTCGCTGAGTTCGATAAACCTTGGGTGATCCACTTAAGGGACATTTGCTGTTGTTCTACAAACCTCTGCACTTGAAGGCCCAACACTGTCTACAAGAATAGAAGCGTGTGTAGACATCAGATGCCCACTAACCCAGCATGTACCTTTGCACTTTATTGCAGTCTATTACCTTTCTTAACCATTTCCATCAATGCAGTCTCTAGTTCATCAGCTCTGGATAGCAAAAGGAACAAGAGTTATTAAAAGAGAACACTTACACTAAGCAGAAGGTATTCCACATCCATTAAGTCATATAAAATCTTCGCACGAAAGAAAAGAAGACATGAAGGCATGATGCATTTCAGAATTTTAATTAACCGAGAAAAATGGGTAGGACGCCACAGCAGTCAATAATTTACTCTTATTACATTTAAAATTCTAAATAATTGAGAAACAATAAACATGTTCTTGTCAAGGTATATGCGGATCGTCCCAGCCGATTTCTTGGGTTCAAGTCTTAGCTTTCACAATTTAAATAAAAAAATGCTTGCCTTCTTTGTATCCACGTTTAACCTCATTTGAGCCACATATGGATTGTCCAACTTTGTTCAAACTTTTGTTTCTTCTGGTTCGTGCAATTTAATACTCAACTAGATCGAGCCGATATTGGTAAAATAGTCATGAGAAGGTTCTAGACACTCTCATTGGGTATGTTGTGAACTGATGATACGTGTTAAAAAGACAAGCCACTATGTATGTACGTGCGAATTACGGTCAAGGAATATCGTGGAAGAGTCCATGCATATATCTGAATATTATTCCACTATGGAAATTATCTAGGGATAACCATTGACTTATGGGCACATGATCGTTTAAGCATGCATTGAGCTAAAAGTCCTTTTGGTTTTGTGAGACGCAACAATTAAACTGTAGCTAGTGGACATATACATATTATACAACATATTTCATTGTTAAGATACTTCTAAGACTATTTTTAATTTTTTTTTCCATGTTCCAAGAAAAAATATTCTAATTTATTCCTACGAAATGGTTTGTGTACATACGCTCAAATACGAAAGAAAATAGCTAGAAATAGTCAGATGGCAGCTTTTGCATGTAGCTGAAACAAAGTTGGTGAAGTTTCAGCTGTTAATTTGTGAGATTCTTGGGGTTTACTGCAGAAAACTGAAACCCCAAACATCACTAAGAGACCAGTGATATTTACTTGAACAATTGCAACTATCTTAAAAGTGGATTTAGCATATAAGATTGTTCCTTCTAGAAACGTAGAACAAACTACAATACTGAAACATGAAAACTGGATCATACATGCCTAATTAAGAAGGATTGTTTCAGCAACCTACAACAAAATGCAATACCTGAGAACAGCTGATCTTTTTTCATCTAGCAAT
Source organism: Alopecurus myosuroides (assembly GCA_028641055.1). Taxonomy (NCBI): domain Eukaryota; kingdom Viridiplantae; phylum Streptophyta; class Magnoliopsida; order Poales; family Poaceae; genus Alopecurus; species Alopecurus myosuroides. The sequence continues at coordinate 3,581,078 of CM054057.1, forward strand.
CGGCATAACTCAAACTTCAGCAAGGTGACCTGCAATAATACAAATTAGAAAAATTACAGGAATCATGTGAGTTGTAGATCGAGTTTCTACTAAAGGTAGAATAGAATTGCAACTACTTTAGTACAGTAGTAATTAGTAAAGCTTGGCTTATATGATTGAGATGGCTACCTCGTCCTTCGGATCCGGTAACGAGTATATCTGAGAATTGGCTGTCAGGCCACCATGCATATCATCCATGTCTCCAGAATCATCCTTTTGGTTAATATCCCCATCTGGGGCGTCAATGAGGTGATCTCCTGAATTATTTATTGATAAGAGCGGTTCAGGCTCATGTTTGAAGTTATAGAGCTTCGATGCAAGACCACTGTCCTTGTAGACACTTAGCCCTTTCACCCTTTCTTCTGTTGAACATAATACAGATGACCGGTGTTTCTTCCTCAGTTTTTGCAATACTGTTTCATTTACAGACTCATATAGCAGGCGACCTATCTGGACAAGCTGGCTGCTTTCAAAAGTCGAACAAGCTAAAGACTGCAAAAGGGTAACTACTTCACTGGCATCTTTTTTATGCAGAAGAGCTGGGCCTGCAATTAGCGCAATAAGTCAAGCATGAGTTTACAATCAGTTTATGAGATGGATTTTTTAGTGTATCTATGAAATATTATCATGTCTTTTTTTTTGGGGGGGGGGGGGGGGGTACAACATAAAAAGTGTGCTTGGTACCGTAAAGCTCCAGTAGTGCAAGGGCTGTTCGGAACAGCATCACACGATTCCCATAGAACAGAAGCACATCCCATACACAGAGGACTGAAATGTTGAAGCAGTAGATAGCAATATAAATTTGTCATTTTTTCACACAAATCAAATGAATGAGACTTACACCAGACAGTGCTTATATATGTGCAGGTGACCAACAATAAAAGTAACTGATTATCAAAACCACAATACCCATGGTTCCTATGTATCCCATAACGATCAATTGTATTCTGGAAACATGATTATGGCGGTTTTCACACTTTATAGGAAGAGCGGATATATGTTGCAATAAATATACTAGTTACATGAGAATAGTGTTTTTCACTAAGAGTGATGATGGCTTGGACTTGATCTCCAGACATCAATGAGCTGTGCTCTTAGAGTTAGCTAAGTTAGACTACTAGAAAATGTGCGTTTAGAAGCAGTAACTGTTGGGAATACATAAGCTAACACTAACCACTCTCCCAGGGAAGCACGTTGGTGAAAATGGATAGGAACCACGGTCCAATAACCCATTTAACTTGAACGCCGAGGTAGTCCAGGTGATTTGCTGCATTGAAAAGCATGTTAAGCCATGAAGTTCTCAATTTCTGCACTTATTAAGTAGATGAGTCTCGTCCCATCAATAATGTATATTAAATTTGTAATAAGTTGCTAACCTAATTTCGGGAATTTCTCATGGACTAGCTCCTCTAAAATAAGTTGATCCACCTGAATGGATACCAAACATTAATTTTACATAAGCAGTTATTGAAGTTGGAGTTTCAAGCACTGGCATATGCAAGCTTTGTAATGATAGAAGTACCTGCGACTCAATCATTTCTTCAGAAAAGTAACCATCAAAGTAGTCATCGGTAATTCCTACCAATGTCCTGTTACAACATCAAGAGATTTAATATACTATTCAGTTGAGCAACCCTAAACCCAGATAACAATAGAACAAATATTCATGGTGGGGGCGTGTACCAAAATGCGTTTTCTTCTGGCATCAATACAAGTAAGAGTCCAGCAAAATAACTCATCGCCTACAGTATCATTCGACAGAGGATTCGTTGCTATGAAAAAAAATTAAAAAATGCCCAAGCAATACATCTGTCTACTATATTACTGAAAGATCATAATTTGATTGAGGAAAACTTGTACATGTGTCACATGAATTATTTATTAGAAGCGTTGAGTAGTAAGTTTTGGGTTCAACGTTGTTCGGAAGCTCGAGAGAAACATATAACCCGAGAGAAACAGATAACCAGCACCACAAAGAAATAATGTTGGGTGTCATTAACAGATACACTTACCTGACAATAACCAACTGTTGAATTGTGCCTAGCATAAGCCAGAAGCAAGCGTCTCAAGGCAGTTCTTCCATCCCCATCTAAAGCAGGATGACCTGGAAATATCCTAGGCAGGTCCTTTAAGAGGCTAGATGTGTCAGATTGCATTCTATTAGAATTCCCAGAGGTAAATTATTAAGAAATAGGTATTCTTCTCCATTACAATGAAGACAAACAATTACCTTCTCGATCTGCCCTTTCCACATTTCATAGGAAAATGCTGAAAGCACTTCAGTTTTTCCATCGACTCGTTCCGAAGCAAGCAGACTATTATAGTACCCTTTTACTCGGCGAGCTTCAACACCAACAAAAGCTTGCCACAGCTGTTATCACAAAAGCAAGGGACTGCTGAGTAAATCTAAAATGAAAGGGATAAATCGAAAAGCTATATGAAACAGGCCGTACCTCTCCTCTCAAAGCCATTGGCAGTCCATGATGAACAAGATGCTCCAATTTTTCCTTCAAATAGTAAGTTTCTTCTTGACTCATGATGCCAATTTCGGAATCCACACTATCAGCAGCAGAATGCACTTCTTGGATAGGGGCAAGGTCTTCTGCTGCATCATAGAATTCATCGTCCGAGTCCCCTGACAACATGGCCTCTTCAACCGTCACAGTATCTTCTGCTGCATCGTAGAACTCATCGTCCGAGTCCCCTGACACCATGGCCTCCTCAACCGTCACAGTATCTTCTGCTGCATCGTAGAATTCATCGTCCGAGTCCCCTGACAACGTGGCCTCTTCAACCGTTACGGTATGGGTGGATTCCTCCGGTTCCATCCTGACAGCAGCAGATGAATGCTTCTTCTCAACACGCAGACCAAACATATGCTTTATGCTGCCCAGGGATGGCCGAATTGGCTTCCATGACTCAACCTTGTGTAGCGGCCCTTGTGCACTCTTCTCATGCAAGAGTCGAGAACCTGCAGTCCCAAAATTGTCGTCAACACAAATTAGAGCCTCAGCTTCATCGTCCACGGAGAGTGAAACGGTCGGACGATCATGTCCATACGATTTGGTCAGCCTCTCTAGAAAACTCTTCCATCTATCAGATCTCTCCTCTTCCTCCTCCTGCAAGATTGTGTGCAGCTCGTCAAGACCCGACAATGCATACAAGAATAAGGGAGCATATGCACCATATATATACTACCCTGTAGATGCCTTCATACGGCTTGTAATCCTGCAATTGCTGGGGCGGCACAGCGAAGCCATGGGCATCCCTGGTTCAATCACAAAGCATCAGCAATGAGTACTGGGCTACACTGGCACTATTTATATCTACTAAGATATAGTACGACTGCATACATAAAATTCCGGGGCTCTATATAATTCCATAATGAATAATCATTATCATACTTGGTATCCCAGATCGATTGTATGTACTTGGAACAATGCTAAACTTGCTGCCACAGTTAGGTGGAATCCCAGATTTTATAAACTCCGCAATCCACACAACGCCTTGGTGATGGGGGGTGGGGTGGGGGGGTGCAGAGAACGAACCGCTTGTGGTCCAAAGCGATGAACGGGGGGAGCCTGGGCTTCATCTCCTCCCTCGCACTGCGTCGGCAAGCGGCGGCGGCGGCGGCTGCTTTGATCTGGTCAGTGGACCGGGGTGGAAACAAAACAATTGCTGGGGTCGACTCGTCCTCTCGCCGATGGTTTCGAACTCAACTCGGACGTACGAAAAACGCAATCTGCCCTTGCCACGTTCTGGACCATCGTGTCCCTCCTGCCGCACGTAGGCGCTCAACCCCCACACCGACCGTGTCAGGGGCAGATTACCCGAGGAGACCATCTGTGACTTTCCCCCTCTGACTTTTTCCTGACTTTGAGTCACTCGACCGTGAGACCTATCAGCTGTGGGAGCCTGTTGTCTTGTCAATGACACAAAGTCATACTAATCTACGTCAGAGCCGACCACCACAACCGCGTCACGGGGGAACTACAATTTCTATGACGGCGAAGCCAGATTGCCGGGCTGGCTCAGCTCACTAGAAGTCGTTGCGAGTGTCGAGATGCTAAATCTCGGCTACGGCTCTGGCTTCTCTCTCAGTGTACCACGGTCTGTGTTTTGCCTAGCGCGGGCACTCTGTGTGGCCACGTTCGCCCACTACGGCCTGCCGCACAACCTTTTGCTAGCCACTTTAAGACAATAACAGCCAGGTCTGGACGCGACCCTCCCTCCCGCTCCTCGTCGTCTCCGTGGGCGGTACGGGAGAGACTCCGCCGAGTTCCCCATCTCCGACCCCCTGTCGATGACTCATATCAACAAATCTCTCGGGTGAGCCGGTAGGGTTTAGAGAAGATGAACGATATAGGCGCTGGCGGATACGACGGCTAACAGGGGGCACAATTACCCAGGTTCGGGGCCCTCGTAGAGGTAATACCCTTTACTCCTGCTTGTCTGTCTTTGTATTATGATGATTGCTTACATTGATGGATGCACAGGTCGAGAGATTGAATCTCGCGTTGCGGTTATGGTGGTGAAAACCTATATTGGATGTCCACCCTCGGGTGGCTCTCCCAGGCCTTAAATAGGTGGCTGGGTCTCAAGCCGTACCCTGGGGGAGGGGTTTTACAAACCCTAGTTCTGGTCGGTGGAATCCTTCCATCTTGACCCGCAAGTTTTGCGGGTGGGCCACTATAGGACCTTCTAGAACCACGGGGTAGCCCTTTGTACTGGGCTTTAGTGCTAGGCCTCAGACCGGGTAGGCTCATCTGATAGGCCCGGGAGTCATCCCCACGTCAGTAGCCCCCTAATGTTTGTTCGACCGAGAATAGTCGAGTAAGCACTCAAAACCGTGTTTCTGGATCTTGCGACTGAGTATTCAAGCGTTTGATTTAAAGGGCGTGTACCCTGTGTGGAATGTAAAATCGAGTATCGAGCGGTAAATGCGCCTCGCGTCGGCTATTTTCGCAGAAGGGTATGGCTCAGTCGCTTGGCTCTCCGGAGAGATCAGGGCCAGTTAGTTGCTTCTCGGGCAAAAACAGTTCTGGCTTACACGAAATCGAGACCTCCGACTCGAATCCGGCGAGGTGATCATTGCGACTGGGCCGTAGAGGACTTATCGAGTCAAATTTCACCTTAAAGGGGCACCCGGCGCGTCCGCTAGGATTTTTCTTCGTGTCGTTGACACGGAAAGTTTACTGGAGGACGCAGCTCGAGTGCGATTTCAGACCCACAACATAGATCCTTGGGTCTTACCGTCGTAATCGAAGAATATGACATCCGGATGTGCCTCGACGGACGAATGACCTGGGATTTGTTGGATGATGTGTTCATACATCGTAGTGTGGAGTTGCGGTATTTGCGGGAGCCGCGTACTCGCGATTTTCTCCTAGCTGCGTGGCAAGTGCTGCCTTTTGTCCTTGATAATAGAGAGTGCCAATGTTTCAATTTTATAATACTCGAGCGAGTCGAGCTTTTCTTCACGGCGCACTCGCCTGCTCCCGATGGGACGTGACGCGGTGGGAAAGGGCGCGTAGGGCCCATCTTGTCAGCTTTTGACCGGAGACGTGCCGTCGTGCGCCGGTTTTCCCGCTGGACGTGCAATAATTACGCACGATCTTGCGTTAAAGATTGTGCGGGGTAACCGCCCTCCGCCTCTTCGTTTCAGTTTGGCGTGTGGCATCCGGGATGAACTCCACGTATGCAGAATAACTGCTCACGGTTACCCGGTGGCAGTATAAAGAGTGGGCCTTAGGAAAAAGTTACGTTCCCCGGATCTATTCATCTTGTTCCTCCTCTAGCGTGCCCACCTTCCTCTGCGAGAATGTAACATCCCATTATTTGCTAACAAAAGTGTGTGGTGTTATGTTCATCTCATACATGCATGAAAACAAAATTTTAAATCATGTTTTAACCAATTTAAATTGTGAATTTAAATGGTTTCAGAAAATCTCACAAAAAGCACTTAATTTGGGTTACAAAATTTGGTATTGAAAAATATTTCTTTTCACCAAAGAAACACATGGTTTTGTTGGAAATTTTATAAGCTTTCCAAAAAGTATTTTTGCCAAATTTTATTCTTGCAAAAAGGGCCTCAAAACTTTATTCTCTATCCTCTTTTATAAAAGAAAAGGACCAATTTGTAAAATCCAGAGAGTCTAGGGGGTTTTCGCAAGTTCCCTTTTCTTTTCTGCTTTCTTCCACCTTGGGACAGAATGCAAGCAGCAATCTGCTGCGTGGCCGCCGTCTAGACCTCCTCGTCACCTCTCGCCTCTCTGCTGGGGATAGAAGATAAGGGCTGAGAAGCCCTGCTGTCTCCTCCTCTACGTACTCCCCCACCTCCAGTGCTCCCTCTCTCTGTATTTCCTCTCCCGGCCGAAACCCTAGTCCGATGGGTCGCCGCCGTGCGCCGACGCCTCGAGCGCCCCCGTTGCCCACCGTCTGGCCCTAGAGCTACCCTGTGCTCCACTCTTCCTCCTCAAGTCCTCGAAGAGGCAGAAAGGTCCCGCGTCACCGGAATTGCACCTCCGATTTCCGCCATGGCCGCCGTCGAATTTCGGTCGCCGCCGGCGATTCCGGCTCCGCCTTGCAACCCCGACCTGGTCATCACCTTCACGGTGATCTTATGAACCTTCAGGTGGTCTCCATCCCCTACCTCCCCCTCCGTAGCACCTCCGCATCATCGCCACCGTCCGCCACCGTCGGGCCTCGTCGCCGGCGAGAAATCCGGCCACCATTCGGCCTCCCGCCACCACCCCTAGTTCCCTCTCGATCTTCTCTATGCCGTGGTATAGTTTGTTTCTTCTTTTATACATGAATTCGTTCGAATTTGAATTCATTTGTGAAGAACAGAGAGGATTCGTCCTGGGTGATGTCACGGTGACCTCATGTTGATGTCATATATCTACTGTTTAATATTTCCAGAAAATAACTAAATATTGAATAATTAATAACTATTGTTTTATAATTCAGAAAAATAAAAATGAGGTACCAAGTTGATCAGAAAAATAAACTCTACAGGAATATGTCATTTTCATATATGTTTGAGAAAGTCGAAAAATGGCTTTATTTAATGTTGTTTATTCATTTAAAAATAGAAAAATAAGTTTTTATTCACTAAAATTAGAAAATTAAAAGTTATATACCAATTTGCTCAAAATGATAAATGGAATCTAGTTATGATGTTTTCAAACCCATTTGAGCAATTAAAATTGTACTTACTTTCACAATCACCCGAATTGCCCTACGGGGTCTATTTCGGGCAAATTTCAGTAAAACTGCATCTCTGACATGCGAACCCTAGCAACCCATCGAACATGTTTAGGGCTTTATTTCAGTGCATTAACTTGCTCATGCATACATATTGTGCATTGCAACGATGCCATGTGTTGATTGTTATTTCTCTTTCGGTGTTGTTTCCCCCTCGGTAGAACGTGACTCCGAAGAGAAGGCCAACAATCCAATGGAGAATACTTGATCTTAACCGACAAGTCAAGCACTTATTCAAGAAGACATTTCAATTGGTTTTCTTATAACCAAGGCAAGCATAACCTCTTATCTGCTCATATACGTTTTCGAACAACATTTTATCTCGTACTTTGCATTCGATTCCAAAGTATTTGATGCTATTAGACCTAGTTCACCTATATACTGCATAACCTAGATATCCTGATCCACTGCTCCTAGAAGCTATAGGTTTGCTTCTGCGCGCTCCGCTAAACCCTGTGAGTCTTGCTTAGCCATGCCTAGTTGTGATCTGATCCATCCGGTTGATGAATCTGGTCAATACGTGAATCATTTATGTCAGGTTGTTGTGGAATTTATTATCTTTGATAACTTGACTAAATAACGGCATGGATGTGAGGCCACAATGGGTTGTGGCGTTTTGTCCTGTTCATGCCCCTAGGAGCGAGTTCTCGCCTTCGAAGCCAAGACTGAGCGTGCAACCACACGCGGGGCCTAACAGACCGCGCTCGACCAACTAACTTGTTTGGCCACGTCCATGAGTCACGTAGTTTGATCTTTCCATTTGCGTGTGAGTCAGAAAACGATTTTGGAGAAAACTTAGGGCGTGACCGGGACAAGTGATGGACGTACACGGATTTTGTTCCCGACTCACAGAACAGGTGCCATCAGGAGGTGGCCAACTCCCTGTTGACGGGGTGGCCCTGTTTGGGTTGACTCATGGATAGGGTCGAGCAAGGTAAAGGTCGTGGCCAGCCACCCTCTGCCGCGCTCCATGGACGAGCGTACATGTGGCGTTAAGAGTCGGATGGTACGTGTGGGTAAAGTGTACCCCCTGCAGGGATAAATCTCCTCGAGAAGCCGTGTCCACGGTTACGGACGACTTGGCAACGGATTCTATGATCATAGATAACTTCAACGGAATGACTAAAACTTGTCAACAATGATTGAAGGGTGCCTCCTCGGAGATGCCGAGAGGGGTGATCCTTGTAGCATGAGGTAGTGTGGGAATGAGAAAGACTTGGTGGATTACAAGAAGATGCTGATCTCAGTAGTTGAGTAGCTTTCTCATCTGTTTTGAAAACATTCTAAGAGACGTGCTATTCTTCCTCAATTTGGAAAACAAAGTTGGCTTTACGCAAAACAACCTTCATAACCCTTTCTAAAGATAGCAGATATATAATAGGTTAACTAAGTCTTGTTGAGTACCTCCCGTACTCAGGTTTGCTTAATTTTTGTTCAGGAGAAGATCTCACGTCGGTGGTGTTTCAACGTGGACATCGACGAGTAGTTTGGGGTTCCCAGGTAGCAGCCTGGAATCTATGGGCTAGGACGTCGCCTTATGTTGCGGCCTCTTAGGCCTTTTTGGTTCTTGTTGATTAGCAACATAATTTGCCTTCCGTTGTCTGATGTAATGTTGGGTCGTGTGACCTCTGCTTGTAAGCTATACTCTAGTAACACCTGTTTAATAAAGTTTCATGTTTAGAGTACTGCTTTGATCGGTTGTTGGTTTCGAGCTCATTGTTATACAGTTTTGGCTATGCCTGCATAGTTGCCGCAGTCGAGGGGTTGTGGAGCCGATGATCCATGTCCGAGCCCGCCTGTCGATGTGATCGTCCTGGGGCGAGGTAACCCCAGTAACCCTCGATTGTTGTTGTTGCACTTTCTGGACACATAGCAGCTCTGTATAACTTTGGTCCCATTCCTTCAGTTTCATCCGACTCGTGGACGCTTGGGTATGCATAATTGGTTATGACTAGCATGGATACAAGGAGTAGTAGACCGGGGATCCGGACTACGTGCCGATGAATCCGGTCTGCCTGCCGTTGTTTGTTGCGGCCGGGGCTGGTAACCCTGAAGCCCTTGTGAGTCCATGGCTAGGAGCACATAACAGTATGTATATCTCTGGGTCCGGGGTCGTGACATGTCTTGGTATCAGAGCAGGACTGCCTGTAGGAAAACCTTACTACTTGGTCGATGTTGAGTCTAGAGTTTGTGAAAACTACTTGGAAACTCAAATTGATTGTGAAAAACCTTCTTAGGATTCTTTTTACTCCTTATCTGGTATCGCTCTAACTCTGGGTCTTATTACCTGTTTTGATTTGAAAAGGTTCCAGTCATTCAAAACCTAGGTGGCTCCTTTGGCACGGACGTTTTTACCCAAGTTGACCTAGTGTTCAGTTTCTAGAGTCGTGTGTGTTCCATATCCGTTACCTTTTAAACTGGGAGATTTCCTTTCCATCATAATCTCTCAGAGTTGTGTGGATTCCACATTCCTACATGTTTCCAAGTTCTAAATCCTGAACCTCGAGATCTGCTTTCTATCTCGAATGTATTCGTTATCCTCCGTTCAAATTCTTCCGGAGTTATGTGTGTATTTTGAAAGACGTTCCGTGATTGCTATTCGTAGTGTCATTTAAGGCACTCAGATAGTAGTTACTCCTTTCTTTTGATTTTTAACCTTGGACTTGAACCGAAGGTCCCGGAATGTGCTGAATGGTGGTGGGTTGAACCATGTGGTTTCATAACCATGTGATGCTCACTCTATCAGTACAGGATGCTGACCTTTAACCCAAGTTCTGTTCCTTTAGATCCCAAGGAACATTTTCTACCTCGGGTTGGCTAGAAAATTCCAACTCTCATAGCCGTAGGCTTTCCTTTGGAACCAAAAGAGATCACAACAAGAGTGATCGTCCTGAATTCCACATCTTCGTTCTTATTTCAGTTATACCAACTCTATTGCATGGGTTTTACAAATGAGTATCACCATGTGCATTCCACATGATCTCTGGATTCTCCGGAGCACGTTCCTACTCTTTAGTTGCTCTCAAGTATCCATCCGTTGTTTTGGACCAAGTTGCGTAGGTATGTTGGATTCTTCCAATGCATTGCTCCTATTTTCCGTCAAAAATTCCACATTGGGATGTCAGGAGAAACAAACTCCAGTACCTCGTTCATCTCTAGAACCAGGTCAAAGTTTTGTAATTCGCAGATTACAGAAGTTTCACTAGCTTCTGTTCTGTTCTACCTTCGAGTATCACACTCTTTTATATCACGAGACTGTGTTAAGTTTCATGGCCTTATTGATGAAGTGATGCTCTTACCGTCTTCACTCCCCCTTCTTCTATGCTTGAATGCTTAAGAATGTTGGGTGTGCATTGAGGTGTGTACCAGTTATTCCTAGCAATTCTTATTGTCTCGAAAAATCTCAGAAACATCTGTATACTTCTTAGCACTATTGGTTACCCGGTTTCTATTTGAAGTTGATTGTGTTACCAAACCCGTCCTTTTCGGTGCATATCCTCGGTCAGAGAGTTAGGTTCATGCCAAAGCTCTCCAGACCACATCGGTTGCTTTGAAAAGCAAACCTCCTTTCGAACTCCAAGACATATCGGTAGGTTGTGATATTCTTGTTGTCTATCTAGAAGTGTCACCAGGTTGTTACCTGACCGTAATGTCTAAGCAAGGGGTAATTTGAATTGCTCCTTTCTCCAAGAATCTACGCTAGACACCCTGGACTAGTTGGTTGAGCTTAAACAACAACTTGGAGAGTTGAAAGGCAAAAGCTCCGCCTAACTTGATCCTTCGTTAAGGGATGTCTAGTTTCCTTTGTATTTAAGCAAGATAGTATCTTCTCAACGGACATGCTATCATCCTACCTTGATTTGATTTGGGCTATTGTCAAATCGAGAAAAGATCCAAGGACTGTCTTGATGGTGTTTTCACTCATGGTGTTTGGCCCGAGTATACTTCATGTCCTTTGGTCTGACCAATATTCTGCCTTGTTCATATAGCATATGAATCCCTCTCCTTGGAGTATTTTGATAATTGTGTTTTCGAGCCCATCGATGACATTCCTATTTCTCCAAGTTGCGATCGGCTCATGTTGAACACATGGCACCAATGTTGGAAACTTTCGAGAACCATCTTTGTGTCATCACGAAGTTGTGTTCTAGATGTTCGAAGTAACTTACCCCGGTCCATGTGCTTATGGTGAAAGTTGTCGTCATGGATCTGAAAAAAGTTTTCTTGTTCCTTCAGGAATAATCCCAAGTCGGTCATGCATGTGTGGACTATTCTTGAGATGGTTGGTTGTTACCTCCATTTATTTGAAGAAGTTTGCATCCACGCTAAGCCATTGACTGATCGTTTGCGAAAGAGAAGAGGTCTAAGAACTTCGTTATCTTTGTGACCGTCTTCCCAACAAAGACTCTGGTGTGTTCCGTTGCAGGTAGTCCATGTAGGTGCAACCGTCTTTCCTAAGTTGCTAATACATGATTTCTGCCATCTCGCTCATCCTCTTGAGCTTGACATCGTAGTCCATGTCTTGAGAATCTAGTAAATGTATCTCAATTGTAACCGGTGTAATTCCGCTGATCAAACATACCCAGTTTGAGTTATTCAACCCACTAACCATAGCTGAATCTCAAGCAGCAACGATGGTTGGTGTTTCCTCAAGAGTATTGAATTAGGTCCATTCGGAAATCCGGCATGGATGATGTTGTGGTTGACACAGTTCGCCGGAAGGTCTAATGTCATATCTCTTTGAATCCATAAGAACAGCCACTCTCCGTGAGAATTCTTATGTGGCTCGTTTTCAACAAGTTTCCCCTTTCCATTCTTCCAAACTGGAGTTCATCTTTCATTTGATTACCTACAAAAGGCTTGCATGAGCCTGCCATCGGTATCTATAATATCCAGGATAACTTGGAAGTTGATCTTTCGAATCTTTCTCTATCAATCCTACCAAATCCTTGTTTCGTGAAAACAAGTTCAGCATGAGAACCATCTCTTGGTCTTTTGTAACCGCCATGGATCAGTTTCTTTTTTTTCAAGTTGTTTATACTTGAAGTTCTGTTCATCTCACACATTGTGTGAATTTGTCAGTTACTTCAGCCATGGGATCTCAACCAGGTGGTGGATGTATGGTTACGTCCAAAACACGATAGGAAAGAGATTCCTTATTACTCCCGGTGTTTCAATCCTCGTTGGTTATTCGTCCTTATGGTGTGACCAAGGATTCTTTCTTTGTTATGGTGTTCCAACTTCTTTTGGTTACCCATATTCTGTCGTGAAGTAACATCCCGATCTTTGACAAAGTTTTTGACAAACTTTAACGGAATGAAAGTTCCGTTATCTTTCGTGTCCACTCCGAAGAGTGAACCTGATCCTGTATCAGAATTCTCTCTGACGCACGAATTACAGTGTTTTCTCGTGTTGCCCTCGTCTACAGATATTACGTCGTGGTATCTAAGACCATCCTCACGATCTTGGTTTTCTATTTGCAAAAACCTCGGTTTCACAAGTTGTACAACCTTTCTTTCCAAAAGGATTCAAAGTCTTGTGCAAAGCTCATACTCTAAATCCTTTCAAGAACCATCGTCCACAAACTTGAAACCATCTTCTATTCACTCCGTTACCTTGATGTGTTTCATGCACGATAACTCAACAATTCTTTATGAACAGTTCCGTCCTGAGTTATCCATGAGATACTCAATCTTCGTGAAGATCATTTCCTAAGAGTTTCCCTCTTACCTAAGGTGTATCCGTTCAATACTTCAAGATGCTACGGATCAACCTCTTCGAGAAAAGAACCGTAAGGTTCAAGAATATCGTTGAAAACCGGTGTTCCTTCTTCCTTCTCTTTCGGGAATCTCGGGACGAGATTCTTGTAAGGGGGGTAGATTTGTAACATCCCATTATTTGCTAACAAAAGTGTGTGGTGTTGTGTTCATCTCATACATGCATGAAAACAAAATTTTAAATCATGTTTTAACCAATTTAAATTGTGAATTTAAATGGTTTCAGAAAATCTCACAAAAAGCACTTAATTTGGGTTACAAAATTTGGTATTGAAAAATATTTCTTTTCACCAAAGAAACACATGGTTTTGTTGGAAATTTTATAAGCTTTCCAAAAAGTATTTTTGCCAAATTTTATTCTTGCAAAAAGGGCCTCAAAACTTTGTTCTCTATCCTCTTTTATAAAAGAAAAGGACCAATTTGTAAAATCCAAAGAGTCTAGGGGGTTTTCGCAAGTTCCCTTTTCTTTTTTGCTTTCTTCCACCTTGGGACAGAATGCAAGCAGCAATCTACTGCGTGGCCGCCGTCTAGACCTCCTCGTCACCTCTCGCCTCTCTGCTGGGGATAGAAGATAAGGGCTGAGAAGCCCTGCTGTCTCCTCCTCTACGTACTCCCCCACCTCCAGTGCTCCCTCTCTCTGTATTTCCTCTCCCGGCCGAAACCCTAGTCCGATGGGTCGCCGCCGTGCGCCGACGCCTCGAGCGCCCCCGTTGCCCACCGTCTGGCCCTAGAGCTCCCCTGTGCTCCACTCTTCCTCCTCAAGTCCTCGAAGAGGCAGAAAGGTCCCGCGTCACCGGAATTGCACCTCCGATTTCTGCCATGGCCGCCGTCGAATTTCGGTCGCAGCCCACGATTCCGGCTCCGCCTTGCAACCCCGACCTGGTCATCACCTTCACGGTGATCTTATGAACCTTCAGGTGGTCTCCATCCCCTACCTCCCCCTCCGTAGCACCTCCGCATCATCGCCACCGTCCGCCGCCGTCGGGCCTCGTCGCCGGCGAGAAGTCCGGCCACCATTCGGCCTCCCACCACCACCCCTAGTTCCCTCTCGATCTTCTCTATGCCGTGGTATAGTTTGTTTCTTCTTTTATACATGAATTCGTTCGAATTTGAATTCATTTGTGAAGAACAGAGAGGATTCGTCCTGGGTGATGTCACGGTGACCTCATGTTGATGTCATATATCTACTGTTTAATATTTCCAGAAAATAACTAAATATTGAATAATTAATAACTATTGTTTTATAATTCAGAAAAATAAAAATGAGGTACCAAGTTGATCAGAAAAATAAACTCTACAGGAATATGTCATTTTCATATATGTTTGAGAAAGTCCAAAAAATGGCTTTATTTAATGTTGTTTATTCATTTAAAAATATAAAAATAAGTTTTTATTCACTAAAATTAGAAAATTAAAAGTTATATACCAATTTGCTCAAAATGATAAATGGAATCTAGTTATGATGTTTTCAAACCCATTTGAGCAACTAAAATTGTACTTACTTTCAGAATCACCCGAATTGCCCTACGGGGTCTATTTCGGGCAAATTTCAGTAAAACTGCATCCCTGACATGCGAACCCTAGCAACCCATCGAACATGTTTAGGGCTTTATTTCAGTGCATTAACTTGCTCATGCATACATATTGTGCATTGCATCGATGCCATGTGTTGATTGTTATTTCTCTTTCGGTGTTGTTTCCCCCTCGGTAGAACGTGACTCCGAAGAGAAGGCCAACAATCCAATGGAGAATACTTGATCTTAACCGACAAGTCAAGCACTTATTCCAGAAGACATTTCAATTGGTTTTCTTATAACCAAGGCAAGCATAACCTCTTATCTGCTCATATACGTTTTCGAACAACATTTGATCTCGTACTTTGCATTCGATTCCAAAGTATTTGATGCTATTAGACCTAGTTCACCTATATACTGCATAACCTAGATATCCTGATCCACTGCTCCTAGCAGCTATAGGTTTGCTTCTGCGCGCTCCGCTAAACCCTTTGAGTCTTGCTTAGCCATGCCTAGTTGTGATCTGATCCATCCGGTTGATGAATCTGGTCAATACGTGAACCATTTATGTCAGGTTGTTGTGGAATTTATTATCTTTGATAACTTGACTAAATAACGGCATGGATGTGAGGCCACAATGGGTTGTGGCGTTTTGTCCTGTTCATGCCCCTAGGAGCGAGTTCTCGCCTTCGAAGCCAAGACTGAGCGTGCAACCACACGCGGGGCCTAACAGACCGCGCTCGACCAACTAACTTGTTTGGCCACGTCCATGAGTCACGTAGTTTGATCTTTCCATCTGCGTGTGAGTCAGAAAACGATTTTGGAGAAAACTTAGGGCGTGACCGGGACAAGTGATGGACGTACACGG
This sequence comes from Alopecurus myosuroides, assembly GCA_028641055.1. Taxonomy (NCBI): domain Eukaryota; kingdom Viridiplantae; phylum Streptophyta; class Magnoliopsida; order Poales; family Poaceae; genus Alopecurus; species Alopecurus myosuroides. Next base: position 3,596,542 of record CM054057.1, read on the forward strand.
ATTTTGTTCCCGACTCACAGAACAGGTGCCATCAGGAGGTGGCCAACTCCCTGTTGACGGGGTGGCCCTGTTTGGGTTGACTCATGGATAGGGTCGAGCAAGGTAAAGGTCGTGGCCAGCCACCCTCTGTCGCGCTCCATGGACGAGCGTACATGTGGCGTTAAGAGTCGGATGGTACGTGTGGGTAAAGTGTACCCCCTGCAGGGATAAATCTCCTCGAGAAGCCGTGTCCACGGTTACGGACGACTTGGCAACGGATTCTGTGATCATAGATAACTTCAACGGAATGACTAAAACTTGTCAACAATGATTGAAGGGTGCCTTCTCGGAGATGCCGAGAGGGTTGATCCTTGTAGCATGAGGTAGTGTGGGAATGAGAAAGACTTGGTGGATTACAAGAAGATGATGATCTCCGTAGTTGAGTAGTTTTCTCATCTGTTTTGAAAACATTCTAAGAGACGTGCTATTCTTCCTCATTTTGGAAAACAAAGTTGGCTTTACGCAAAACAACCTTCATAACCCTTTCTAAAGATAGCAGATATATAATAGGTTAACTAAGTCTTGTTGAGTACCTCCCGTACTCAGGGTTGCTTAATTTTGGTTCAGGAGAAGATCTCACGTCGGTGGCGTTTCAACGTGGACATCGACGAGTAGTTTGGGGTTCCCAGGTAGCAGCCTGGAATCTATGAGCTGGGACGTTGCCTTATGTTGCGGCCTCTTAGGCCTTTTTGGTTCTTGTTGATTAGCAACATAATTTGCCTTCCGTTGTCTGATGTAATGTTGGGTCGTGTGACCTCTGCTTGTAAGCTATACTCTAGTAACACCTGTTTAATAAAGTTTCATGTTTAGAGTACTGCTTTGATCGGTTGTTGGTTTCGAGCTCATTGTTATACAGTTTTGGCTATGCCTGCATAGTTGCCGCAGTCGAGGGGTTGTGGAGCCGATGATCCATGTCCGAGCCCGCCTGTCGATGTGATCGTCCTGGGGCGAGGTAACCCCAGTAACCCTCGATTGTTGTTGTTGCACTTTCTGGACACATAGCAGCTCTGTATAACTTTGGTCCCGTTCCTTCAGTTTCATCCGACTCGTGGACGCTTGGGTATGCATAATTGGTTATGACTAGCATGGATACAAGGAGTAGTAGACCGGGGATCTGGACTACGTGCCGATGAATCCGGTCTGCCTGCCGTTGTTTGTTGCGGCCGGGGCTGGTAACCCTGAAGCCCTTGTGAGTCCATGGCTAGGAGCACATAACAATATGTATATCTCTGGGTCCGGGGTTGTGACAGAGAACGAGCTCCAATTTCGCCAGTGACGAGAAAGCGCGCCGCGACCGCGACTTCCGGCAAGGATGTGGCCAGCGCTTCCGCGGCCGCTCCAGTGAAGAGGACGGGCGAATGGCGCTCGTCAAACGTGACGAGGAAAAGCATCTCCGTGATGCAGAGAGAGGGACAACTTCCTCCAGAAGGTGCCCAGCCCAAGCGCCAACGAGCGCGTTACCTTCTCGGATCACGGCGTCCGAGGTTTGTCGTTTCCCCTACTCTCGTTTCTTCTCGGGCTGCTGTATGTCTATGGCATACAGTTGCACGATCTTCCCCCCAACGCGGTGCAGCACATTTCGTGATTCATCGTGTTGTGAGAATGCTACCTTGGCATTCGCCCACATTGGGTGTTGTGGAAGGCTATGTTCCAAGTGAAGATTCACCGGGAGAAGGCTCTAGCGGGTGAGGGCGTTGGGGAGCCGTTGGCAACTGAAGTCTTCGGGATCCAGGCGACCCACGTGTTCCCGTACCTGGAGATGATCTTCGTCGAGTAAGAGCAAGGATGGCGCCGGAAGTGGTTCTACGTCCAGGACAATGACGCGGGCGGCGTCCCGAGTTCAAGCCATTCGCGATTCTGAAGCGAAGAAAATCCTGGGTGCACAAGCTAACACCCAAAGAATCCAAGGAGACGTCTCCTCTTCTCACACAAGTTGCGCGACTCCGACGGAAGGACCAGGGGCCCCTGCTGAACGGGATGCATTTGGCGAGTGTTTTCCTGCGCCGGAGGGTTTAGCCGCTGCAGGACAGGCCTACCACCCTGTGGGAATTCTCGGGTGTCAACGACCAGAGCCGGACGTGCGATGACATTCTTTCGAACATTGAGTTTGAGAGAAAGATTACTGCCATCACCAGTCCGAACAAGGGAGAGGACTACTGGCCGTATCCTTTCGTACCCTTCGACGCCGAACATCCTTCGAGTGATGTAAGTTTTCTCCTTCTTCTTGTCTTGTATTTTTCTCTTTTTAAATTTCTGTTGATTGAGCCTGTTTCCTCCTTTCTTCCTTCCCTTTGTAGAACCAGGACGTGGTGAAGTGCTACCCGCCACTTTTCGCGGACGACGGGGGCTCGGACCTTCTTGCGAGCAACTTCGAAGCCCCCGTCGACACTAGTGTCGCGAACGCGGAGTCGAGCGAAGAGCAAGAAGACGTGGAGGAGGAGGAAGAAGAGGAGGACCCTCAACTTCATCACCGCATGCGCCGCAAGGTGGAGGACGATGAGGTGACCTCTAAGGACAAGTCCCTAAGCGAGGACACTATTGAGGAGATCGAGCCTTTTTGGGCGACTCCCCTAAATGTGCTTCCACCCGCGATCCAACAGTCCAAGATTCCCACTGCCTGGGACTTGGCTAACCTCATCGAGGACGAGTAAGTTTCTTACTTTTATGAGATGACACTGCCTCTTTGTTTTCTACTCTTAAATTTTGCTTAGTCTCATGGTCATTGGCAGGGATCAGTTCGCATCTTCTGCTTAGTCCGTGAAGCAGAAGGGAGTTGCCATGGGCCCTGCTCGAGTTCCAAGTCCTCCTCGACGACTTACGAGCCCTGAGAAGGTGGTCGATACTTCCGAGTACGCGAGTCCTAGCTTGGCGGACGAGCAGCCTGGGGATACCGGGGCGTCGGCGAGCAAAGAGGTCTCGGCTAGTTCGCCTGGCCCTTTGTCAACCTTGAATGTGTAGCGTTCCCACATTTAAATAGTGCAAGAACATCTGTGTTATTGTGATAGTCCCTGGATCAATTGCTAGCACCACAGTACAAGATAAAATATCATGCAAATGCATCAAATTCTATTACATCGCATGATCAATTCTTTACAAAATAATATTACAACTTGCATAGTCTTAAAAGACTAGCAGAAAACAAAGAAATACAACAAGTTGATGGATGGAGTTCCTTCTTGCGGTTGAGTCTTGTCTTCCATTTTGCTAACTTGATGGATTCTTGAAGCAAGAATAGTGGAATGGAGAATTAGATACAAAACTATGATACTAGTGTTTGAGGTTCACTACTTGGTCTTGTATGTGATTGACAAATAATAGGGACTTGGTCTTGGATTAAAAAAAAGCCAAAACAACAAAGGTAAACAAAAAGACATGGTAGAAAGGATGAATCACAATGTTGGGTTTTTGGTCAAAAGACATGGTCATGGTTCAAGGGTGTCTAAAATGGTTGGGCAAGGATGTCTAGGTTCAAGGTTACCAAATGGAGCAATTTTGCCAAAGGAACTATATTGATATTATTTATAGAATTAAATCTATGTCAAAAATACTCAATTTACCACTTAATTCTAAACTCAAATTTAATTTGTTCAAAAATTATTTTGGGACAGAGGGCATGAAATTACACATCCTAAGATTTCCAAAAATATTTTATTTGCAATTTTTGGTTTTGTAGAATTTGAATTATGCCAAAATTCATCGAACAAGCATATTTGAATTTGAACCAATTTAAGTTTGTCAATTTTTAATTTGAACATGGCTAAAATATTCTACACATTCTGGGGATTTCAAAAAGTCCAAGTTTATCAAATTTGGCCAAGTGGTTAAAAAGTTATGAGGTTTCAAAATTGCAAGGGCTTTTTCTGCAAAACTGACCTTCTAATTTTATTCGGAAAAAATCCAGAAGCTGTCTGGGCTCGGTTTATCTATTTACCGCACGGTGTGGCAGATAAGAGGTGCGCCTGGGCCGGTTCCGCGTTGCGTCGGGCGATAGATAGATTACTTAACGCGCGCTGACGAGGCAGACACGCGGTGTGGCGTGATTGGACGGTACCGTATCAATAAGTGATTTAACAGGGGCCGTGGGATCTAGATCTAATGGACAGGGATCAAATGGATCTCACCTCGCCGGCATGGCAGTGCGCTGTTCGGGACTTCGACGAATATGGTGCTCCTGCGGTCCCTGGCTCGATGAAGTTGACACAGAGGCGCGACGCGAGACGGTGGGCTCGATGGTGGTGACAGAGACCTTCAAGGAGTCCTCTATCGGTGGCAACGTCCGGTTGCTGTCGCACAGCCTCCGGCGAGCTTGAAACTAGATGGCGTTGTAGATGTGCTGCGCAAAAAAAATAAACGAAGGGCATCCCGAGATGCGCACGGACATGGGAGACGGATTGGGTGCAGTCTCGGGCGCAGCAGGTGGCTCACCTCGTCGGGAACTTGCAAACACGGTGGCGGCCGGATGAACTTCGGCGAGCAATATCTGAGGCCTAGGGGCACGAATCGAGCAGATTCTCAAGGGGATAAATGAAGAGGAGGAGGAGGTCTATAAAGTGGAAGGGATCGGTGGAGTGATTAATTGCCATAAACCCGCGAAATCAAAGCGAGAGAAACGGCAGTTCCTCCGTTACTACAGGTTGAAGACGCAGTGACGCCAGCTGATGTCATAATTTTTTTTTTTGCTGATTTCTTTATTTTGTTGTATCTTTTGATTTATAATTCCTTTTAGCATCTAATAAATTTGTAAATTCTTGAAATGAAATTTTCTTTCAACTAAGCACATTTGAAAACTATTTTGGACACATTTCATTTTTTTAAATCAAAATTATGATTAAAACACAAATAGTAATTAATGCAATTTTTAAAATAGAAAATGTAAATAAATGGAAATTGGGTTTTATAAATTACACATACTTTCTACTTGTCAAATAATATTTTTTAAATTCTTTTCAAGGATACTCAATGAGATCAAATTTCTCTCCATGGATGGTCTGTGTTTTACTCCCGTCAATGTACGTGTCATCCCACCATGGGTCTTGATCTGAAAATATCTAACGCCAACAATGTGACATTTGTTGTCGTTCCCCACACGTACAAAATCTCCAGTTTGCACAACCTCGTAAGAACTGAACCAATCATTGTTACAGCAAATATGAAACGAACAAGCAGTATCAAGAATCCACTCGTCATTATGGGTAACACATGCAGCAAAAACAGCTAAGCATTCACCATCCGAACTATTATCACCAGCAACAACAGCAGCTACCATTACCATTACCGTCAGATTTATTTTTCCGTTGGTATGTACCGTTCCTTTTCTCCTTGCCATGCACCTTTCAGCAATCATCAATGGTGTGATTGGTTTTCTTACAGTACCTCCAGAACTTGTCTCGTCCTTTGGACTTTGAACGGCCCCTTCCCTCATCTTTGTTGTTGCAGTTGTAGTTGTTATCTTGCTGCTCAGGTCTGCCTTGTACCTGCAATGCATCGCCTTTGGAGGACTATGTGTTAGAGTGCACCATAACTTTTATCGTTTCCATGGTCTGCAGGGCCTCACAAACTTCCGCGAGGGTTAGTTCATCGCGGCTTAATAGTATGGTGTCACGCAGATTTGTAAACGAACTAGGCAGCAAACATAACAACAAAAGAGCTAAATCTTCATCCTCATATTTTACGTCCATCGACAATAGGTCGGACACGATCTCCTTAAAGATCGACAAGTGATTCATCACAGAACCAACATCTTGCATTTTGAGCGAGAACAACTTTATCTTAATGTGCATCTTTCTGGTTAGATTTTTTGACATGGAGATCGATTCCAGCGTTAGCCACAATGTTGCCGCGGATTTCTGCTGCAGCACCTCTTGCAAGATATCATTAGATAGATGAAGTTAAATTAACGACAAAGCCTTACGATCTTTGCGCTTCTCTTCAGGAGTCCACTCCCTCGCTTCTTTATTCCCGAAAGCATCCAGCGCCTCATCAAGATCCGATGATTGCGATAGAACCGCACACATCTTCACTTGCCACAGAGAAAACCTTGTCTTGTAGTCCAGCAACGATAGATCAAACTTCATCGATGCCATCGCGAAACCCTAATCTAAAACAGGGCTCGGATACCACTTGTTACACGCAATAGCAAAATAACGATGAAGTTAAACATGATCGAACCAACGGGGACACGAGATTTAACGTGGAAAACTCTTTCAACAAGGAAGGGAAAAAACCACGGGCGCTAGCCAGCAATACTTCACTATTACGGGTGAAGTTACAAACGCGCCAGGATTTACAATGTGTGGCTTATCCCGTGCGGCGGCTTACAAGAGGTATATAAATGCGGTCCTGAGTAACAGTGAATCCAACTCCAATTCGGTAACAACTTGTACCAGACCGCTCTACTCCTATTCGAGGCGCTACTCGTCAGAAGTTCGGCCTTTTATCAGCATACATGAATTTGGATCACCACAAAATAACATGTGTTGTGTCCTCTGTAAAGGTTCCAACGTTTTTCTTTTATATTAAACTCATAATTTAGAATCATACCGATAAAATTAATAGCAGTTCACACCTATAATCTGCATAGATAGGATGTACATAGCTACTCCATAAAAAAAGTTGTGCTATACATGGATATCTTGTATGAATTTTGACTCTTTGAGACCAGACGCATGTACATTCTTTAATGGAAGGCGGCTTGTAGGCTCTGTCTTTGAGTATTGTTTTCTTCGAATGCAATTTAATTAATTAAATAGCTTACGAGAAACAGTAGCAACAATCCAATACGTAGAATGTGCTCATGATTAGGTGAATTTGATATGGCAGAAGACCCACGCCGCATGTTCCAGGTTCGCACCAATTTCACCTCGAGAACACATCCTTTGAAAACCTGCATGAATGAGAAAAATGCATTTGTCACTCGTCACACATTTATGAAATCAAGCAAAGACAAACTTGCAGAATCTATTGATTAATTAGTTGCACATGTGATGAAATGATTAACAAATTTATTAATAAGAAAGTTATATGCATGCACTGACCAGTCCGTTAAGAGCAGCAAGAGCATCGTCTCGTTCCTCCACTGTCGAAATGGTTACCATCCCAATTTTCTCAGACATGTTGTTCTTCATCTTACATATTACTTTAGCATTGGAGACTTTTCCGTGCTTGCTGAAGAACCGGCGTAGCTGAAAGCTATCCACCGTGGGAGGTAGGTTTCGCACAGAAACCCTGAAATTCGGATTATGGTAGTATTGTGGTTGACGTCTCTCGATGTAAATATTACTCATTGGAGTGGGAGCCATGTGCAGCTTCTTCTTCTTCTTCCACCATTTTCGACCCTCGATCCCATCAGTGATTTCCTGAGCAAATAAATAAAGTTCATTTCCATATTTTTCTTATATAATTATATATATTTTTCACATATTGTAGAATATAGATCTAAGCGGGAGAAGTGTGAGTGTAGATATATACCTTGATTGGAGCAATAGAGGGCTGGGGAAAGAGCCACATGTACATATCGCTGTTCCAGCCTTGAGGCAGCCGTTCCACAAACTTGACATTGTCGTCTACGAGGCTGTATCTGAACACATAGCACGGCTGATACACGTGATAGACGAAATAGGCGCATCCACCGCTCACAACGTCGCCGCTGAGGTGAGAGGCGTCCACCGCGAAGCTATTCGGCAAGCCAAGGAAGAAGACACGATCGGCAAGGCTCCTGCCATCTTTCCTCACCCACCGCTTCTTCCCCAACTCGTCCTCTAGAACATGCACGGACATGGACAGCGCGGGAAGCAGGTCGGCAACACCGGCCTTGTCATGGAATGCATCGGGGTTGACGTGAATGGACACACACAAAAGCTCCCCACGGGACTCCAGCACATAGTACATGTACAAGTAATCGTCCAGCTCGCCCGGCATACACGGGCTCGGCACTGCCAGTAGGTCGCTGTCGTCTTGAAGATCCGCGGGCTCATGGACAGTTATCAGGATCTCCCTGTGGTGGTACACGACGTAGAGATAGCCCGACACAAATGTCCTCTTGAAGACGGTCCATGCGGCGTGGCCAGGACGCAGGAGTGCCGCCCTGAATTCGGACGTGTCTTGCTGATAAGATACAGTGTAGAGCAGAATGGTGCCATCCCCGTAGACGACGCCAGTAGGAGAACCCTCCCACCCGATGTCCTCGGCTGGGAACGGAGGCAACAACAGGCTGACGGCTCCCGTAAAAGGGTCGTGGAGGCTGGGGCTGGGGCGGTCGGCAAAGTACCACACAGCGCTCCCGTCGGCTCTGGCCACCCAGGCCCTCGGCCGGATGGAGAAGGGAGACAGTCCACGGTAGCTGCTCCGGGAGAAGATACACCGCAGATTGAAGAAGATCGAGAGCGCCATCTTTGGCGCGAGGAGCCACGGCAGGAAAGTTGTCATCACCCTCCCTGATGTGTCCCGCCATGCCTTACAGACGGCGTGGAAGTGGACGTAGTCCGCCGCGTTGTGCAGGCGGCCGGAGATCTCGCGGAGCACATCCGCCGGGAGTTCCTGCCAGTGGGATAGGGACAAGGGCGCGTCCATGTTTTCTTTGGATTCAGCTGCTTAATTGTTTTCGAGGTGTGCGTTGCCGTACCACCGGCCTTGGTACAAATAAAGGCATACAGATAACAGTTTCGACTACGGAACGGACTACCATAAAAAAGATTACCGAATACGATATGATTCAAGTTTCCTGCGTGTGGTTGTATACGAATCATGAACTAATTTCAATATCTAATACTAGGACATATGCCTCCAATGTATATATAAATTGCTCACAAAAGAAACCAGCAAACCCAATACCAAGAGAATGAACAGTAATCGCTCTGTCAATTATTGCCAGCCTTCAAATTTAGTAAAAGGAATATTCAAAGTGGTTTTGCGAAAACCTTATTTTTTTTACACTCGGAAAAAACACCCCCACGTCCCCAACCTGGGAGACATGGGGGGCGACCGCGCCACCGGCTCCAAAGCCCGTCCTCTTGTTACTCTCCCTGCTGCCGCCGCCAGAGATCTGGTTGGGCAAAGCCCGGACGGCGACGGCGGCGGGATGGCCTTCTCCCTCGCGTAGTGGTGGCGTTCTCCATGGCAGCGGAATCGCGTGGCATGGCAGCGACTCGGCAGCGAGGTGCTGCGGAATCCCGTCGCGTACGCGGCTCGACGGCGTCGGTGGACATGCACTCCATCCGCGACAGAGGCTCGCCTGTGGCGGCGGACGAGATCTTAGGGCCCGCTCGGCCCAAATGGGCTTGGCAGGGCCGGCGGTTGCAAGCTTAGGGCGCGTAGCGGTGCAGCTGCTGGGCACCGTGGCGGTGCCGGCGGCGGGTTGGACCCTCACTGTCCTGCTCCCGATTCGGTGGTGTCTGTGGTGGGATGGCAGGCGCGTCGTACTATCTTGTCGGCAGTCCGAGCTCGCCTCTTGTCGGAAGTGAGGCCAAATGTAACTCTTTGTGGCGTGTGTCCGACATGCTATGGGGTTGATGGAAGGGCCGGGAGAATCCCTCTGTGGAGCTCACGATTGCGACGCCTACGGACGCCGATAGGTAGTTCAAGAAAGTATACAGAAACACCGGCAAGCTTGATAAAACAAAATTGATGAGCACCAAACAGTCCCCGTATGAAAGCAATTTCCAATCCAAGCACTGAGTTTTTGTTCAAAACGGTTCTGAACCGGTTTCCATACCTGATTGAGAAGCCTACAATGATGAATTAGAATTCCAAGGTATCTAAATGGAAAGGTATCGATCTCACATCCAAAAATGGTTCAACAATCATCCATTAAGTTGTGTGTAGTCAAAATTAATTGCATGTTAACGTCCTTCTCTAAGTCATGCTCCATAAATAAAATAGTATCGTTTGCATATTGGAGAATAGAGATGCCTCACTCAACGAGATGAGGAACAAACCCCCCAAACTGGCTATCCTCTTTCGCCCGAGCTATTAGAGCTGCAAGCATATCGGAAACCAAGTTAAAAAGTATAGGATGCCATTATCTCAAACCTTTTAACATCTGGAAGAAATGACCAATATCATCATTAACCCGAATACCGACGCTCCCCCCTTGAAAAAAATGCGCCACCCATTCACACCATTCTGGCGAAAAACCTTTCATGCGGATTGTATGCTCAAGAAAAGACCAGTTGACTGAGGTGAGTATGGAGCCGTCCTGCCATGCAATATACCATATCCCTCACAAAACGAATCAAACTCATCGGAAATTAATATCAACCACAATCGTACCTAAGCCTCTTAATACTTCGATCAAGTTGATTTTCTGCAACAACTATATAGACCTTGGGAAAAATTCAAAGCCTCGTATTTTGAATTCAAGAGACACATATGACATCAACAAGTAGAATCATCAATCAACATCCCGGAATATTTATTTTCACCTCTTGTCAACACGATATCATGTCACAAAGATCTGAATGTATGAGCTTAAGAGGTGCCAGATATCGTACCTTCGTAGTCGTATACTACTTGCGAGGTTTGCTTGCTTGCATACATACTTTACACTTAGATCCCTTGACAATGGTGAAATTCAGGATTAAATTCATTTTGTCTTGCGGCGACATGCACCCAAAATTGACATGACATAGAAGTGAATGACATACATTTCATTCACCGATGGTGCAAACATACATCACAACTATATTACAAACGTCTCTGAAATATAGGAGGAGCAATCCTCCCCACTCATCGCCTTTACCAACAAGACAAAATCACGTAAATTTGTTAGTGGTTATTATGTCACAGTAGAAAGTAGAAACATACATTTTGTGAAGCTATACCGACCGAAGGTTGTACCTGAAACATAGCTTGTTCCTATTCCTGCTTGTCGCAACCGTTAGAAGATTCAGACAAGAGTCGAGTATTTACCAAGATTCAACTGGGCGGTAGAGGAGGAACATCAAGCAAGACATCAGGACCACATCTTGACCCAGGTCTGATCTACCATGCGGCTTAACCCTCACCCTGTTATAGCAGAGAAACAATTAAGAAGCGGTTTCTACTGTGATAAATTGTGCAAGTGGATCTAAGCTGAGGTTTACAGGAAAATAAGCGGAGGAAATCTACTGGTAGCGTGAAGATAATGAGCTGGGAAAGTGGTAGCGAGATGTTGTTCCTGAACTTGGAGGAGATCCGGTGGAGGTCGTCCGGCCTGTTCTTCGAAATCTTCAACTCTTCTTTTCTTAATATGAACCCTCTGTGGAGATCATGGGCACGCCAGACATTCCGTCGATGCTTGGCGGACCAAATCCTCAAAGCGTCTTTTGTATTACATAGGAAAATGCCCGTGCGTTGCAACGGGATACAAATATGTACGTGCTTCAACACTGCACGTAAAACATGTAATTTTTGGATCTCGTGCACATCATTATATAGGGAAAAAGCAAAATATAATTTCCAATCAACTCTATTTGACATAAAACTGCAATTACTTTCAAAATTTACAGGTCAACTTACTAACTTTCTAAATGAAAAGCACACAAACCTGCCCTCCAAGGACTAAATAGTGTGCAACTACCATTTCAAAGCACACAACCAATGAAATGAATTTATTTCCCATTCTAACTGTAATACGTATACACATGACTCACAAAAGAAGAATCATATAGTCAGCAAATTACAGATACTATAGCAAGCACGTCCTGGCTTGGGCTAGGTCCATCTGGACTATTACCTGCTTCATTTTCCACGTTCACCACCGGAGGGGTAGAGCTGCTTGTTTGAAACACTTCTTGGAAACTCGGGCCAACTTTTAAGCAGCACGTCTGCCAAGGAAAATATGTCCACCTGCTCATCTGAACTGAAATTCAGAATATAATCTATCTGCGACCAAAAAAAAACAAGGTAGTGAAACCATATAGATTAGAAGGTATTTTATTAAGATATATTACATTACATAACAAATACTATGGTTATGTCGGGTAAAAAAACTGTTAAAAATGTTTCCGGTTCCCAGAGACACAATAGCAACAGGGGTGAGTGAGAAATCTTAAGATCACGAAATGTTCCAAGCAGCCAACTTGTCGTGCCATCACCAACAGTAACCTGTTTGAAAGTTCCTTAGTTAAGACAAAGAAACATCCAGGGAGAAGGGCAATATTTTGTAGATTGAAACTACAGGTAGGACACTCACAATTAGTATTAGTTTCCTCTGAATTTCAAAAGCAAGAATGTCACTGTTGCCCTTGAGCTTTTCAAAGTTGGCATACAATCTAAGCAGCTGCTTATCAGGAAACTATTCCGAGAAATCCAAAGCCTGTGAATGAGAGAATACCTCCAGCTTTCAGACCATGATATAAAGTGATACGATGGATCAACAAAAAGCACCGTTTCTACATTACTGCTACTCCAACTGCTACGCCAGGTACCTGTGCTTAATTGAGAAGTTCGTAGTACTTTTTGATAAAACCATTTCCAAGTTGGCCACCACTTATAGAGTTGATGGAGACGATCACATGAAAGGATGGTGCATTATCAATGATGACTTGTTCGGAGCCTGGCTTGAATATGGTAGTCCATCAGCAATCCGCATGACTCGTATTTACATCCATCGTGCAACAACCATAATAGACAATTTTTAGTTCAAACTTTATGAATACTCCACGTGCAGTCTACCACTCATCTTACAACCATGAGTGGGGGAAGCGGAAATCTTAAAGAACCGGTACAATGCTTAGAAGTATCTTTTAGAACTAACTGGATGTTGTTTTTCTCTAACTCATCTTATGTGAATATTAAATAAACAAAGAGTTTTCTTTAAGTCTCTTATGCTACTTTGAAGTTAAAGCAAAACAACTTTATCCATTTCGAAAATTAAACTTGTCCACAAATTTAGTTTTTAGTTCTTGCGAAGCTGTAAACAAAGCACGACTCCTCTCTCCTACTTAAATAGCTAGCTAGTGGTGTTAAAAACGAATCAAGCTAGGTACAAGCAAGTCTTAGTTCCTAAAAGCACATAACCAAGAAAAGTTTGTCGCTACTTTTATTTACAGAATTACTGCACTGTCGCAATAAAAAATAATTGCAATTCTTTCTTGCATAAATTTCCGCAAGATTACATTAACACATGAAGAAAAAATGAGCTATTTTGGTACTAATCAAACAAATAGCTAGAACATATTAATATACTGTGATTGAAGCACCCACCCGTTTATGTGGTTCAGTAGCAGTACTTCTATGGTGAAGCCGGCAGACCATGTCGTGCCTCCAGGTCCATTCTTGTTTCGGGATTTGCAAGAACTCGACCTAGAGTTGGGGTAGACCAGATACCAGATGGGTAGTCCGGCAGCCGACGAGGCAGCGTGGCTTCCTCGCTGGTGCTCGACATTTCACAGCGCCATGCATCCAACACGGAAATTACAAACAATATAATCAGCAGACAACAATGTTAATCAAGTGGCCCAATTTTAAAATCCCAATTCGCAAACCAGTATCAGCTCTCCTAAACCTCTTGTTTCGATCTACCTCTAGTTCATACAGAACATCAGAACAACCAATCAATATCTAGTTTGGGCCAGTTCGTCTAAATGGTCAGGGAGGAAGCATGAAATCTAGTCGGAATGCTTCGGAGGTTACTATGGGAGAGTTGATGGACGCGTGCAACAAGCACGCCGCCACGGATACCACAGAGGAGGATGTTGATGACAAGAAAGCCAAAGCCAACGCAAGCAACAATGGAAGACCCGACAATGGATCTGCGCCGGGTAACAATGGAGGAAATAATGGAAACAACCAGAACAAGCGCCCGTATGAGGGAAGTTCCGAGTTTCTCGCCAACACAGAGGCCGGGTTTGCAAGACACAGAGCAGAAGGAAATTTCAACGGAGGAAATTTTAATGGAGAAAATTACCAAGGACCGCCAAGGCCGGCTAACCATATAGAGGCCTTCAGGATGGCCTGCCCGCGCCATAGCAGGAACGGCAGGCCGGCTAATCATTCGGTGGAACAGTGCGTGGATTTACAGAGATGGAAGAATGAGGAAATACAGAAGGCAATGCGAGGTGCAGGCCGGGGAGCAGGACCGGGTCCGGGTGGTAACCCGGGCAACGGCCCACCCCAAGCAGGCAACCCAAGAGGTGGTAATCCGGGTAATAATCAGGGAGGAGCTGGAGGTTTCCAGGCCAACCCCAAGCAATTGGGGCAGTACCACGTTCACACCACATGAACTTCTAACAAGGATAGAAAGATACTCAAAAAGGCAGTAAACTCGGTTTCCTCGGCTGTCCCGAGATACCTGAGATGGTCAGATCAAGAGGTAACATGGAGCAGAAGGGATCACCCGGAAAGAATAGAACTTCCGGGTGTCTTAGCATTGGTGGTTGCACCACAGGTTAATGGTTATGAGTTGAAAAAGGTGCTAATGGATGGCGGAAGCAGCATCAATATCCTATATTGGGAAACTTTCCTACGCATGGGCCTCAAGGAGTCCCAGCTACAGAAAAGTTCTACAGTTTTTCACGGGATCGTGCCGGGTCACTCGGCGTGCCCCGAGGGGAAGATTACATTGGAGGTTGCTTTTGGAGAATCAAAGGATAATTTCCGAGTGGAGTGGCTCACGTTCGAGGTGGTAAAGTTGCGCAGCCCCTATCACGCGTTGTTTGGAAGGCCGGCTTACGCCAAGTTTATGGCCATGCCGTGTTACATATACCTACAGCTAAAAATCCCGGGTCCCAAGCAAACCATCACCATACATGGGAGCCGGGTTATAGCAGCTGAGTGTGACGAAGGAGACGCGGCAATGGCGGAACAAGCTTGCAGAAAGGAAGAGCTCAAGTATTACCGGCCTCAAGTAGACCCGGATGACAGAACAGCGTTAAAAAGGCCAAATACAGAGGACGAGAGAGCAAAGTTCAAGGCAGCACATGACACAAAGATGGTGGCTTTTGTTGAAGGTGATCCCTCCAAGCAATTTGCTATAGGATCTAACCTAGACAGCAAGCAAGAAGAGGCGCTCATTGAGTTTATTCACGAAAATCAAGATGTTTTCGCTTGGACGCCCAGCGATATACCGGGTATCCCGACTGAGTTAGCTGAGCACAGTTTGCATGTTGATCCTAAGTCTCGGCCTGTGAAGCAGGGCCTGAGAAAAATGAATGAGGAGAGAAGAAAAGCTATAGGAGAAGAAATTGCCCGGCTATTGGCAGCCGGCTTTATCATGGAGGTATTCCACCCGGATTGACTGGCAAATCCGGTTCTAGTACTGAAAAAGAGTAATGAGTGGAGGATGTGCACAGATTACACGAGTCTCAACAAGCACTGCCCAAAGGACCCATTTGCCCTTCCAAGGATAGATCAGATCATAGATGCAGTGGCTGGAAGTGACCTATTGTGTTTCCTGGACGCGTATTCCCGGTATCATCAGATCAAGCTCAAGAAGGAAGATTGGGAGAAAACATCGTTCATAACCCCCTTTGGGGCTTTCTGTTACAAAACCATGACTTTTGGGTTAAAGAATGCTGGTGCAACTTACCAGAGATGCATCCAGAAGTGCTTTGAGGATCAGATTGGACGCAACGTTCATGCCTATGTGGATGATGTGGTAATCAAGACCAGGAAAGCGGAAACATTTATTGATGATCTAAAGGAAACGTTCAAGAATTTGAGAAGGTATCAGATGAAGCTTAACCCTACAAAGTGCATGTTTAGAGTTCCAGTAGGAAAATTACTCGGATTCATTGTTTCCGAGAGAGGAATCGAAGCAAACCCGGACAAGATCAAAGCTATCCAGAGTCTGAAAAAGCCGAAAAATTTGAAGCATGTTCAAAAACTTACAGGATGCGTAGCAGCATTAAGCCGGCTCATATCCAGACTTGGAGAGAAGGCAATTCCCTTATACCGGCTCTTGAGGAAATCCGACAAGTTCGTTTGGGACCAAGAGGCGGATGAGGCGTTCGAGATACTAAAGAAGCAATTATCTGAGGCACCAGTCTTAGCAGCTCCGGGCCCTAAGGAGCCCATGTTACTATATATTGCGGCTGGGCCCCGGGCGGTTAGCGCAGTGGTTCTTGTTGAGCGGAAAGAGGATGGAAAAGATCACCCGGTATAGAGGCCGGTTTATTACGTAAGCGAGGTATTATCGGAAGCAAAGCAGCGTTACCCACATTGGCAGAAGCTGGTTTTCGGGGTCTTCATGGCCAGCCGGAAATTCAAAACCGTATTTTCAGGAACACCCCATAACAGTGGTTAGCTCTATACCAATGTCGGATATTATCAGAAACTCAGATGCAACAGGTAGAATAGCCAAGTGGGCCATTGAGATGGGAGACTATCACATCAACTACGAGCCCAGTTCAGCAATCAAATCCCAAGCTTTAGTCGATTTCATCAATGTTTGGACTCACACAAGCATGCCAACAATGACACCAAGTTCCGAGTCTTGGGTGATGCACTTTGATGGTTCTAAGCAGTACGAGGGATCAGGAGCTGGGGTGGTACTTCCATCACCCAAAGGAGATAAACTGAGCTACGTGTTGCAAATTCACTTTGATTGCTCCAACAACGTGGCCGAATATGAGGCATTATTACACGGATTGAGAATAGCCAAGGAGATGAACATCAGGCGGATACGGTGCTATGGAGATTCGGACCTTGTGGTGCAGCAGGTCTCGGGAACCTGGGATAGGAAGGATGCAACTATGGCAGCATATCGCAGAGAGGTGGACAGGGTCGCCGGGTTATTTTCCGGGTATGAGGTGGAGCATATTGACAGGCGGAAGAACGAGGCAGCAGATGCACTCGCAAGACTTGGCTCGCGCAGAGAGCCGGTTCCACCCAATGTTTTCCTGGACGAGTTATGGCGGCCATCTGTTAAAACCGAGTCTGAGGAAGAGGTGGCTAACCAAGACCCGGATTTAGAGCTCGTGGCCACGGTACGTGCTGTTCCTGAGTGGACAGTGCCGTTTCTAGCTTATTTATCACGGGGCGAGTTACCACCACAGGAAGTTTTAGCAAGGCAAATTCTGAGACGAGCAAAGGGCTATTCCATCATCAATGGCGAGTTATATAAAAGGAGTGCAGCAGGAGTCTTTTTGCGCTGTGTAGCACCAGAAGAAGGCCGGCATATTCTGAAAGAGATCCATGAAGGCGACTGTGGTCATCATGCATCCACAAGATCCCTTGTGGCCAAAGCATATCGATACGGTTTCTTTTGGCTCACAGCCTTAGCAGACGTGGAGCGCTTGGTGGCAAGGTCTGATGGATGTCAAAGGTACGCTCGCCAAATCCATGTGCCGGCTATGGAGTTGCAAACAATCCCATTAACCTGGCCGTTCGCTGTTTGGGGTATGGACATGTCACCCTGCAAAAAGACCCATCTTTTGGTAGCCATCGATAAATTCACAAAGTGGGTTGAAGTTATGCCAGTCACCAATTGCGAAGCAATCACAGCAGTCAAGTTCTTAAAAAGAATCATCTACAGGTTTGGGTATCCTCATAGCATAATAACAGACAATGAAACCAACATGTCCCTTGGTGAGATGGAAAAATTCTGTGGGAACAATAGAATCCGGCTTGACATAGCTTCAGTAGCCCATCCACAAGCTAATTGACAAGTGGAAAGGGCAAACCAGGAATTACTTCGCGGGTTAAAGCCACAGCTGCGGGTTCCGTGCATCAGAGCTGCTGGCGCATGGGTAGAAGAGTTACCATCAGTGGTTTGGGGAATTAACACCACACCTAACATATCTACTCAGATGACCCCGTTTTTTATGGTTTATGGTGCAGAAGCAGTGTTGCCGAGTGATATTATTCACGACTTGCCCCGAGTGTCGGCTTACGTCGAGGTAGAGAACTAGAAGACCCGGCAGGACGCTGTGGATATGCTAGAAGAACACAGAGAACAAGCTTTGGAGAGATCGGCCATATATCAGCAGGATCTGAGGAGGTATCACAGCCGGCGAGTCAAAACCCGGGTCTTCCAGGAAGGAGACCTGGTGTTACGCCTGGTAAAGTCAAAGGAAGGAAAACATAAGCTATCTCCACCATGGGAAGGACCGTTCATCGTAAGCCGGAATTTGCACAATGGATCATATTACTTGGTAGATGCAAGGGAAGAGTCGGATACTGTCAATGACACCGCTCATACCACTTCATCTATGCAAGAGAGGGAAAGACCATGGAACGTGGCTCAGCTGCGTCCCTACTACACCTAGACTGGACTAGGCGTACAAGTGGAACTACACGATGTAACAGGCAGCAGGTTTCAGACACACTCTTTTCCTATCCAGGGTACCTAAGGGGACTGGAGGGTTTTTAATGAGGCGGCTTGCTGACCTAACTTTTCTCATATCAATAAAGAGATGGTTAAACTATGATGTTGTTTCTTTCTTATGCGTTTTTTGTTATGTTTTTCGTGGTCCTGTTTTCATTTTATGTTTTTTATGTTTTCAGGTAAGTATTAGTCCTTTATTTATAGGTACACCAGTTTTCTAAAGATTACATATATAGGTCTTGGGGGCTGATTGCTTGAATATCACAGTTGCAAACTCAAAGACCCGGCCACGATGCCATTAAGTTATAAGGACCGATTACTTAGAATAAGTACGGTTACAATCTTATAACCGGACAATAGAGCCAAATTCTCTTGATTGCTCGTGCTTAAGCTTGATGTGACTCGCAAGAACGTGGCATGCTTTGCTAGCGTGTAATTACAATCATCCATGATGCCCATGGGGACTTGCCTGACCCTGTTTTTATACAGTTATAGCAGCATTGATTATCCACGCGAAAGCCGGCTTACAGCAAAGAGGATCAAAAGGGTCATCCAAGCCACAAGTTATGCAGAGTACAAGGTTAACGGCCGGAAACTCGCAATATATCAAGCATAACTTCAAACCTATGTGAGTAACTCTAGGGTTTGGGCCTTAGCAGAAACAGTTTCCTCTTTCGAAAACTCCAAACCCCTAGACTCAGAAATTCGGGCCTTGGGGACTTGGGAATTTGAAAAAAGTAACAAATTGTCTAGCTATTAAGCTTCAAAACCCAAACATCCGAGTCTTGGGGACTTGGGGACTTAGAAAAATCCACTCGTCAAAACCCCCAAGACCCGGAAACCGAGTCTCACAAAAGGAAAAATAGCGAAAGACGGAAAACCAGCAACGAAAAGTTTAAAGCTAGTAAATATCAAATCCATGCAAAAGGCCAGAAGGGCCACGAAAAGCTATTAAGGTTTTAACGTATTACAAACCGAGGGAGTAGTATCGAAAAGTGCACAGGCGCACTATTATAAGAATAATTGTTTTAGATGCCCATTGGCCGAATAAAAAGTGTTTGAGGCAACGAAAAGTGAAACTTCACTCGGCATCCTTCGCCGAGTCTTCAACGTTGTCCTTGGCAGCCGGGTCATGGGTTTGCTCTTCAGCGATCTTCTCAGCACCTTTACCTGGATTGGCAGCAGAATCGGCGCGGGCTGGTGGACGTGCAGCCGGTGTAGAGGAGGAAGGCCCAGTGTCGGCCTCCGCCTTTCTCTTCGCAGCTTTCTCCCTCTTCTTGGCAGATTCCGCCTTCCACTTCTCCAGCATATCAAAGGGCTTGGGCAGATCCGCTTTGATCGGCTTATCCTCAGCATCATAAGGCGTAACAATCCTGTTTAGCTCCAGACTTTCGGCGATCGTGCTCGCCGAGTGACGCACCTCAGTTTGGATAGCTTTAAAATTCTTGGCGGAAAAGTTGGAGCCGTCGTTGAATTCGGGAAACCCGGCCACGAGTTTTGCTGGCTCAAGCTTGGGAAAATAAGCCTTGGCCAGCATAAGCCCGCGGGTTACCCCGACCCGGCATGAAGAACGCTTCCAGAGGTCAATCCACTCGGGGATAGTGGAGCACGCTTCCAGCAAGGTGTCCAAGCCACAATAGCCCGTAGCCGGCCATTGCACAGCCTCCAGAATCCACTTGGTGCCGGCAGAAAACTGCCGGATAACACCTTTCAGTGTCTTCAGCTTCTTAATGTCATCTTCGTCTGGGGCAACATCACCCGGACCTGCAGTATAAACAGAAAAGGTTAAAGCAGTAACACCCGGGTATCGTGCGTAATGGAAATCCCGGGTTATAATCAGCAAGTCATAGATCCTTACCAAGAAGAGAGCGATAAGTATCGGCAATTTGAGAAGAGAGCTTCTTCAACGTATTCTCGGCATTGTGGCATTTTTTCTTCTACCTTTTTACATCTTTATCAAGGTTCTCTACTTCAACCTCGAGTTCTACCCGCAACTTTGTCTCGGTCTCAAGAAGCTGATTGGTTTTGGCCAACATCTCCTCGGACCGGGTCATTTGTGCCTACGAAGAAAGGAAAAGGAAAGATTAGTTGGATATAAGAAACAGCCGGACATAAAGGGAAGTACCGAGTAAACTATGCCTAGTAAAACTCGGAACTTGGGGACTAGATGAGTATGTGCACAATGTTGATCAGAATTACCTGGTGCTCAGCAACCATGGTCTCCAGGATATCTCGCTCGGTGGTCTTCAAAGCAAAGAGCGCGTCCATCATTTCTTCATAGGAGAGGTTGTCGAGCTCCAGCTTGGAAGAGCCGGGATCCTGGGGTGGGGTTCTCTCCTTCTTAGGGGTGGGCACCCGGGTCGTCTGGGTGTTGGGAGTGGGATCACTCCTTCCTGTGCCCAGGATCACGACGTCGTCATCCCCGGGTGTGTGTGAGGGGATCCGATACTCGGCCTCCTGCTCGGCCGGATCTTTCAGCAGGACTACTTCTTCTTCTTCAGCGCCGCCAGCCGCGGCCTTCACGGTATCTACCGGATCCTCCATCTCCGGGTTGTCCATATCCATATCGTCCGGGTCGCTGGTCGTGACCTTGGCTCTGAGGAAAATAAAAGGAACACTCAGTACATGATGAATGAAACTTATGGAAAGTGTTGGTATATCGAATAGCAAGAAAGATAGCTTACCCGGTATTCACGAAGAAATCCGCCGGAAGATCGTTGCTAGACCTGGAAGAGGCTGTCAAGGGGTCCGAAAGTGAGACCCGGAATTGTCCAGCTAGCGGATGATTGGGAGAAGGATGTTTTCGAGGAGAATCGGAAGGATGGGTCTGGGGAATACCGGCACGGCGAGCTGGGGACGAATGGATACCCGGGTTGAGAGGGTCATCACCCGTGGAGTTCCGGGTTACCCTGCGCTTGACTGGAGCGGGTTCCTTCAAGTGTGGCGAATTGGACAAGCGTTGGTTAAGCTCGCACATGTTAGCGAATGAATATGGTTCAGAGGTAATAGTGGAATACGGAACCTTGAATACTACCCTTCGGGGCTTCCTCTTAGCTCCAACTTCAACGTCCGGCTCAGCCTCACTTTCGTCTGACTGAGTCTCCTCCTCATCCTCTAACCCTGGAAAGCATAGCATATTGTTGGAAAAGGAAAACAAGGTGGAAAAGTAAAGCCAATAGAGATGGAAATGAGTGAAACCCGGGTATTACCTTCGTCCGTGTCAGCCGGCTCCTCGTCCTCCTCCGAGTTCTCGGAAGGAGGCGCGGTCTCAATCTTCCAGAAAGGGCTATCCTCCTGAGGTAAAAGTACAGTGATAAAAGTTAGTGGTTATATCAGAAAAATGTCAAGTTGGATAAAAAGTAAGAGCCGGATTTTACAGCTGGAGCCGGCTTATCCCGCGTGTAGGGGTCCAGGCCAGCTATAGCCCGGATCACCTCCACCTTCTCGGTCAGGAAATTCTTGATTATCTTGTTCGCGTCCGCGGCCGGGTAATTCCTCATCGAGTAACGAAGGGAATCTGTGGTATGCCCAGATTATTCGCACATGAGCTTGGGCCGTACAACATTGGGTTGGACCCGGAAGGTTACCCAGGTTTTGACTAAGTTAAGCCCAAGAAAGCCTTGGGCCGAGAGAACAACAAGCTTGGCGAGGAGGGGCTGGATAGATTCCCGATCCGACTCAGAGGCATAGGAGCTAATGTTGTCGGAAAGTGTGAGCAGATTTTCGGAGAAACCCGGCAATGTCTTTTCGCCGGGTGAGGAGGTGTCCTGGCAATAGAAATAGGAATTTTGCCAATGTTTGACATGGGAGTTAAGGTTTAAAGTCGGCATCAAAGAGTTCTTTCTTCTTTGGATGGAAACCCCCCCGCAAACCAGGAGGGCCCCGTCACCGCTCTCGCGGCACGGTTTGCACTGGAATAGTTCTAGAAAGAGAGCGAGGTTTGGAGGGATGCAAAGGTATGACTCGCACAAGACTATGAAATGCGTGATGTTGAGCATGAAATTGGGTCCTATATCGAAAACTCGGAGACCGTAGTGGTTCAGCAACTCACGGAAGAAAGGTTGACCCGGGGGGCGGAAACCCCGGATCACGTGCTCTACAAAGACGATTACCTCGTCGATAGCCGGAGAGGGCCGAGTCTCGTCTCCGGGTACGCGCCAGTGGATATCTTCCCGGGCGGGGAGGATGCCCGACTCCGCGAGCTCGTCCAACTTGGCCTTGGTCACAGTGGATCTCGCCCAGTTGGCGGACTCGGCTTGGCCTTGCTGGCCGGCTGTTTGCCCTTCACCTTCGCGCTGGCCTTAGGCGCCATGGGCTTAACCTAAAAATAAGACAGAGTGCCGGGTGTAAGCAGCTAAGACCCGGAAATGATCACTGTCCGACTCACTGAGGAACACTTGTGGAAAATTTGTGCAGATTGGATCTAGGCGGAAAATTTTATGAGGAAATTTGTGACTACAAGTGTTGGAGATATATTGTGAGGAGTGCAATTGAATCTATAATTAGTGTAGATTATGGAATTACGGGGTGCGGAGCGATTCAACTAACAAGAAGAAAGGAAGGCAACCATGGGCGGAACTAGATCCAATCCAATCGAGTAAAATTGAAAGCGAAATTCACGAGGTAAGATTGTTTACCGGTGGGATCTGGAGGAGAGCGCGGCGGCGGTAGATGGCGCAGTCGCGGTGGTCTTTAGGGCCTCCCGGTGAGCAGCTCGAGGGCGCGGCGGCGGAGGTCAACGGCGGCGCTGCGAGGGCTGGTGCACTGCGCGGACGGTGGCGGCTCGTCTCCGGTAACGTGCCCGTGGACGTCGTGGCGGTGCGGTCTTGAGCTCGAGCGAGAGGGCGCCGGAAGGAATTGGAGACGAAGAGATGGGGGAAATGGAGTGCGGGGTCTAGGGTTACCCCCTGAACACCTACTTATAGGCGCGGGGTGAAAGGTGCCCTAGGTCTAAGAGGCGGGAGTCGAAATTTCGGAAAAAGATACCTAACCGGATTTTTTGGGATAGGCGTTAAAGGCTCCCGTTACAGGAAATCCGGAAACGATTGGAACAGATTACGAGCGAGATATTCGGACTGACTGGCAAGTAGAGTGAGCCGGGTCTTGTATGTTTTCACGGAGTGTTGACCCGGGAAAACTGTGCTAGATTCGGGGAAAGCCGGGTTACAATATGGACCACCCACAGAGTTAGGCCTAGCTATTATCAAAGCATTCTAACCCGGTATTTTGTGAACTTGTATGTTTGTTATTTTGCAGGGAATAGTGTGCGCTTCATGGTTGATCCCGTGAAGCCCAAGCTATTATGGGGACTACTGATGGAGGGATGATAACCCGGTAGGCCAATGCCAAGGTGTAACTCGGCCCAAAGGGAGCCGCGCAAGACCCGGCTCAAGGAAAAGGAGCTTCGAGAAGGCCCAGGGAGTAGTGTAGGCCTCGTAACCCGGCTTATGGGTTACGATAAGGAAATCTAGGGTTTGTATGCGGTGACCGGGTAGGACTCCAAGTATGCCTTGGATAGGAAGCTAGGGAGCCGGGTAAAATATAAACCGGCTCCTAGGCTCAGAAACGGGACGAGCTTTAACCAGATATTCGGGTTTCCCTGTAATACGAGAGTTGAGATTGTAACCCTAGATCGGAGACTCGGTGACTTGATTGCCAGAGCTACCAGATTGATTGATAACATGGTTTCCCTTGAGCTAAACCCTCTCCCAAACACCAGAGTCGAATTTCCCCAAGATAAGTTACCCCTGGTAACGTCTGCCGTGATTATCCCACGACAGAGTCCTCTATCGGTGGCAACGTCAGGTTGCTGCCGGACGGCCTCCGGCGAGCTTGAAACTATATGGCGTGGTAGATGTGCTGCGCAAAAAAATAAACGAAGGGCATCTCGAGATGCGCACGTACATGGGAGACGGATTGGGTGCAGTCTCGGGCGCAGAGGGTGGCTCACCTCGTCGGGAACTTGCAAACACGGTGGCGGCCGGATGAACTTCGGCGAGCAATCTCTGAGGCCTGGGGGCACGAATGGAGCAAACTCTCAAGGGGATAAATGAAGAGGAGGAGGAGGTCTGTAAAGTGGAAGCGATCGGTGGAGGGATTAATTGCCATAAACCCGCAAAATCAAAGCGAGAGAAACGGCAGTTCCTCCGTTACTACAGGTTGAAGACGCAATATCTGAGATCATCAATTTTTTTGCTGATTTCTTTATTTTGTTGTATCTTTTGATTTATAATTCCTTTTAGCATCTAATAAACTTGTAAATTCTTGAAATGAAATTTTCTTTCAACTAAGCACATTTGAAAACTATTTTGGACACATTTCATTTTTTTAATCAAAATTATGATTAAAACACAAATAGTAATTAATGCAAATTTTAAAATAGAAAATGTAAATAAATGGAAATTGGGTTTTATAAATTACATGTACTTTCTACTTGTCAAATAATATTTTTTAAAGCCTTTTCAAGGGTACTCAATAAGATCAAATTTGTCTCCATGGATGGTATGTGTTTTACTCCCGTCAATGTACGTGTCATCCCACCATGGGTCTTGATCTGAAAATATCTAACGCCAACAATGTGACATTTGTTGTCGTTCCCAACATGCGCCAAATCTCCAGTTTGCACAACCTCGTAAGAACTGAACCAATCATTGTTACAGCAAATATGAAACGAACAAGCAGTATCAAGAATTCACTCATCATTATGGGTAACACATGCAACAAAAACAGCTAAGCATTCACCATCCGAACTATTAACACCAGCAACAACAACAGCCTTACCATTACCATTACCGTCAGATTTATTTTTCCGTTGGTATGTGTCGTTCCTTTTCTCCTTGACATGCACCTTTCAGCAATCCTCAATAGTGTGATTGGTTTTCTTACAGTACCTCCAGAACTTGTCTCATCCTTTGGACTTTGAACGGCCCCTTCCCTCATCTTTGTTGTTGTAGTTGTAACTGTTATCTTGCTGCTCAGGTCTGCCTTGTACCTGCAATACATCGCCTTTGGAGGACTATGTGTTAGAGTGCACCATAACTTTTATCTTTTCCATGGTCTGCAGTGCCTCACAAACTTCCGCGAGGGTTAGTTCATCGCGGCTTAATAGTATGGTGTCACGCAGATTTGTAAACGAACTAGGCAGCAAACATAACAACAAAAGAGCTAAACCTTCATCCTCATATTTTACGTCCATCGATACTAGGTCGGACACGATCTCCTTAAAGATCAACAAGTGATTCATCACAGAACCAACATCTTGCATTTTGAGGGAGAACAAATTCATCTTAACGTGCATCTTTCTGGTTAGATTTTTTGTCATGCAGATCGATTCCAGCGTTAGCCACAATGTTGCCGCGGATTTCTCCTGCAGCACCTCTTGCAAGATATCATTAGATAGATGAAGTTAAATTAACGACAAAGCCTTACGATCTTTGCGCTTCTCTTCAGGAGTCCACTCCCTCGCTTCCTTATTCCCGAAAGCATCCAGCGCCTCATCAAGATCCGATGACTGCGATAGAACCGCACATATCTTGACTTGCCACAGAGAAAACCTTGTCTTGTAGTCCAGCAACGATAGATCAAACTTCATCGATGCCATCGCGAAACCCTAATCTGAAACAGGGCTCGGATACCACTTGTTACACGCAATAGCAAAACAACGATGAAGTTAAACAAGATCGAACCAACGGGGACACGAGATTTAACGTGGAAAACCCTTCCAACAAGGAAGGGAAAAAACCACGGGCGCCAGCCAGCAATACTTCACTATTTCGGGTGCGGTTACAAACGCGCCAGGATTTACAATGTGTGGCTTATCCCGTGCGGCGGCTTACAAGAGGTATATAAATGCGGTCCTGACCTAACTAGGTCAGTAACAGTGAATCCAACTCCAATTCGGTAACAACTTGTACCGTACCGCTCTACTCCTGTTCGAGGCGCACCGCTCTACTCGTCAGAAGTTCGGCCTTTTATCAGCAAACGTGAATTTGGATCACCACAAAATAACATGTGTTGTGTCCTCTGTAAAGGTTCCAACGTTTTTCTTTTATATTAAACTCATAATTTAGAATCATACCGATAAAATTAATAGCAGTTCACACCTATAATCTGCATAGATAGGATGTACATAGCTACTCCATAAAAAAAAGTTGTGCCACACATGGATATCTTGTATGAATTTTGACTCTTTGAGACCAGATGCATGTACATTCTTTAATGGAAGGCGGCTTGTAGGCTCTGTCTTTGAGTATTGTTTTCTTCGAATGCAATTTAGTTAATTAAATAGCTTACGAGAAACAGTAGCAACAATCCAATACGTAGAATGTGCTCATGATTAGGTGAATTTGATATGGCAGAAGACCCACGCCGCATGTTGCAGGTTCGCACCAATTTCACCTCGAGAACACATCCTTTGAAAACCTGCATGAATGAGAAAAATGCATTTGTCACTCGTCACACATTTATGAAATCAAGCAAAGACAAACTTGCAGAATCTATTGATTGATTAGTTGCACATGTGATGAAATGATTAACAAATTTATTAATAAGAAAGTTATATGCATGCACTGACCAGTCCGTTAAGAGCAGCGAGAGCATCGTCTCGTTCCTCCACCGTCGAAATGGTTACCATCCCAATTTTCTCAGACATGTTGTTCTTCATCTTACATATTACTTTTGCATTGGAGACTTTTCCGTGCTTGCTGAAGAACCGGCGTAGGTGAAAGCTATCCACCGTGGGAGGTAGGTTTCGCACAGAAACCCTGAAATTCGGATTATGGTAGTATTGTGGTTGACGTCTCTCGATGTAAATATTACTCATTGGAGTGGGAGCCATGTGCAGCTTCTTCTTCTTCTTCCACCATTTTCGACCCTCGATCCTGTCAATGATTTCCTGAGCAAATAAATAAATTTCATTTCCATATTTTCTTATATAATTATATATATTTTTCACATATTGTAGAATATAGATCTAAGCGGGAGAAGTGTGAGTGTAGATATATACCTTGATTGGAGCAATAGAGGGCTGGGGAAAGAGCCACATGTACATATCGCTGTTCCAGCCTTGAGGCAGCCGTTCCACAAACTTGACATTGTCGTCTACGAGGCTGTATCTGAACACATAGCACGGCTGATACACGTGATAGACGAAATAGGCGCATCCACCGCTCACAACGTCGCCGCTGAGGTGAGAGGCGTCCACCGCGAAGCTATTCGGCAACCCAAGGAAGAAGACACGATCGGCAAGGCTCCTGCCATCTTTCCTCACCCACCGCTTCTTCCCCAACTCGTCCTCTAGAACATGCACGGACATGGACAGCGCGGGAAGCAGGTCGGCAACACCGGCCTTCTCATGGAATGCATCGGGGTTGACGTGAATGGACACACACAAAAGCTCCCCACGGGACTCCAGCACATAGTACATGTACAAGTAATCGTCCAGCTCGCCCGGCATACACGGGCTCGGCACTGCCAGTAGGTCGCTGTCGTCATCCGCGGGCTCATGGACAGTTATCAGGATCTCCCTGTGGTGATACACGACGTAGAGATAGCCCGACACAAATGTCCTCTTGAAGACGGTCCATGCGGCGTGGCCAGGACGCAGGAGTGCCGCCCTGAATTCGGACGTGTCTTGCTGATAAGATACAGTGTAGAGCAGAATGGTGCCATCCCCGTAGACGACGCCGGTGGGAGAACCCTGCCACCCGATGTCCTCGGCTGGGAACGGTGGCAAGAACAGGCTGACGGCTCCCGTAAGAGGGTCGTGGAGGCTGGGGCTGGGGCGGTCGGCAAAGTACCACACAGCAGTCCCGTCGGCTCTGGCCACCCAGGCCCTCGGCCGGATGGAGAAGGGAGACAGTCCACGGTAGCTGCTCCGGGAGAAGATACACCGCAGATTGAAGAAGATCGAGAGCGCCATCTTTGGCGCGAGGAGCCACGGCAGGAAAGGTGTCATCATCCTCCCTGATGTGTCCCGCCATGCCTTACAGACGGCGTGGAAGTGGACGTAGTCCGCCGCGTTGTGCAGGCGGCCGGAGATCTCGCGGAGCACATCCGCCGGGAGTTCCTGCCACTGGGATAGGGACAAGGGCGCGTCCATGTTTTCTTTGGATTGAGCTGCTTAATTGTTTTCGAGGTGTGCGTTGCCGTACCACCGGCCTTGGTACAAATAAAGGCATACAGATAACCGTTTCGACTACGGAACGGACTACCATAAAAAAGATTACCGAATACGATATGATTCAAGTTTCCTGCGTGTGGTTGTATACGAATCATGAACTAATTTCAATATCTAATACTAGGACATATGCCTCCAATGTATATATAAATTGCTCACAAAAGAAACCAGCAAACCCAATACCAAGAGAATGAACAGTAATCGCTCTGTCAATTATTGCCAGCCTTCAAATTTAGTAAAAGGAATATTCAAAGTGGTTTTGCGAAAACCTTATTTTTTTTACACTCGGAAAAAACACCCCCACGTCCCCAACCTGGGAGACATGGGGGGCGACCGCGCCACCGGCTCCAAAGCCCGTCCTCTTGTTACTCTCCCTGCTGCCGCCGCCAGAGATCTGGTTGGGCAAAGCCCGGACGGCGACGGCGGCGGGATGGCCTTCTCCCTCGCGTAGTGGTGGCGTTCTCCATGGCAGCGGAATCGCGTGGCGTGGCAGCGACTCGGCAGCGAGGTGCTGCGGAATCCCGTCGCGTACGCGGCTCGACGGCGTCGGTGGACATGCACTCCATCCGCGACTGACGAAGGCATGGATCCTGGACCCCGCGGGTAAGGACACCCCATCTCAGACCCAAGGTTAAGGCCCAAGAAGAGGAGTCCTTGGAGTGTTCTAGAAGGCCCACGTGAAGGCCATCCGCATTGCCTTGTGGGTTAAGTTAGGAAACTTGTAACCGACGTAGGGTTAGAGTTCGAGTCCTCTCCGGGTAGGGTTTGAGACCTGGCCACCTATATAAGGCCAGGAGAGCCACCGGAAGTGGACCAAGCAATACCGCACAACCAAAGCCTTGAGATCGAGATCGCACCCTCGACTTGTGCAACCACCATTGTAACCGATCTACTCGTAAATACAGATCGACAGAGGCAGGAGCAAGGGTTTTACCTCTATGAGGGCCCCGAACCTGGGTAAATCTTGCCCCTGTTTAGCCGACGATCGCCACCAGCGCTCATGGGTTCTCCTATTCGAAACCCTATGGGTTCACCCGAGGGATTTGTAGAGTCTCAGATTCGACAATTGGCGTCGTCTGTGGGAACGGCGGGCGCTGGATCTCTGGCATCTTCGGCTTCATCAACAACCAACTCTCGTTGGAAACCCTCGACTACGACTCCGACCAATCCTATCAGGATCGGATCTGTCGTGGTCACCCCT
This sequence comes from Alopecurus myosuroides, assembly GCA_028641055.1. Taxonomy (NCBI): domain Eukaryota; kingdom Viridiplantae; phylum Streptophyta; class Magnoliopsida; order Poales; family Poaceae; genus Alopecurus; species Alopecurus myosuroides. Next base: position 3,626,203 of record CM054057.1, read on the forward strand.
CACTCGCCGGAATCACGCCCGATATTCAGTGATCTGGAGAGGAGCGTCACCTTGACGTTCGGAAGCTTGAAGTTCGTGACCAACAGGGATGGAATCCTCCACTTCCCGGAAGAATCAGGATCTGAATCAAGAGTCGTCGACTCGCGCCTTCATCTGGAAGAAAGCGGCGAGTCCGTCCGCTTCAACACCAACGACTATCATACCCTCTCGACAGAGGAATCTTCTCGAGTCCAAAGAACTTTCCAATCTGCGCATAGGACACACGAGCCACGACTGGCTCAAGTCTGCATGGCAGGATCGGAGCCACCCCGGAAATAGAACACAGCGCGGCAGAACGCGCCATAATCGGCGTCACGCGGGAAGCTTGGGACCGAGCCAAGGAGGCTATGCGAACGAGCAAGCCACCCGCAGCGGAATCGCCGCACGAAGACATGGTCGCCTACCACTATCATCTGGTGAGAGCAGCCGCAACCATCAAGGACGCTCGGATAGATCTGGCCCGTCGAAGAAGAGCGGCGGATAAATCAAGTCAACGACGAGCTGAGCTGTCCCTAGCACCTTCGGTCGGAACCCGACCCGCGAGGAAGGGATACGCGTCAACATCCATGGACATCGAGTCCTTAGGCGGGACCAGCAGGTCGATCGCACCTTCCCTTATGCGAGTTGATGATGACGAGAACGTCTACCCGCAAACTCCCGCCGCCGCGGTCCTGGCCGCAGCAACTTACATGCAAATGAACCAGCCGACAGAAAGCGACCCTCGAGCAGAGCAGTACAAACAAGTGCGCAAGGGGCTATGACTGGCAGCCGCGAGGCTCGCCTCCTATGACCGTCGGAAAGCCGCTGAACAGCTGGAGAAGGAGAAAGAAATAGAAGCATCACGCAAGGGTAGGAGCGCTTCGCCAAGAAGAGACAAGTCGCCACGCCGCCGTCGGAGAAAAGAAGCTCGACGCCGTGGTGACAGTCAAAGCAGCAGTGAAGGCAGCCCAAGAGACAAAATCTCGCGACATCACAGCAACCGCTCGCGAAAACGCAGCAAGGAGCCAAGGAAGGATACTGACCGTAACCAGCCTGGATACGATGCGCGATCAGACATCGCACAAAATAGGGTGGACAAGGCAAGAGCAGCGCGAAATCACGAACGTTCTTCGTCCAGCTCTTCGGATGACGAAACATGCGGTGCACTTTGCTTCGCTCGCAGCATCGGCGAAGCACCCCTACCCAGAAGATTCAAACTCAGCACTGAAGTAACAAAATACGATGGCTCGCTCGAGCCCTCGTCGTGGCTAAACGACTACCTCACAGCAGTAAAATGCCAACGTGGGAACAAGAACACGGCTATGCAATACCTCAATCTACACCTCGTTGGCGCGGCACGTAGCTGGCTGGAAGCAAGGCCAAGATCATGTTACGCATCGTGGGACGACCTGCACCGCGACTTCTGCAAAAACTTCCAGTCGACCTACAAGAGACCAGCCACCATCGAAGAACTGCGAGCTTGCAAGTAGAAAAGCGGCGAGTCCACCCGCGAGTATATCCATCGATGGACCACGCTTAGGAACACCGCAGGAAACATCTCGAAAGAAGTAGCGGTTGAAGCATTTGCAAAGGGCGCCCGGCGGACTGCTTTCAGAGAAGAGCTAGGTAGAGCCGCACCCAAAACTATTGGGGAGCTGATGATCATAGCCGAAAAATGGGCTAACGGAGAAGACGCGGTGCGCAATGAGAGAGCATCATCGTCGGCACCCGAAGACGATCGCCACGGTCGAAGAAATAGAAGAAAATACTACGATCACGAGGATCGGGAGGAGATGGTAGCGGCGGAATTCACGCGAAGTCGCGATACCGGACGGCGTGGAAGTCGCGAATGAAGACTGAAGGCTGAAGACAAAACTCCCGAGGAGGACCTCGATGCATACTGCTCGCTACATCTATTTACAGATAACCGCACGGGCAAAACTAAGGCAACACACCTTCTTAAGGATTGCCGAAAGTTTATCGAAATCTCAGAGGCCTTCTCGAGGAAAAGCAGACCAGCAGCCAATCAAAATTACCCACCGCTTCCGGGAGCAGGACACCAAGGATTCCAGCCGCCACAACCCCTACCTCCACCAGCAAATCCAAACATGGCGTTAGCTGCACTGCCTGCGCCACCCGCACAAAACACCGGAGCCAACGCGTACCCGAACCTGGCGGGATAGTTAGGAATGATCCAGAAGGTATGTCCATCTCGCAGAACTCAAAAGACTAACACGCGGCAGTTATGCATGGCTGTGCAGACCCCGCCAACAAGGCCCGAATACCCGAAGATGGCGGACCAATCGATCACAATTTCAATGAACGACCACCCACCACGAGTCTATCGACCAGGACACGCCGCCCTCGTAATCCAAGCGCAGATTGGCAACTACGACTTGGCCCGCGTATTCATGGACGGTGGCAGTGGCATCAACATTATATACGCGGACACACTCCGTCGGATGAACAGGAACCTGGATGGCCTTGCGGAATCAGAAACATCCTTCCACGTGATAGTTCCGGGAAAGGCAATCCGTCCACTCGGAACAATTCACCTAGAAGTGGTGTTGGGCAATCGAAGCAATTACATAAGAGAATTCCTTGACTTCGAAGTCGTTGACTGGCCCTCACAGTACCACGCCATCCTTGGTCGAACAGCGTTCGCCAGATTCATGGCAGTACCACACTACGCGTACCTGAAGCTCAAATTACCTGGAGAATATGGTGTTATCACCATTGACGGAGATTTCCAGAAATCCAACAAGTGCGACATTGAGTTCAACGAGATCGCAAAATCTTTCGGGATGCAAGAAGAATTACAAGGGTTGGCAAAAACCACAGATCACTCTGTGATGCCCCTCACAAAGAAAAACGCGCCCGAATTGGAATTCAGCGCCAACAGCGACACCCGAAAACATCAGGTGCACCCGACAGATTCTGCGAAGACAACAATGGTCTCAACTACCCTCTCGCAAGCATAGGAAAGCGCGCTCGTCGAACTCCTCCGTGAGTACTGGGAAATTTTCGCCTGGCAGCCCTCAGATATGCCAGGAATACCCAGGGAGTTCGCCGAGCACTCACTCGAAGTCTTCAAGGATGCAAAACCCATCAAGCAGACCACTCGACGGTTCTCAGAACCCAAGCAGAAAGCGCTTGGAGAAGAAGTAAATAGATTGCTAGCAGCAAAATTCATCAGGGAGATCAAGATATCCACTTGGTTAGCAAACCCGGTGCTGGTCCCCAAAAAGAACACTGACATCCTTCGAGTGTGCATTGACTACACGTCATTAAATAAGCATTGCCCCAAGGATAACTTTCCCCTCCCGCGAATCGACCAGATCGTGGACTCTACTGCAGGCTTTCAACGCCTCTCCTTCCTGGACGCCTACTCGGGATATTATCAGATCCGGATGAAGCAGGAGGACGAAGAAAAGACAACATTCATCACACCACACGGTGTATACTGCTACACGACAATGCCCTTCGGGCTCAAGAACGCAGGCGCAACATATCAGCACTGTATAACAATGAGCTCGAAACCAACAACCGATCAAAGAAACACTCTAGACATGGAAGCTGTATTGAACAGGTCTTACTAGAGTATAGCTTACAAGCAGGGGTCACACGACCCAACATTACATCAGACAACGGAAAGAAAATTATGTTGCTAATCAACAAGAACCAAAAAGGCCTAAGAGGCAGTAACATAAGGCGATGTCCCAGCCCATAGATTCCAGGATGCTACCTGGGAACCCCAAACTACTCGTCGATGTCCACGTTGAAACACCACCGAACTGAGGAACTCCACCTGAACCAAGTTGAAGCAAACATGAGTACGGGAGGTACTCAACAAGACTGAGTTAACCTATTATATATCTGCTTCTTTTAGAAAGAGTTATGAAGGTTATTTTGCATAAAGCCATCTTTGTTTTCCAAATTGAGGAAGGAATAGCACGTCTCATGGAGTATTTTGAAAACAGATGAGGAAACTACTCAACTACTGATTTCATCATCTTTTTAAACCACCAAATCATATTAGCACCTCGTGCTTCAAAGATCACCACCTCAAGTTGTTCCGGTAACTCATGCTACAAGGTAACCCCTCTCGGCATCTCCGAGGTGGCATCCTTCATTCGTTATCAGCAAGTTTTAGTCATTCCGTTCAAATTATCTATGATCAAAGAATCCGTCACCAAGTCGTCCTTAACCGCGGACACGGATTTTCGATAAGATTTAACCCTGCAGGGGTGAACAACTTTAACCACACGTACCAACCAACTCTTAATGCCAGAACGTTGGCACTATTCCGGGAAGTGCCGGAAGATGGCGGTTAACCACGACCTTTCCCTTTCTTCGCCTATTCCACGAGTCGCTCCGAGTAGAGATGGACCGCCAATAGGGAGTGGCCATCTCCTGCCGGGTCTCTATCGTTGTGCGGAATGCTCGACGGTTATCTACCCGCAGAGCGTCGATGCATCCCCACGTCCTAGTTTTGAAAATGTTTTTAATATCCCCGCAAATCCAAATGGAAAGCCCGAGCTAGGCGACTCATGGAACAAACTAGGCAAGTTGAGACCGAGGGGAATCTAACCCCCGTGTGGATGCACGCTCGGTCTTGGCTCGAAGACGAGAACTCGCTCCAAGGGGAATGAACGAGACAACCACCACAGACCCTCCGTGGTCTCGTCATCCACACCTTTAAATCATGTTAATCAAATATCTCTTAACTTACCACTACTTCCTGCCATACTTGATTATTTCGTAACTCTGATTCATCAACCGGATGGAGCAGAGATAACATGCATGCATGACTAAGCACAACATATTTCAGGCTTTGGCGATGCACACAAACAAACCTATAGCTGCTAGGAGTAGTGGATCAGGATATTTAGGCTATGCATGATATAGGACAACTCTAACTACTGACACAAGATACATTTGAATCGAATGCATTGTACGAGAGTCAAAAAGTCTTTCGAAACCATATATGGGCAGATAAGAGGCTATGCTTTCCTTGATTCAAGAAAACCAGAGAAAGTCTTCAGGAATAAGTGCTTGACTTGTCGGTTAGGATCAAGTATTCGTCATGCCATTGTCGATCTTCTTTTCAGAGTCACGTTCTACCGAGGGGGAACAAACACCGAAACAAGAAGAAGAACAATCAACACATGGCATCGATGCAATGCGCAATATGTATGCATGAGCAATTTACTGCACTGAAATAAAGCCCTAAACATGTTTGTTGGTTGCTAGGGTTCATATGACAGTTAAGCATTTTTACTGAAATTAGCCCGAAATGGGCCCGAAGGGGCGTTCCGGGCAATTATGAAAGTGAGTACTATTTTAATTGCTCAAATAGGTATGGAAACATTATAACTAGGTTGCATTTGTCATTTTGAGCAATTTGATATATAACTTTTATTTTTCCAATTTTATTGAATAAAAACTTATTTTTCCATTTTTAAATGAATTACACAACATTAAATAATGCCCAAAATTAAAGCTTGTCAACCATGTATGAAAATGATATAAACATGTAGATTGCATTTTTATGAACAAAACCATATTTTTATATTATTTTTCTGATAAATATTTCAGGAGATATTCAATTTCCCATTTTAAGCAATTTCTAGAAACTAAATAAAGGTGGGGCCCACGTGTCAGTTGATTTTTTGTTTAAAAGAAATAACAGAAAAACGGGCAGTGACGTGGGCATGACGTCACTGTGATTTCATCCCGAGACAAATCCTCACAGTTGCGATGCAATCCATCGATTCTGCATGGGATTTTGGAAACCACTTTCTCCACGGGGTAGAGGAGAGCGTGGGGAAACTGGGAGTGGTCTCGGCTGACCGAATGGTCACCGGAAAACTCGCCGGCGACCATGGGCGCGGCGACGGACAGCGGACATCGGCGACGGGAAGAAACGGAGGGGGAGGGAGGAAGGGGAGAGCACTACTGTGCTCAGCAGCTCACCCTGAACCCGATGCTGTGGTCGGGGACGCGAAGGATGGCGGCAATCGCCGGCGGCGGCCGTAGCGGATGGAGGTTGTGAAATTGGGTTCCTCCCGGCCGTCCCGGATCTCGTGTGAGCTCTAGGAGTAGGAGGGGAAGATGTCGGTGCCGGTGAGATTCGCGGAGGGGCACGGGGGCGGCCCTATCACCGGCGTCGAGCGGCGGATGGCGTCGGTGGGGTTAGGGTTTGGATTTTCCTGCGGGCGGGAGGCAGAGAGAGAGGAGGCAGAGGTGAGGAGAAGATAGAGGAGGCCATGGCTTCTCCCCTCGACCTTATCCTCGCAGAGGGGAAGCAAGCAGGTGGTGGCCGTGCGAGGCCGGCAGTGAGGGCACGCAGGTGTCTGCCTGCCTGAGTAAGAAGACAAAAGGAGAAATTGCGAAAACCCTCTCGAAAAGGAGGAAACTTCATAGAGGTCCTTCTCTCTTTTAAAAACATAACTAAAACAAAGTTTTGAGGGTCTTTTTGCAACCAGAAAAATTGGCAAAAATAGTTTTTGGAAAGCTCATTAAATTTCCAACCAAACCATTCCTTGGTTTTCCAAATTTAAATTGTTTTTAATTCAAATTTTGGGTGACCACTTTAAGTGGTTTTTGGGCAAATTCTTATTAAATTCAAATTCAAACTTGATTTAAATTTTACATGCATACTATGCCATGAACACAACACCACAACACCCTAATTTAGCCAAATTGGGATGTTACACGCCGGTGCCCATGCGTGCGCCCTCCCTGGCCGGCCGGGATTGTTTTTTTTATTGTTTTTTCTAGTGTTAATCTTTTTTACTCATAGTATTTTTAGTGCTAGTTTTTTACTGTTAGTTTTTATTAGTTGTTATTTAGTAGTTAATAGTTGTTAGTTGTTATTAGTACTTTGGAATATTAGTATTAGTGAATTTGTACTTTGGAATATTAGTATTAGTGAATTAGTACTTAGGAATATTACTTAGTGAATTTGTACTTAGGACTATTAGTATTATTAGTGAATTTGTACTTAGGAATATTACTTAGTATACTTAGGAATTTTTAGATATTACTTGTTCAAATAAAGATATGATACAGAATTTTTAGATAGTACTCCCTTCGTATGAAAATATAAGTTGTTTTAGCATTTTGTAGATATAATGTATATAGACATGTTTTAGTGTGTAGATTCATATGCATCTTACACTAAAATATGTCTAGGTACATATTGTTTAGGATATGATAGCTATTTTTTAGCGAAATTAGCTATATATCTAGAGGGAGCCGAGGGGAACTGAGACGAAGACTACGCGTCAGAGTACTACAGGCCTAGGAAGGAGTATAACTAGCAGATCAGATCCACTCTTTCTTAGTAAACTTGTGACTCGAATGGTGCATAACGGAGTTCCAGATTATCCAGTCATGTGTGAAAACATTGCAGATCACTTCCTCTTCTTCTTCACTGGATAATCTGAGATGCTACATCTGTCATGTCCCGTTCGAGTCGCAACTTTACTCGGCAAGACTCGATCTGATCTGCTAGTCATACTCCTTACTAAAGTGTACTGTTGTGATGATTGTTTAGTGGAATATTATATTTTCAAGAGAATTTATAACTTACTAAAGTATTTTATCTTAGTTGAGCTATGGACGGCAGAGAGGGTGAAGAACAAGTGTTCGTGATAATAGAAGAAGATACACTCCCCGGTGGACCTAATGACGGTGGAGGTGATATGATGACCCAACACACCACTGCATGTGTAGTGTGCAAGTCGGTGACATAATACTCACAGAAGGACTTATCCGTGAATATTACATCTCTCAGAGTGGTACAACAGAAACACAGGGGTCCAAGCAAAGCTATAGGATACAAACTTTATTACAAAATCTTGAGAATCTCCTTGAAGAATCAAAGAAGATCTCATGCAAATGAAACATCAGAAGAAGCAATTAGAAACTCCAAGCCGGAGAATAACTCTAGCTCATAACCTAATCCAATACGGCTGATGTCAGCCCTAAACTATGGCTTGTAACGGCTAAGTACAAGAATGGTCTCCACCTACACCTTGATAGCTTCTCCTCCACCAGCGTTGTTGATGATGATGCTTTACCGACTACGTAGTAGATCACTCCACCTAGCTTCATGAGGTAGCGATGGCTTCATGATGACGACTTCCAAAGGCTTCAACTCTAAGCAGGGGGTCAAACGGGAACGAATGAGTAACGAGCGTTACTCAACAAGTTCATGATATATAGTGGGTAGTTTGATGCACTAACTACAGCTTTAGACTCGAAAGAGTCATAAGCTAATGCAAGGTTTTGTAAAACTTTATTCAAGAGGTTGCTTATAATTCTGAAAACTATGCCCGCCAGATCTTCACAGGACTAGAACTTCATGGAGTTGCCTTTCCTGCGGCATTCGCAGCTCCTTCCCGGAACAGGGGGTAACATGCCACATCCTTTTACACTCTGCAGAGGTGCGTTACTTTACCCATGGACGACCAAGACCATGTTGCACAACCAGGCTCGAGATCATGTCCACTCCCACTTAGGTGTGGGGCCCGGTTGTTGGTCCAAGACAAACCGTGCTTCTCCGACGCATGCCCACCCATTTCTGCCAGCAGGTTGAACGCCTGATTCCACCCCTCACGATGGATATCTACGCGCCCCTGGCATACCATCATAGACCCGCAGAGTCCGTGGGAATTAAGGGATCCCACCCATGTGCATGTAGTCTCGCAAGACCTGCAACGTACGTCTCTGGCAACCCGTTGACATGTGAACAAGAAAAGATCACAGCTGACTTACTCCCCCCATAGAAGAACCATGGTTAACGCGAATTTACGGCGCAAGAATCCTGACGGCAGTTGTTGTTAATTCCTAGGTAATACGTTCCCATGCAGATGGAACCTTACTTTGACCTATTCATCTTACCATGGTCCCATCCGCCCACCAAACAGAACACTACCACTCGGGTAGTCATTCAATTAGTCATATTATTATAAAACTAGGACCATGCATTCTTTTGAGAGTAGGTGATAATACGATAGGGTTTTTGCAAATAGTTTGTTATGAGATATTGCAAAGGATATGAGAAAGTGATGAACTTGCCTGAGATTGAAATAACAATAATAATCCAGGTCTTCGGGGTTCGAGGGTCGCGTTGACAATCTCGACATATGAAAGATAGCAAAGTAGTCCCGATAAGGGCTACTGGAAAACTGGCAAGATGCTATTATGCATAGTAATGGAATGCATCGTGATTTACCCCGAAAATACCCAAGCTTGAATGATCAAGCTACGTTTTGCGATATTTAGATTTTATTAAGTTTTCTTGACTTTGAGTTGTTGTTATTTAGTTCTTGTAGTGATGTCTTGCATCACTTAGGTTTTGATCTTAAGTTGGTTGATTGCTTCATTAGTTATTCAGGTTTTTAGTTCATATGTTTGGTTAGTAAACATTTTTTAAATGTATTTATTAACGAATTCAATATTGTTCACTTTTATGCAAGTAATAAGTTGATAATTTAATAAGGATAATTCTTTAAGGAAAACAAACATAATTTGTTATGATTTGGCAAAATTGTTTATGTAAAAGTATTACTTAAGTACAATGGAATTCTTGAGACACCCACTTAAATCATATGCTACGGTTTAAGTTAAAAAAGTTTTTATATTTTATTAAGTAAGAATTGCAATTATGACATTAATTAAAATTCCTAAAGGAGTAGAATAAAGTTATATTCATTTCTCTAGACAATGTATTAAACATCAAAAATAATAATTAAATGATATGCTTAAGTTTTGGAATAAGGACACTTTAAATTTTAAGATTTAAATATTAAGTACTAAAATGATTTGAATAGTTTTTTATTTAAAGACTTAAAGAATATATTATTTTCCATTGTGTTATAAATTTTATTTGTGTTAATTATCTTATTTTTCTTTGATAAATCAGGGAATAAAGAATTAGCAAATTTTATAAAAATAAGGCCTTAAGGTTATATAAGTTGGTACTTATAAAAAAGAATTAAGGATAACATTATTCTGAATTATTTAGTAGTTTTATTTATTTTATCAAAAGTTATTTTAAATTCATAAGTTTAAGGTAAAACAGATATTATATAATATTAGTTTAATCTGTTAGAGTATTAGAGTCTTGATATTGGTAAATTTATTTAAGATTTTATTCAATTCTAATTTCTCTAATTTTTGATGATTTTTTACTAGTATAATTTTGTTTCCATTATTTTTCTTTAATGAAAATGGTCAAAAAACATCTAGCCCTTAGGCTGACTGGTGGGCCACCCACCAGTGGGTTAGCTCGAACCCGCACGGGCGAACCTGAGCAGGCGACCTAGACCCGCACCATACCTACCCCTCTCCTTCTCCTCCTCACTCCCGCGACGCCCGAGAGATTCCCCGGCGACCGCGTCGCCCCGCCTTCGCCGATTTTTCCCGGCCAACTCTGGCCATCTTCGCCGCCGTGCAAGGGCTTAAACGATACGCCTCCGATCCTTCTCTATTCTCCTCCGCTTCGATCTGGTTTCTCCTCACCGCGGTGTTCGAGTGAACCCTAATCCTAACCCTAGGGTTTTGGGGCCCGTGGCGCTCCACCCTTCTCCGGCGAGCCCTGTCCACCCGAGGAGGTTCAGATGCCACCGGTGTGCTGCCCTGTTGCTGTTGCTTCCCCAGGCGCCAACGCGAATGCTGAGGAGGTGAGGGACCGCCGGGACAGTTCCCCGGAAGTAACCGCGGCTCCACGCCGCCCACCTCTTCGCGACGCCCTAGGACGTGGTCACCACGATGGTGACCACCTGTGAGTCTCCTAACCCCTCCTCTGCTCCCTCTTCCCCTTGCTCCTATCTCACCCTTCTACCCGCTGCTCTGGAACTTGGCCTTCGTTCCAGTGTTCATGCTATGATGCTTGTTATATTCCTGTGGGTTTGTGCTGGATGGTTTAGGCTTTGGAAATTTTCCAATGGATTATTTGATGTAGATTGTTGTGGAGGAATTTTTCCATCCCTGTGATGGAGACAAAAGTAATTTTTAGTTGAATGATTTCCCTTAGGGATTTCTTTGGGACATTGGTATGCTGCGGAGAGTATCCTAGGGAGCTTTCCCTGTTCTTGAGCTGTGGAATTATTTGGGAATTTATCCCTGTGCCTATGCAATGGAAAAATCCACTAGGATTCATTCCATGTGTCTTTACCGTGTGGATTGATCACTGTTGTACAGAGCACACCATGATGTGCTGCTCCATTAATTTCTATGGATGTAATTCTTTTTGATAGGTGTTACTCTGAATCTTAGTTTAGAGAATGTGCCACTGCCCCCATGGAATTCCTTTCTGTTTAGTTGAAACATATTTTATGTTTTCCCCTCTCTCTATACTTACTGGAACATGATGCAAATATATGCATACTTGTTGTGTTGAGGTAGTAGTCCACTGGATTAGTGCCCAGCAACATTTGTATATGCAAATTGGAAACTTTGTCTTAGTCCATTTGCTTAGGATTTGTGCTCCTCGTAGCTATTTATATTGATAAGAACATGATTTACTTGATCTTGGTGCCCCTAGCCTGTGATGCAATAGCCTGAAGCCCTAATTTTATATAAGGACAGATACTGTGCTTGAGCTTATTGCAAATCTGAAATGTTGGAGCTAATTATTGGGCATCTATCTATGCCAACTGGTGGGTGCTACTCTGAACCTTAGGGTTCAGAGGATGTGCCACCATGTCCCTTTTATATTTCTATGAAATATCTGGATTGGTTAGTTGTGTTTGAGGTACCAATTTTGATGGTTCTGGTGCCCAGCAACTACACTATTAATTGTTTGGTTATTATATCTGATAAGAACAGATTAATGCTTGTTGAATTGCCACTAGGCCAATGATGTTGTTCTGAGGCAATTTTCTTAAGATAAGAACATATATTATACTTGTTTTTTAAACCCCTGTGATGTGATGAGCATAGAAATTCTATGCCACGCTGAGGGAAAAATATCCCAGCCCTTCTCTGTGCATAACCTAGCAACTTCTTGCTAAGTGGTATGAAGTTTACAACCTGGGCTTGTTGGTTATGGATGGTTTGTGTGCTTGTGGTCTGCTTGCTCCTCAGCCCTGCTCCTCCACTTGTAGCTTGGCCTTGTGAAGATCTTGGTGGTTCTGTTCTCTTCTTCAGGCCTGCTCCTACTCTCCTGGCTTGGCCTTGCTGAAATCTATCTGGATCTCTAATCTCATAGGCTTCTAGTGATGGAATGATTTGTGGTGAAATATTGAGTGATGGTTGTTCTTACTGTTCTTGCTGGAGCTGTGCAGCTCGAGCTGTGAACAGGGGAAAGTGATGTGATCCCCTCCCCTTGTGGCTGATGTGGTATTTATACCACTACAGGGGTCTTGACAGCACTAAAGTGTGCTGGTGAGTATGCTTCTTGCCTGTATGCTAGCTGAGAATATATTTTCACCTAGCAATGCGGCTGGTCTTATGCTGGCCTTCTATTTTCTTTGTGCTGCCAGTTGTACTTCTTGGCTTTGCCTGTGATGCTGGTCTGAGGCTATTTCTATCAGAACAGATACTACACATTTTGATTATGCCTATGATGAGTTCATCATTGCACCACACTGACAATCTGAGGGCACTAATCCCTCCTAATCTTTCTGTTTTTGTTTTCCTGTTTATTTTGCAGGATCAAAGGATCAATTGGGGACTGGAACTTTGCAAGAGTTAGTTTAGGATTTCATTTTTTTTAAATGAGAACTTGTAATAGAACTTGTAATTTCTATTTATTGGATTATTGTAATGACTTTGTATTATGGCTATATTATTAATGAAGGTAATTGTTTTCTTTTTCTTATTCACAATGAAATTGGAAATGTCCAATATTTGTTATTTCTAAATTGTTTCCATTTTATTATGGTAATTGTATTTTCTTGATTATTCAATTTGAATTCAAATTCAAATATTCACAAGCTTAAAATAATTCAAAATTTGAACTCCTCAATTTCAAATATAATCTAGAGGTCATGTCGAAATTCCACTCTCTTCCAATATTGGTCTCTCTCTCCATTAGAATATCGATGGAACCTCGATCACTCCAGGGTCTAGTATTTGCGAATAAGTCTCCAGTTGCCACTTCTCGTCTGATGATGTCTTAGAGTCAATTACCAGTTTGTTCCCGTATAACTTAACCTAATGAAACTCAAGTATTTAATGCCCTTGGAAATAATCTGCTTACAAGGTTGATCAGTTCCTATAATCAAATTATTCTTGTATGACATCAAACACCAGGATTTCACCCCCCTCAGTTGATATCTTCTTATCTTGGCTCCCTCCTGGTTTTCTTCTCTTGTAGCCATGGTCATGCAGGAACGTAGAGAAGAGTTTGGAAAGATCGCAGACAGTGATCAGGGTTTAGTATTGGTTTAAGAAGGTTTGTTTCCTTGTTCAGATTCATCCTTCAGGACTGATGAGATCATCCAGATATACATGACTAACTTGCAGAAGTAAGATCATCAACTGTGTGATTTGGATACCCACCCCTCTTCGAGTTCTAGATACCTAGTTGATTTCTCTCAAGTCACTTATAGACTTGATGTTAGGCCTGTTGAGAGTTAGTGTTTGTCACAACCAATTATGGTTTGTGTAACCAGATGATTTGGTTTTTTAAGATACTTCTTATAAAGATCACTCCAATTGTACTCTTGACTAGATGATCTAGACCTATTTCATCATGTCAAGTGAAACATTGGTCACTTTGGTTTGTTCAAAATTTCGCGCCAAAATTTCCCGTACTTTTAGATGCATGCTTTGCAAATGCACATATTAAATTTAGATCCTAATAACTTCCCAAACGCTGGGATGTTACAGGTGATCAAGACGACAGCTCACAATACCTGAATGAATCAGGTCAGAGAATGGAGGAAGACAAGCAATTGCAAGGAACAAATGCGAAACCGGAGAAAACAAGTGATGAACAAGCCTTAGTGAAGGCTGCATCGACATCATCTAGCAAGAGGTCGAAACGAGGCCCAGCTCAAGAGATGAGCTCGAAAGTGCATCTGTTAATCGAGCAAGTCTATCGAACCAGCGAACATGTTTGGCCCATCAAGACAGCAACTAAGTTTACAAGCCAATGTGGAGTTATTGTTAGGGACATGATCCCTATGAGTATTTAAGAATGGAATGAGCCAGCAAAGCACGAAGACGATCCTGGACGAATGGCAGTTTCTTTTGTCGCGGACCGGTCCAAACAACTCATGTTTGACAAGCTGATGAGCCATTTCAGGCTTCCAGAATGTGATGATGTAGAGGACGATTCGACACAGCAGGAACTGCGCGACGCAGTGAAGCACTGGGCTCTGTAGAAGATGGCTGAGGCTTTCAATGGTTACAATAAAAGATTATGGAAGAAATATCCGAAGAAAAAATAAGTCCCAAAATTCGAGGGGCCGCTTGAGAAGCAGAAGGTACACTGGCTAGCATTTCTGGCCTAGAAGGAATCAGAAAAGGGGAAGCTGAGGTCAGCCAAGAATGCGGCAAATGACAAGAGGAAGGTATATCACCATAAGATGGGTTCAGGTGGCTACAGATTTGCAGTGCCTAAGTTTGACGCACTCGAGGCAGAGCTACGAGAGAAAGGGATCATTCCAGGTATTGAGAATTTTCCGCGGAGGTCAAGGAACTGGTTGCTTGGGCATGGGGAGACGTTTGACGAAGAAGGGCACCTTATTATGAGTGAAAACATAAAGGTCCCCTTTGCGGCACTTGAGAAAGTGTTCAAGGAGGTTAGAGAGGGAGAGTTCAAGCCAGATCGATAGAATGACGAGCTTACAAAGGCCCTCAGGAATGCAGAACATGGCGGCTGGACACGAGGCAAAGTACGATATCCGTGGTGCTTTGGCTTCAGGCCGAAAGATTGTCTCTTTTCATATAGAAGCCGAGCGAGAGGACAGATAAAGAAGGATGCAGCGGTCGTAGAACGGGTTGGTGCCTTGGAAGCCGTAGTGATGAAGCAGCAACTACAGCTTAATGAGCTTACTGCCCGGCCCTCCCAGACGGAAGACACTAGTACATTTGATGAAACAGAACCATCTCAATGCCGGAGCAGCGTGGCTTCAACGGAGGTACCGGCTTCCGATACAGTTATGCTTGTTGATGCCCCTCCACATACGGAGGCCGTGGATGCAATCAAGGAGAAGACAAGCTGTGTGCTATACGCGTCGGTCTCAAACATATCCATCAAGTTGGCGGACGGCTACGCTTTACCTTGTGTAGAGGGAGCGACCTCGCATGGCCGTCCGGTTACACCTGGCTATGCTCGTGTCGGCGTTGATGATGTTCAGCCGGATTGGCGGATATTGCGGCTTGACATCCCCGGACGTGACGGGGTAGAGACACTTGGAGAGGCCGTCAATTCCATAATTCAATGGAAAAAGAGTGGCATAGTGTTTCCCCCACGCAGTCCACCGCGGCCACCACCCGCACCTTCTCCTAGACGCAGTCCACCGTCAACACAAGCAGCTACTTCTCCGAGACGCAGTTCACCGCCGCCACCACCACCACCTTTTCCGAGACGCGGTCCACCGCCTCCATCACCGCCACCTACTTCTCTGAGACACAGCCCAGCTCGATCATCGCCAGCACACGTCGACGCCATGGACGTCAGCAGCCCGAGTCCGGCTCGATCTCCGATGCCTGAGCCGACTCCGCCACCCACTAAGTCCTCTAAGCGGAAGGCTGCTGCCTCTAAGTCAGATGGCTTCGTGGGGAAAGAGAACCCCGGAGCCGCCAAGGGAACCAATAGATCCTGCTGTAAAGAAGAACTTCAAGAATATGTTGGAGATGCCGTCCTAAGTTAAGATGAATCTTCCAACTGACTATGATCGCGGATTAACGATGAGTTATTCCAAAACCAAGAAGGCGGGGAGAACAATTTCCCAGCTCGGGAAGCAGTCAAAACAATCGGTCCCCCGCTTAAGGTGTCGGACACTGTATATGCTCAAATTGACCGGGAAGGAATTGAGAGGTTTGCCAGAGACTGTGGTATAACAGTTGAGCAACTCCTACGCCAATCCGACAACTTCGAAAAGGCTGAATCGGCATGGAAATATGTGTGTGGGAAGTCTCTCGTCAAACCTAATCAGCTCAGCTCTATGACAACATTGAAGCACCAACTGCATACATGGTATATCCAAACCGCAAAAGATGGGGTAGATAACATGATGCTGAAAGTTAGAGAACAGGATTACTTCCACGATGACTCGATATTTATTTATTTTGAAGAACTTTTTTTCTTCTATAATCTAGACGCCCTCGACAAATCGATCATCAGCACCTATTGTCTGTAAGTATCTACCTCAGCTTGTTCGATCACTGCTTCTTATATATATTATATCCTCACTGCACGATATATATTATGCAAGATGAAAATTCTGGAATGTAATGAAAACGGTGGCATTGGGTTCATTGACCCATATATCGTCAATGATATCGCTTTAAAGCAACTAGCTGAAGAGACGGAGGATAACATAGTTATGTTTTTGAGGAATCAATTTCACTGTAGTGAAATACTATTTCCTTACAGACATAAGTGAGTGTTACTGTCTTATGCATATTCCTTCACATTTCTATTTTTCTATTTTACAAATCTAATTTAATAAAAATAAAAAAATTGTATCTAACTTTATTATATTAAGATAAACAATGGACAAGGTCGCATATCATCGATTTTTTGTTATAGGTAATATCAATATATTACAAAACAATTACCAATATTAATAGGAGAGTATATATCTTTATACATGGACTATAGAACTTATTATTCCAAATCACATAATATACTACTATGAATTATTGCATTGTTCCTATCAATACACTAAAGGTGATCCCCTCGCATTTGCGAGGGCCACCCTACTAGTTACATATATTGTACAAAACAAAATTACTAATTTGATTAGTTAAATCCAAAAATTATAAGATATATAATTGTGGAATATTTCTGTAGTGTACCACACTTAAGTGGAGGTAACCTGCAGGCAGTGGTTATGGCATATCAAGCCGCACACCTGAGCAGCAGTGACCCAGCCGCCGCTATCAGTAAAGCATGTGCCCATAACATGAGGATACCAGAAGCCCCCTCCTTGCCAGCTGCTGCTCCTGGTTCCCTCGGCCAGTGGATCATCATGAACACAAGATAGTATGTCAGAACCCCTGAGACGCCATACGACACTAAGAAGGTGGTACACAAACTGTAGAGCCCAAATTCATCCATGGAGATCGCCAGGTAGGCCAGGTATGCCAAAAGAGGAGCTACCAGTACAACCACTGCACCAAAGACGATGGACATTTTATCAGCGATGATGAAGGAGCTGCTCCTTGGATTACGGCCAAGGTCAAAGCTGAACCAGAGGACCACCGGGATGAGCTCCGGAAGGCAGAGCAGAACAACATCCTCGCCCAGACACTCTGCGGCAACCGTGTGCACCGTCGTGAGCAGGAGGAGAAGCAAGGTCTTGTGGAGCATCTCTGTCGCTGGTTCTTTGCCTGGTAAGGAGGCGTCAGGGGGCAGCTTGGTGATCATGCGTGTCAGTGCCGCCACCGTAGAGCTTAGGAAGATGAGGAACTGGGAGATAGCCAATTCCTTGGCTGCATGCTCTGGAAGCTGGTCCATAAGAAATAACGCCCCGAGCGTCACCAACACTATGATCGTAAGCTCCGTAGTTGTTTTCCTGTTATTCTCCTCCACGACTTTACAAGATCCTGTGGTGACACTGCCAGTACAAGGACTGAACTTTTTGTAGAGCGCTATAATTAAAAAGATGGCCATTGCGGGGAAACTGATTAGACAGAGGAATCTCCCGTTGATGTCCAGTAATATCAGAAAAGATAGAACCACAAGAAGGCCCGTGTCTCGGAAAATACGGACGTTAGGGCGCCATGTGATCCATGACTCCGCAGTCGGCGTCGGCAGAAGATCGTCTTCCAGCAATGCCAGAAATATATAGGAACCGCACGTGGCAACCTCAGCTGTTCCCGTTAACAACTCGACACCATCAGCAGTTGATATGTACGACTTGAAGTTTTGGTAAGTGGTGACCAGTGTGAATGTTGCTGCTAGCACGCATATGTCGGCAGGGGTGTTTTTTACAGTAGTGCTTCCGTCCGATCCCACTGGTTTTTCTGTAAAACAAAATAGACATAATCATCAGGTAATAATGATATAAGTGTATATAAATATTTACATGTCGAATTACTTTTTTTCCATCTTGGCATAGACCAATTTCTTCCGTGCGCCCTTTTTTATCAATACGTACAACTTACATTTATAATAATATGTATTATACTTCATGATCTGCTGCCCTTCAATTTTACGCATGCATGCATGGCTTATTGTTGGATTGAAAACATGGTTATACATTTATGTACTCCCCCTATCTCAAAATAGTTGACTCTGATTTTTGTCCAAGAATGGATTATTTTTAGTTCAACGGGATAGAGTCAGGCGGTTCTCCTGTCTATTGACTGGGACAAATTCATTTGGAGGGTAAACAATTATCCGTTTACGAAACGGGATCTCATATTATAAGCGGTCGTTGCATAGGATGCTGGGGTTATTTTGTTCCTCATGTCGAGAGATAACATGGACCGACATACCTTCTTTCCACACATCGTTGTGCGGATCCCGATGGACTGAGACCTGCTCGCTGCGGATTCACGGTGGCATCGACGACTATACCGTATCTGCGAAATGCCTTCTTGAACGATTATCATATGAACCGTGTACATTTTGTTTGTTTGTATGTGTTCCCAAAGATTTAATGATAGTCTGGTGGATTTAATGCCGCGAAGCATGTGGCGTAGAAATTTTTAACATTCTCTTTTGTTTTTGAGATGGCCCACCACTAGCAGCCTGTCTATCATCGCCATTATAGTTTGTCGGGCTTAGTACAGACCATCTATCAATTATATACTACCTCTATCTCATATTAATTGTCTCAAATTTGAACAAAAGTGGACGTATCTACACATATTTTAGTGTTAGATACATCCACTTTTGTCAAAGATTGAGACAATTAATACCAGGTAGAGGAAGTACTAAAAGCAATATACAGTTGTCTAATAGAGGCACCATATTGATCCATATCATCTAAATTAATTCTAGGCTGGTCATAGTGGGAGTAATATCAGTAGTAAAATAAGTGTCACATAGACAAAAAAAGGTGGTAACTAGCTATGCTACGGTAACATGGCACATTCCAATACACAATGAGTCTATACCATAATAAAAATGGCACTACACATATGTTACTACCCACTGCGGAGGTATTAACATAGTCTAGAACAATGTGTAGGTAACTAGTGCTTGTTACTCCCATTGTGACTACTAGCCTTAGATCTAAATTATATGGTGGAGATTTTATTAAACAACGTAATATATTTCACACAATTAATGTTCGGTCATCTGGACCTAATTTCTTGTATTATTTATGTTCACTGTTGTTGGGTCCGTTAAAATAGAAACCACATCAGCACCCTAAATAAATGCATATGTGAAGAGAGACTGTATGTTCAGTTTTTCTGGAAAGATAGAACTGGTTCGTTGATACTTATATAAACTTCAATCTACTACCTAGTTTAAAAAAAAAAAACCTTTAATCTTTTCTCTAAAAATACCCCGCATACATCACCAATCACGGGCCCACAGCTGGAACATGTTCTCTTTTCTTTTTTTGGAGCACGGAACATGTTGTTGTTACTTTTGTAATCTGCAATTCATTAGAAAACAGGTAATTCCATTCGACAAGTCTCGAAAAATGGTATAGTAAATAGGTATGAACGCTTAAAAATTTAGCCTTGTAAGGGACTGGCACCCTACGCTGATATCTTCATGGGGAAACAACCTAGCCAGAAGGTGGTGACGGTTTGGATGAAAAATTATAAAGTGTAACCTAAGTGATATACTTCCTCTATTTTTAATAAACGTACGTATGAATTTAATCAGAGTAAAAAAATAATTTTTAACCAAATGTAAAACAATAAATATTAACATCAGTATACCAATTCATATGTAATGAAAATATATTTTATGGTTTTTCTGATAATAATTATTTTGTATTATAGATGTTGATATTTTCCTTTATATTTGTTCATCCTTCATAAAATTTGATTTCATAAAACATAGTGATTTCATCCTTCATAACAATTATCGTTGTTTTTATTATTGTATACATATATATACTGTTAATCCTATCTTCTGATATTCCGATAAATCATAGTATTTATCACTTCTCGGTGTCAGATCGATAAGATAAATCAGTTGATATATTCTAATAAATCGGTCAATATGCCAATAAACCCACCGATTTACCCTTTACCTCGGGTCGACCTATAAATTCCCGATAAGTGATATATACAACATTGCATATAAATGACAAATATATATTTTATATTTTCATCAGGGCAACACACTCATAAAATGTCGGCAGAAGTTTGTACTCTTAGAATTTTAAAATTAACAAAACCTCTGCATTAGTCGCACTACGTACATCGGACCAACAAATATTATAAAACTCCGGTGGATGTTCATAGTTTGGAGCCGTGGGATTTTTAAATTAATAAAGTCACAAAATTTGTCGCACTGTCAATGGGAAAGTGCACACACTAAAATAAGTTACATTCTTAATTATACAAACATAGCCTAGTCAAATTATGAGAACGTCCCTCAGGTGAAGGAGTATTCTGACTTAATGAGATAAATAATGTCAGCCTTCCAAATTAATAAAGCATGAGAACATCCGTCACACGATAAAATAATAGACATAATAATACACAAAGGGCTAAATCGCTACAGATTACCTCTTGATATGTTTCATATTTAATATCCACACAATATGTCAATATAATTTTTAATAAGTGGCCATGAAAACAATGCATTTAAATCTGACGAATTGTTTCGGTGGATATTCGTTGGTGGTTATGGAAGACATATTAGAACTATTTTTTTTTCGTGTACCGAAATAACCATGAAATACATGTCATTCCAATTGCACAATAAAAATAGAAGATTGTTGATGGGTCTTGAATACATGTGCATAAAGCCATTAAATGAAGATAATTCGAAGTTCATAGTATAGAAAATTTAGATTCCTAGTAGTCTAACTGTGGGTATTTATGTATAAACATTTTATTGTTCTAACTATGGGTGTTGATCTATAAACATTGTAACCATTATTTTGAGAAGAAAAAAATTATCTTCAGCGGTATATTCGTATAAAAATAGCGTCCAAAGTTTGACCATGTTCATGTTTCTAAAATATTTCACAATGTGACATCGAGTGAGTAAATAGGAGGAAGACACAGAAACATAATTCTAATCATTTAATGTGATCTATCTATTAGGGAGGATATCCCATTTTATCCTATTCGTGATTTATTATGAAATAAAACTAACATCGCGTACTGATCTAACATCATGTAGTAAATATAGGTCGGCTTACGAATCCAACATAACTTACACATTTTCAACATATACCATATATTCTCAGAAAATTTACATTGAGAACATGTTACTCTCATACACAAGATGTGTGTACCAAAAATTAGCGATATTTGGAGATCAATTTTGCTTATTGACACACAATGGATATTAAGGTTATATCGGTGAAACCATATTTTAGTTTCTTGATCACTTTCAACCAACTGCAGATGATGCCCTCGCATTAGCAAGGGCCACTGTGCTAGTTCGGGGAAAAGGATGAAATATGCGTTCAATAGGGGGAAGCAATGATGTTATTTGTGTCAAGTTAACTTTTCGACCTACTTTTCATCTTCCCTTTCTAGCTGTTAAGCCTTGCGCCCATCTTGTCGAAGACTACCTTGAGAAGACATCAAAGGTGGAGCAGTAGATAAGAGTATGATTGGTTGGAAAGGATGCTGGTCCCACCAGACAGATAATTATGATTGCGAGAAAGGTATTTATTTTTGCAACAAATGGAAGACCCTCCATTTGAAAACGATGTAGTATAGGGGTGATTGGTGGATGACGAGGACGTAAAGAATAGGCGGCATTGTTTCTTCTTTCCAGATGCCCAATTCATGGGAAATAAAGGGTGGAAGTGGGGGGGGCACCATCCCAATTGTGAAGTACACGATAGGAGGAGGAGGAAGACCACGACATGGAGGTACCACCTCGTATTTTAAGAAAAACCTGAAGGACTGCAATAGATCATGTTGGTACGACCAGTTTGAAGGCCTTTGGATATGGTCAGTTTAAAAGAAAGCCTGGGTGGCCACTAGATTGGGAAATCCTTGATCAAGTACTAGACCTGGAAGGAAATTACGATGGGTGAGTCAGCTTCATGATGGATACAATTTGACTCTTAGAGACGAACTGGCCTCACACTTTTTGCAATTATCTTGAAGATGTTAGAAATACAATGGAGGATGTTCAATTCAATGTTAGGAAGCATAATATATATAAGCAAGAACCACACAAATTGGAATCTATTAGATTTCACTTGAACCCTGCAAAACATCTAGCAGTAAGAGAGGCTGTTAGAGAACACCGTTTAGATTTTGTCGCCCTCATGGAGACGGGGAGGTCTAAGTTTGAGGTTCATTTTTTGAATAGTTTAGCCGGTGGGGCTGATTTTAGTTGGTACTGCCTGCCACCTCATGGGAGATCGGGTGGTATTCTTGTAGGGTTCAATAATGCTACTTGCGTGGTTCAAAATGTGGTGGCGGGGGATTTCTCTGTGAAGTTTCATGTGCGCACAAAGGAAGATGGCTTTCTTTGGGTGCTTGTTGTGGTCTATGGGGCTGCAAGATGATAAGGAACCAGAGTTTCTTGCGGAGTTAGTTGCATCTGTGAAAAAAAGACCCTACCAATGGTGGTAGGAGGCAATATACTTGGGTTAGTAGACGGGATGTACCAACTTATGAGAAGTTGGATCGTGTGCTAGCTAGTATTGAATGAGAAGTACCCAATGGTTCCGCTCAGGGCAATGCCTAGGGCAGGGTCAAGTCATACACCATTGTTGGTTGACTCAGGGTCTGCTTCTCAACATGGGAACAAGCCTAGGTTCTCGTTTGAGTTGCCTTGGTTCCAGCAGCCAGGATTTTTTGAGTTGGTTGCAGCGGAATGGATGTCTATTTCCTCTGGCAATTCACCTATTGAGAGATGGCAAAATAAATTAGGCATTTGCATAGCTTCCTGAGGGGCTGGGCGAAAAACCTTAGTGGAGAATATAAGTTGATGTGTGACAAGTTGTTGTTACTTATTAACGAGCTTGATGTTAAGGCAGAAAAGACTCCTTTGTCGGAGGCTGAATGAAATGCTATGAAAAATGCCCAAGAGTATCTGGCTAAACTTCGCCGTGTTGAGGAGGCCAAGTGGTCTCAAAGAGCGAAGGTAAGGCATGTTAAGGAAGGTGGTAATAACACTAGGTACTTCCATTTAATTGCAAACGGGAAACATCGTAAAAAAGAATTCTCCAATTAGAGCAGGATGACGAAACGATTGTTGGGCAAGAGAATCTCAAAATATTTATCTCTGAATACTATAAAAAGTTGTTTGGGACGTCGGCTCCATCATCTTTCTCAATGATTGAATCTATGATTCATGACTTACCCCAGGTTTCTGATGATGAGAATAATCTCTAAACATTAACTTTTTCGGAGAAGGAACTGTGGGAGGCGATTTCTTAAATGGAGCATAATAAGGTTCCGGGTCCGGATGGATTTCCGGCCGAATTGTATCAGAAATTTTGGCATGTTATTAAGGGTGACTAAATGCCATTATTTTCTCAGTTGCATTCTAGTGATTTGCAATTGTTTAAATTAAACTTCGGGGTCATTACCCTCTTGCCTAAAAAGGAGGATGCGATTAGAATTGAGCAGTACAAGACAATTTGTTTGCTGAATGTTAGCTTTAAGGTCTTTACTAAGGTAGGAACTAATAGGGTCACCTCCATTGCGCAAAAGGTTATTAGACCATCCCAATCTGCATTCTTACCGGGTAGGAATATTTTAGAGGGGGTGGTGGTGTTGCATGAAACTTTACATGAGACTAAAAAGAACAACCTTGATGGTGTTTTGTTTAAAATAGATTTTAAATAGGCTTATGACAAAGTGAATTGGTTTTTTCTGCAACAAACTTTGCGCATGAAGGGTTTCACTACACAATGGTGTGTGGGTGGCGAGATTTGTGCAGGGGGTAATGTTGGTATTAGGGTGAATGACGATATTGGGCATTTTTTCCGGACATTGAAGGGATTACGTCAAGGAGATCCGTTATCTCCAATCCTTTTTAATTTGGTTGTCGATATGCTTGCAGTACTTATTGCCAGGGCAAAGGAGGATGGACAAGTAGGAGGACTAATTCCTCACTTAGTTGAGGGTGGGGTTTCTATCCTACAATATGCTAATGACACAATTCTGTTTCTAGAGCACGATCTTGATAGGGCCGTGAATATTAAACTCATTTTTTCTATTTTCGAGCAACTGTCTGGGCTTAAGATAAACTTTCATAAAAGTGAGATATTCTGTTTTGGGAAGGCTGTTGAGTGTCAGTACGAATATAGGCAAATCTTTGGATGTGAGATTGGAAAATTACCATTTAAGTATTTGGGTATTCCAATTCACTATAGGAAATTGCTTAATAAAGAGTGGAAACCTGTGGAAGATAGATTTGAACAAAAACCGAATTCTTGAATTGGGAAGTTGCTTTCTTATGGAGATCGTCTAGTTCTAGTTAATTCAGTTTTATCTAGTCTACCCATGTTTCTATTATCTTTCTTTGAGATTCCAGTGGGAGTCAGAAAGAGATTAGATTTCTATAGGTCTCGCTTTTTTGGCAAAGTTATAAATCTAAAAAGAAGTATCGGTTGTCAAAATGGAATATTGTCTGCCGTCCAAAGGACCAAGGTGGTCTTGGGATTGAGGTCTTAGAGGTAAAAAACAAATGTTTGCTTAGCAAATGGATATTTAAACTGTTAACGGAGTAAGGAGTGTGGCATGAGCTGCTCCATAATAAATATATTCGAGGTAGACCTTTATCTATGGTTGAAGCTAAACCAAGGGACTCTCCATTTTGGAAAGGGATTATGGGGGTTAAGGACACTTTCTATAAGCATTTCGAGTTCATAGTGGGTAATGGGGAGGGCATTCGGTTCTGGGAGGACCCGTGGTTAGGGGAATTGCCGTTGTCCTCACAATATCCGAATCTTTTCAACATTGTGCGCCAAAAAAATGTTTTCGTTGCAAATGTTTTTTAGCAAGGTTATCTTAACATTCAGTTTAGACGGTCCTTAACGGGTGCTAAATGGGAAGCATGGCTGAATTTAGTTGAGAAGATCATGGCGGTTTCTCTATCTCAAGAGTCGGATTCGTTCACATGGAAAGTTACCCAATCTGGAACTTTCTGGTTAAATCTCTTTATGTGGAGGTTATGAATGGTAACCCAATGTTTTTGCGTAAACATCTGTGGAAGCTCAAGGTTGCTCTTAAGATTAAGATCTTCATGTGGTTCTTGTCACGTAAAGAGTTATTAATTAAAGATAATTTAGCTAAGAGAAAGTGGTCTGGTTGCCAACGTTGTGTGTTCTGTGATAGGAATGAAACGGTTCAACACTTGTTTATTTCATGTGAATTTGCTCGTAAAATTTGGAGATTAGTGCATTTTACATTTAGCATATCGCCTCCGTCTAGTGTTACTAATTTGTTTGGTAATTGGCTCAACGGAATTGATAAGGACACAAAAGCTAGTATACGCGTTGGTGTATGTTTGTGGGCTATTTGGAATTGCAGAAATGATGTTATTTTTAACAACTTGGAAGCAGGTCATTTTTTGCAGCTTGTTCATCGAGCTCTAGCTTCACTGGATTCATATGTGGTCTCTCCTGCTGCCCAAAGACCAACGTGGACGTTTGGATGCAGGTTGCTCACGGCTGATGGCGGTCGTTCGGGCTATCTTCAGCACGGCTGGATGGTTACATGCTAGCCGGTTACAATGAGTAGCTGTTTAATGATTTTGGCTTTTAGGTGGTTAATCTTTGTAGCCACTTTGCACTGGTGCTTGAGAGTTTTGGATTATCACTATTTGGGTTTGTAAACTGAATGATTTTATTTCAATATAAAAGCCGTATGCATCGCTCAGATGTAGAGGTTGGGCCGTTCCTTTTAAATATATATATATATATATATATATATATATATATATATATATATATATATGTAAATATGGGTGACAGTATATTGGTGGGTCATTGTACGACGACGGAAGGGACACCTCCGCCCAGCCCTTGTGATCGTGGGTGCTCTCTCTGTAGGATTGTCCTTTTTTTCTCCTAAAAACGAACATATATATACATATACATATACAAATAGTGCAAGTATTGATAATTTATATTAGCAAAACAAGTAGTAATAATTTGAACATCGAAAAAAATCGAGATGGATTTACCGATCAATGTCGAACTTGATTCTGTCCCTTGCTTCACCTGAGAGTGCCCGCCGCGCGACAAATTTTGTCGACGCCGACCCATTTATTGTTATCCAACCCGTGCAAAGTTATTTACCCAGGCCGCCGGTCGATCGATGGGCCAACTTGCTGTGGCTACATAGTCAATGTAATCTTCCACTGCAAGGAAATGGTAGAAAATTCGTCCCGGACCACACTGCAGTAGTCACATAGAAGGAAATGTGAACTTCAGAGATAGCCCAGTCAAAGTGAAGTTCAAAGACAGATGGGTAGGAAATCGACGGGCTCATGGACAGTGATCAGGATCTCCCCGTGGTGATACACGACGTACAGATAGCTCCAGATAGAGGACACAAATGTCGTCTTGAAGACGGTCCATGCGGCGTGGCCGGGACGCAGGAGTGCCGCCCTGAATTCGGACGTGTCTTGCTGATAAGATACAGTGTAGAGCAGAATGGTGCCATCCCCGTACATGACGCCAGTAGGGGAACCCTGCCACCCGATGTCCTCGGCTGGGAACGGGGGCAGGAACAGGCTGACGGCTCCGGTAAGAGGGTCGTGGAGGCTGGGCCTGGGGCGGTCGGCAAAGTACCACACAGCGGTCCCGTCGGCTCTGGCCACCCAGGCCCTCGGGCGGATGGAGAAGGGAGACAGTCCACGGTAGCTGCTCCGGGAGAAGATACACCGTAGATTGAAGAAGATCGAGAGCGCCATCTTTGGCGCGAGGAGCCACGGCAGGAAAGTTGTCATCATCCTCCCTGATGTGTCCCGCCATGCCTACGGCGTGGAAGTGGACGTAGTCCGCCGCGTTGTGCAGGCGGCCGGAGATCTCGCGGAGCACATCCTCCGGGAGTTCCTGCCAGTGGGATAGGGACAAGGGCGCGTCCATGTTTTCTTTGGATTGAGCTGCTGCTTGGTTTCGAGGTGTGTACATTGCCGTACCACCGGCCTTGGTACAAATAAAGGCATACGGCTAACAGTTTCGACTACGGAACGGGCTACCAAAACAAGATTACCGAATACGATATGATTCGAGTTTCCTGCGTCTGGTTGTATACGAGTCATGAACTAATTTCGATATGTAATACTACGACATATGCCTCTCCAATGTATATATAAATTGCTCACAAAAAAAAATCCAGCATACCCAATACATAGAGAATGAACAGTACTCGCTATGTCAATTATTGCCAGCATTCAATATTTAGTAAATGAAAAATTTGGTATAATTCACATTGGCACCTAGGTGAAAATGCGCTCGGATGTGTGGGTTGGATGCGGCACTTTCCGAATGAGGATAAGAATAACGGCAATCTCAACAGAAGGATGATGGGTAGGATGCGCTTTCTGAATGTATGTGCGCTTAAGGAAGTTTACCTCCAGGGCCGTCGATACACTTGGTCGAAAAAGAGGGATACCCCGACCTTGGTCAGGTTGGATAGGGTGTTTTGCACCACGGACTGGGAGGAGTTGCATGATGACGAAGGGATGGATCCTAAGCCTGTCGGGTGTGCCTACCCGGTCTCAGACCCACGGCCCAGGCTCTGAAGGAGGCGTCACGGCTTATTCTAGAAGGGCCAATTGAAGCCCACCCGCAATGCCTTGCGGGTTAAGATAGGAAACTTGTAACGGACATAGGGTTAGAGTTCGAGTCCTACACGGGTATGGTTTGAGACCTGCCACCTATATAAGGCCAGGAGAACCACCGGGAGAGGACCAAGCAATACCGCACCACCAAGCCTTGAGCTCGAGATCGTACTCTCGACTTGAGCAATCCCCCATTGTAACCGATCTACTCGTGAATACAGATCGACAGAGGCAGGAGTAAGGGTTTTACCTCTACGAGGGCCCCGAACCTGGGTAAATCGTGTCCCCTGTCTAGCCGACGATTGTCACCAGCGCCTACCCGTTCTCCTAATCGAAACCCTATGGGAGCACCCGAGGGACTTGTTGAGATGCAGATTCGACAATTGGTGCCGTCTGTGGGAACGGCGGGCGCTGGATCTCCGGCATCTTCGGCTTTATCAACAACCAACTCACGTTGGAAACCTTCGACTTCGACTCCAACCAACCCAATTCGGATCGGATCTGTCGTAGTCACCCCCCACTTGCCGGAATCACGTCCGGTTTTCAGCTATCTGGAGAAGAGCGTCACCTTGACGTTCGGGAGCTTCAAGTTCTACACAAACAAAGAAGGGATCCTCCACTTCCCCGAAGAATCGGGATCTGAGTCAATTTCCAGCCCAGGAGCAGTCGATTCACGACCCTACTTGGCGAAAAGTGGCGAGTCCATCCGCCTCAACACCGGAAATTTCCATACCCTCTCTACAGAGGAGCCGTCTCGGGTCAGGGAGGCATTCCAAGCTACGCCTAGGACTCGCAAGCCACATCTGGCTCAGGTCTGCATGGTAAGATCAGAAGAGCCACCCGCAGAAACTGAACAAAGCGCGAAGGAACGCGTCGAAATCAACGCCTCGCCAGACGCCTGGGTCCGAGCAAAGGAGGCTATCCGCATGACCAAACCACCTACAGCCGAAGCCTCACACGAAGACTTAATCGCCTACCACTATCATCTAGTGAGAGAGGCCACTGCGATCAAAGACGCTCGGGAAGATTTAGCCAAGCGAAAAAGACTAGCAGATGAGTCAAGACAACGTCGAGCTGAGCTGTCCCTAACAGGTTCTGTCGGGAACCGCCCCCAGAAGAAGGGACGCGCCTCAAGAACCGCGACCACGGACGGCGAGTCCTTAAGCGGAATCAGCAAATAACTTATGCGCGTGGACGAAGATGGAAACATCCATCCGCAAACTCCCGCATCCGCGGTGTTAGCCGCAGCTACCTACATGCAGATAAATCAATCAGGGGAAAACGACCCCCGCGCGGAACAATACAAGCAGGTGCAGAAAGGACTAGGTATGGCAGCCGCAAAACTCGCCCTCTATGATCGCAGGAAAGCAGCCGAACACAAGGACAAAGAAGTACACCGTGGACGCAGGGGCACATCACCTGACAAGGAAAGGTCACTCTGGCGAACACGGGGGAAAGAAGCTCGACGACGAGGAGATAGCCCTAGTGGCAGCGATAGCAGCCCAAGGGGCCGAGGCCGTAGCCGCAGCCCGCGAAAGGATCGAGACCTTAGCCCGCGGAAGGATCAAGATCGCAGCCCGCGGAAGGATCGAGATCGCAGCCCGCGAGGAAATCGAGATCGCAGCCCGCGAGAAAATCGAGATCGCAGCCCACGGAAAGATCGAGATCACAACCCACGAGGAAATCTAGATCGCGGCCCGCGAAAAGATCGAGACAGCAGCCGCTCGCGACACGGCAACAAAGAACCGAGAGGAGACGCCAATCGGGATGAGCCTGGATACAACGCGCGATCGGACATCGCCCAACGCAAGGTTGATAAAGGTCGAGCAGCCAGAAACCGTGCGCGCTCCCCATCCACCTCCTCCGATGACGAAGTCTGCGGAGCCCTATGCTTCACCCGCATCATCCGCGAGGCGCCGCTACCCAAAAGATTTAAGCTATCCACGGAAGTACAGAAATATGATGGTTCGCAAGAACCTTCGGCCTGGTTGTCAGATTACCTCACGGCAGTAAAATGCTAATGTGGGTACAAAAACACAGCTATACAGTACCTCAACCTACACCTGGTCGGTGCTGCCCGCAGCTGGCGCGAAGGAAGGCCGAAGGCATGCTATAAGTCTTGGGACGACCTAAACCTCGACTTCTGCAAAAATTTCCAGGCAACGTACAAAAGACCTGCGACCATCGAGGAGCTACGAGGTTGCAAGCAGAAAAGTGGCGAGTCTACTCGCGAATATATTCAGCGATGGACCACCCTAAGGAATACAGCGGGATATATTTCAGAAGAAGTCGCGGTTGAAGCGTTCGCCAAAGGAGCACGGCGAACTTCTTTCAGGGAAGAATTGGGGCGACTAGCACCCAAAACCATAGGAGAATTGGTGGCCATAGCCGATAGATGGGAAAACGGTGAAGACGCAGTACGCAATGAGAAAAACTCATCCCCAACACACGATGACGATCGCCATAGTCGAAAGAACAGAAGAAAAAACTACGACCATGATGACAGAGAAGAATTTGTGGCAGCGGAGTTCACCAAAAACCGCGACAGCGGGTATCGTGGAAAACGCGAGTGGAAGCCAAAGCAAGAAGACAAAACCCCCGAGGAGGACCTCGACGGATACTGCACTCTACATCTATTTACAGATAAGCGCACAGGCAAAACTAAGGCAACACACCTTCTCAAAGATTGCCGAAAGTTCATCGATATCCATGAAGCCCTTCTGAAGAAGAACATAGCAGCAATTAATCAGGGTTACCCACTGGAGGAGAAACTCAAGGATTTCAACAGCCGCAAGCCCTGCCCCCAGTAGGAAACCAAAACGCAATGGTAGCTGCGCTGCCAGCGCCACCCGCCCCAAATCAGGGAGCAACGGGTACCCGAACCCAGCAGGACTCATAGGCATGATTCAAAAGGTCTGTCCATCACGCAGAGCTCAGAAGACAAACACATGACAGCTATGTATGGCTGTACAAACTCCACCTACAAGAACTGATTATCTGAAGATGGCGGAACATCCGATAACCTTTTCCAAGGAAGACCACCCTCCGCAAGTCTATCGACCAGGACACGCCGCACTTGTCATACAAGCGCAAATTGGCAATTACGAGCTGGCTCGCGTGTTCATGGACGGAGGCAGCGGCATCAACATCATCTACGCAGACACGCTCCGGCGTATGAACAAGAATTTGGATGGACTCGCGGAATCAGAGACATCCTTCCACGGGATAGTTCTAGGGAAAGCAGTCCGTCCACTCGGTAATCGTCCAACTCGCCCGGCATCCAGGGGCTCGGCACTGCCAGTAGGTCATCCGGCGTCAAAGTTTGCGCGTCGACGGGCTCATGGACAGTGATCAGGATCTCCCCGTGGTGATACACGACGTACAGATAGCTCCAGATAGAGGACACAAATGTCGCCTTGAAGACGGTCCATGCGGCGTGGTCGGGACGCAGGAGTGCCGCCCTGAATTCGGACGTGTCTTGCTGATAAGATACAGTGTAGAGCAGAATGGTGCCATCCCCGTAGACGACGCCGGTGGGAGAACCCTGCCACCCGATGTCCTCGGCTGGGAACGGGGGCAGGAACATGCTGACGGCTCCGGTAAGAGGGTCATGGAGGCTGGGGCTAGGGCGGTCGGCAAAGTACCACACAGCGGTCCCGTCGGCTCTGGCCACCCAGGCCCTCGGGTGGATGGAGAAGGGAGACAGTCCACGGTAGCTGCTCCGGGAGAAGATACACCGCAGATTGAAGAAGATCGAGAGCGCCATCTTTGGCGCGAGGAGCCACGGCAGGAAAGTTGTCATCATCCTCCCTGATGTGTCCCGCCATGCCTTACAGACGGCGTGGAAGTGGACGTAGTCCGCCGCGTTGTGCAGGCGGCCGGAGATCTCGTAGAGCACATCCTCCGGGAGTTCCTGCCAGTGGGATAGGGACAAGGGCGCGTCCATGTTTTCTTTGGATTGAGCTGCTGCTTGGTTTCGAGGTGTGTACATTGCCGTACCACCGGCCTTGGTACAAATAAAGGCATACGGCTAACAGTTTCGACTACGGACTACAAAAAAAATTACCTAATACGATATGATTCAAGTTTTCCTGCGTCTGGTTCACGGGTTGTATACGAATCATGAACTAATTTCAGCATCTAAGACCATCTACAATGTGGCTGAAAAGCGATTCAATGGGCACAAGGAACCGGTTCAATACAGTGTGGACATCGATTCAATGTGATCTGACAACAAAAGCGATTCAAAAGAATGAACCGCTTCTTTCCCTGCTAGCTCTTGGCTGCCAGCCGATTAAGCAACATGCAAAAAGCTGCACCCATCAATGACAGCTGGGTCCCATGTCTGCATTGAATCGGCTCACACACTGCAGCAAACTACTGCCGGTTCCTAAATATGACAATATTTTGTTTGAATCGGCTACACAGTGTGGCTGGTCTAATACGCCATATATATGCCTCTCCAATGTATATATAAATTGATCACAAAAAAAAATCCAGCAAACCCAATACCAAGAGAATGAACATTGAACAGTACTCGCTCCGTCAATTATTGCCCCTCCTCTTGTTACTCTCCCTTCTGCCGCCGCTAGAGATCTGGTGTGGCAAGGCCTAGACGGCGACAGCGGCGGGATGGCCTTCTCCCTCGCGCGGTGGTGGCTTTCTCCATGGCAGCGGAATCCCGTCGCATGCGCGGCTCGACGGTATCTGTGGAGGTGCACTCCATCCGCGACAGAGGGTCGCCTGTGGCGGCAGACGAGAGCTTAGGGCCCGCTCGGCCAAGGTGGGCTTGGCAGGGCCGACGGTTGCAAGCTCGGGGCTGATGGTGAGCGTGGTGGCGCGTAGCGACGC
Source organism: Alopecurus myosuroides (assembly GCA_028641055.1). Taxonomy (NCBI): domain Eukaryota; kingdom Viridiplantae; phylum Streptophyta; class Magnoliopsida; order Poales; family Poaceae; genus Alopecurus; species Alopecurus myosuroides. The sequence goes on from CM054057.1 coordinate 3,659,117, forward strand.
AGCAGTTGGGCACCGTGACGGTGTCGGCGACGGGCTAGACCCTCACTGTCCAGCCCCCGATTTGGTGGTGTGTGTGGTGGGATGGCTGTCGGCAGCCCGAGCTCGCCTCTTGTCGGAAGTGAGGCTAAATGTGACTCTTTGTGGCGTGTGTCCGAGATGCTATGGGGTTGACGGAAGGTCCGGGCAAAATCCCTCCATGAATACGATACGACAACTGCGACGCCTGCGGACGTTGACACCTTCTAGGAGGTGTTTTCATGGTGCTGCTCGTATTTCCCCGCCTAGACGACCAGGGGAAACCCTTGGTTCGGTCCTCTGGTCGGGCGGCATGGTTATGGTGTTCCCTCCTTGGAGGCGTCGTTTAGGTGGTTCGGGATAGTGCTCGGTGCGCCATTTAGAGTCGATGTTGGGCGCCACTCAGAATGTGGGCTTGTGGGGGCACTTCTCGGTCGACGCTTCCTCCGGTCTGGTTCGGTCCCGATGCTCACTAGGCGACTCTTAGGTGCTTATCGGCAGGCAGTTCGTTGGCCTGTGCCATCATGCCTGGAAATGGTGTCGTCCTTCGATAGTTCCCTTCTTCGTTCGTAGCGCGGCCTAGAAGTTCATTGTATCGTCTTATTGTGAGGGTGCAAGGCGAGTTCTTATTGTTAGTGTACCCTGTCTTGTCAACCGTGAGGCGTTGTATTTGTATCGTGTAGCCTATTGGGCATTGTGTCGGCCGTCTTGGCCTTTTCATGTATGAAATTTGATGCTCCTTACAGGATGTATCCATGAAAGAAAACACTTATTTTAGCATCAATTTTTTTCTTTTTTACACAAAACTGTCATACATTGTTATTCGTCTCGTGCTTCTGGTGTATCTTTTGACTTGCCATACACGCCGAGGAAGCATAGCAGGTTGAGGCAGAGATTTTTGTCACGTGCATCACGTCGATTGAAGAGCGGACCTCTAGGACTTTCCAATAGGGTAGCACTCAAAATATAGGTTTCTTCTTCCACAAGGACGTGCGTCCGGGAGCGGGGTCGCTCGGAACAGATAGACTGCCGGGACCCTTCCCAAAGATTACTTCTAGGTCCTTGACCACATCAAATACATCATTACCATTACAGAGGTCAAACTTCTTCCGGGTATCTTCCTCACCTCCGAAATGGTTGCCTCCTTTCTTTCTTACGGGATGCTTGATCGGAAGAAATCTACGATGCCATCGCAACAACCTGGCATGCTCTTTATTTCAAAACAGACGTTTCAACCGTGGTATTATAGGAGCATACCACATCACCTTCGCAGGAACCCTCTTGCGGGGGTCGATACGTCATAAATGTATCCCTAATTTCCGATGTTGCATGATTTCTTTCATGTTATTTCCCACATGCTTGCTATACACGTTATGTCATTTTTATCAATTTTCCGGACTAACCTATTGACAGGATGCCACACAGCCAGTTGCCTGTTTTCTATTGTTTTTAGTTTGAGAAAAGTTCTTCTGTAAATATTCTCGGAATTGGAAAATTCGAATCCCGGAAGTCTTATAATTCCCGAAGGTTCCACGGAGTGTCGAAGAGACCCGGAGGGGGGCCTCAGGGGGTCCACACCATAGGGTGGTGCGACCCCCCTTGGCCGCGCCAGGGGGTGGTGTGGGGCCCCCAGACCTCCACCGACTCTGCCCTTTCACCTATTTAATGCCCTCGAGGCATAAACCCTAGATATATCCCACTTTTCCCCGAAAAACACCCGAGGCCGCCGTCATCGTCATCTCGAGATTGGGAGGGCTCTGGAGCTCTTCCTGGCACCTTGCCGGGATGGAAATTCATCACCGGAGGGGTCTACACCACCATGCCCTCCTCCGAAGTGATGCGTGAGTAGTTCATCCCTGGACTACGGTTCCATAGAATTAGCTATATGGTTGTTCTCTCCACTTTGTACCTCATGTTTAGATCTTGTGAGCTGACTAACATGATCAAGATCATCTTTATGTAATCCTACATGTTGTGTTTGCTGGGATCTGATGAATGTTGAATGCTATGTCTTCTTATTATCAATCTATCATGTTATATTCATGCTTATGTTATTTATGATCTTGCATGCTCTCCGTTGTTAGTATATGCTCTGGCCAAGTAGATGCTAGCAACTCCAAGAGGGGTTATTTATGCTCGATAGTTGGTTCATGCCTCCTTTGCATCTGTGCTCGACGGATGGAGGATGTGTTGTTTCCATTAGGGAGAAAACAACAATGCTTTGTCTAAGGATGATGTTATTGTTTACATTACACACTTTGCTTACTGAAATTATCTGTTGCTTGCAGCTTAATACCCAACGTTTCTTCAGATGATATTTGGAGTGTGTATTATTAGTCATAGATGGAATTGGATAACGGTCTATGTATCTTTTTGTAATGCCCGCATGAATCACATAGTAATCTTTATGTCTTGCATATGTACTACGGTGCAGCCTTCATTTATGTCAATTCCCAGCTGTAATTTGTTACCCACACATATTATTTATCTTTCACGGAGAGACACCACTAGTGAACTGTGGACCCCGGTCCTTTTTCCTCATACTGATAAACACCTACTGATTTCATACTGTTACTACTGCTTTCATATTGTTCTCCTACTGTTTTCCACACCATACGTTTAACCTCTTTGTGTTCAGCAAAACCGTTAATATTGACAACCTCACTTCTTCGTTGGGTCAAAGTGTTTTGATTGTGTGTTGTAGGTTCCACGTTGCTTTTGAACCGGTAGTGCGCCCTGCCATCTCAACTGCTTCACCTTCTGAAGTTACTCCTTCCTCCTACTGGTCGATTCAACCTTGGTTTCTTTCTGAGGGAAACTTGCTCCTGTGCTCCTCATACCTTCCTCTTGGGGTCTCCCAACCAACGTGTGTATCACGCGCATCAAGCTAATTTCTGGCGACGTTGCCGGGGAGGGAGAGAATTTCTGTAAGGGGAGCCTCTCATTCCAATCTTTTTACTTTTTTTTTTAGTTTTGCTTAGTTTATTTTATTTTGTCTTGTTTGCTTCTCTTTAATCAAAAATACAAAAAAATTTATTTCTTATTTTAGTTGCTCTTGTTATTTCGTTATTATATTTCATCATGTTGCCTCCTAAGTTTACCTTTAAAGATCTTCCAGTTGGTAGTGGTTCTAAACTTGGAAAGGATGCCCTTCAAGAATTCTTTAATCATGTTTGTAAGCATGAAAATTAGAGGAAAAATCCATAGTAGAACTTGCTCCAAATTATGAAACTGCTACAACTTCTCTGATTCACCTATTAGAAGCTAGGTTTGTTAACCTTCATCCTACATTGCAGCATATGTTCTTACTCTTGAACAATATTAAAGACATCGCGAAAATAAATTTTATTTTAGAAACCATGCTTAAAGAATTTGGAGATGTTGCTATAAAAGCTAGAAAAGTGTTCGATCGTTTCAATATGCTTGGCTCATGCGTAGATGTTGTTGGTACTCTCGAAAATGCTGAACCTAAAAAGAAAAATGAAGAGAAAACATCAATTCCCTTTAAATTGATAGCATTGCATGAAGCCCTAGAAAAGAATGTTGATTGGATTGTTCCTGAGAATTTATTTGGTGAGAATAGTAAATCTAAAATTTCTAAGACAGAAGCTTCTGAAACTCACTTAGATAAAAGACAATGCATTATTAAAAGTTACCAAACCTCAATTTGGATGCCTCTTCACTCGAAAATACTTGATTCCATTTTTCTGGGCCTAGGTAAAAGGCGTTAAAGAAAAATACTTCTTGGGAGATAACCCGTGGTTTTATTTTTGCTTTGTTTTTTCTGTTTTCTTTGAGTCAAGGGGTTGTATAGTTCTGTCTTAAATCATTTTTGTCTTTCTTTTCATGTTTTAGTAGTGCCAAGTAAAGTTTGTGATGAGAGTTGGAGTTGGTTTTCGGATTTCTGCACAGAAAACAGAATTCTTCTGTCCACCGTAAACAATCGTATAATTCGCAAAAAAAATTAGAATGACCTGAAATTGTTTGTGATTATTCCTCGGCTAATTCCGCATCTTTTTCGTTCTTTAAGTTTTTCGATCTGAGAAACAAAGCTCTCTCGAAAAAATTCGTCTTTACAGACTGTTATGGTTTTGACAGATTCTGCCATTTTTCTTGCACTTGCTCTTTTACGATGTCTAGTGGATTTCTTTGCTTCACGAAACATCAGTGGATGTAGCTAATATTTAAAAGTATCAATAGAACTTGTGCCATACAGAAGCCATGGATTTATAATTGTTTCACTAACCCTCTCATGCGAATTACTGTTTGAGTATGGTGTGAAGGAAGTTTTCAAGTGTCAACATAAGAGGTGATATATGTGATCAAGAAGAGTGCAAAGTCAAAGCTTGGGGATGCCCCCGTGGTTCATCCCATCATATTTTTAGAAGACTCAAGCATCTAAGCTTGGGGCTGCCCAAGGCATCCCCTTCTTCATCAAATATCTACCAGGTTACTTCTCGCGAGGCTATATTTTTATTCGGTCACATCATATGAAGTTTTCTTGGAGCGTCCGTTTGTTTTTATTTTGTTTTTTGTTTTTCTTTGTTTTCTTTGCTTTCCTTCCTGCAATAATATCATTGGAACTATCATCCTTGTTTGGGAGAGAGACACGCTCCGCTTTTTCGTTTCGAAAACTTGCTATGCTAGTATTCTTAGTTTTTCTTCTAGTTACTACAAAAATTCCTATTCGGCTCTTGTTTTCATTGCATCTCTTATTCAGAGTTGTTAGTTTTAGTAGTGTTATGTGAGTACTCTCATGTTTTCTTGTTGTAGCATGTAGAGAATTTTGGTTAAAACATATTTTTTATGGTGCTTGTTGGGAAAATAATCCGCTGATTGAAGTAGAATTTTTAACGGTGCAAGTAGAAGCTTGTATAAACTCTGGCTAGAATTTTTCATGTCATGCTAGATGTTATTTTAGTTTCCAAGCCTTGTGGTCATTGAGTATCATGATTAGTCTCAAATATCTGAAAATGTTTTATTTGGTTGACTTGGCGCATGCTCACACCATGTTTATGACTATGAACCAGTCACTAATAGCCTCCATGATCATTTGGTTTTTGAACTTGTGGTACCACTTATGCTTTGATTAATGATGTTTATGTCGCTATGCATGATTATGACTCTTATGCTCTCTTGATTTGTCACTCCCAGTCTTTTGCTAGCCTCCACGTGTAATGAGTATGAGCACTACTCGTGCATCCAACTCCCAAGAACCAAAGTTTTCTGATTGTGTCCATCAGACCTACCTACATGTGGTATTTAACTGTCATTCCAAGTAAATTGCTCATTTGCTACCTTTAAAACTTTCAAAATTACTCCTGTTTTGTGTTCTTGTTTTTCTCATGAGTACGTAAGTAGAGAATCTTTTTCTCACTTGTTGATTGGATTTTCACACCCTGGACTAGTAGTTTCATCCGCTTATCCAATTGATAGAAGAGCTGGCAGCGGGTGCCCTGCCCAAATTAATACAAACAAATTATCTTCACTATTTTTGCCCCTGATTTATCATTCAAAACATAATTGTGTAAACAAAAGAGAAAGGTGGATGACCTTCTACCCAGATGCGTCCCTCATATGAGAGTCACTCTTGTGAAGTCTAGTTGGCTTGTGACGTACTGTATTTTATGTTTACTATTCGTTGACACTAGCATATGGGATTTTTTTTCATATGTGATTTTCTTTCTTGCAGCCATCTAGCAAGTCTCGTATACACTTTTGCTACTACGTACGATATTAGTTTTTCCTTTTTATCTTTTTATACTTCCAGCCACCACGTTCTAGCCAAGGGAGTAGCCTCGTACATAACTTGGAGTCCACGTACAATAGAGTACATGTCTGGGAGTCCACAGTGAATTGACATGCCATGTTCTCAACATATAACGTGTCAAATATGTTACACAACTTATAAATTTTCAATCTCATATAGGACATCTTCTCAACATATAACGTGTCAGACATGTTACGTACCTTGTAATTTTTATATTTTAAATTCTAATCTCAGCCACATATTTTTGATCTAACTGCTTAAATTAATTTGGATGATGTGGATCACCGTGGTGTCTCTGTTAGACATCCGTATATTGCTTTAGTATATAATAGATAGAATATATTCCGTACTTTCAAGGGGAATGGAATACATACTACATCCATCTATCAATATGCATGTTCGCTTTGTTTTGCAGGCAAATATTAATACAAATTACTTTTCAAGCAAACAAAGACTACCAACTCTTGTTTAAAACTTGTTCAGGATACAGATAATAAATGGATACACCACCATGCAATTTATCTTCAGCAACTTTTTCATGAGCTATTTGTTAAGTATAGTTTTTTCTTCAACGAAGTGTTTTAATTTCTCCAATATTTTTTGTCACAATGCAGGTTTGAGCTAGCCTGATTTCACATTGGCATTACAGGTTGGCATAAACTTCAGTCTTGTTGGAGATTTTTTTGATAGTTTGTGAATTGGTCTTTCCTCTTCCAACCCCACTTATACACCTTGAGGTACGTATGCATGGTCTGTCATCCGTCACTGCTCTTTGCAGTTGTGGCCCACCTCCCGATTTGGGAGACAACTTTCCCATCTTTCTCGTTGTTGCATTTCTGCGTGGCCTGACGCCATTGCGATGGTGGAGAGGATATGTTGATTTAATTAGAATTGCATAATGGAAGTGAAGTACCTCTAAAGGCACTTCATGAGCACCAGCGAGGTATATTTCTTTTGATTTTTCTTTCACGATGGTGTTTATTGAATATATTTTAGTTGGTTCCTGTTGATGAATGCTATGTTAAGTTAGCTGTTATTACTGTTGTATACTCATTAGTTTTTTTCCTATATAATCTAGATAATACGATCAGGTCTGTTTGTGATAATTGACTGATTCTTTGTTTTTTCACAACAATGAGCATGCACTGAGTCTAAACCAGGGTAAAGAGAGCATGCATTCTCCTTAACAAACAACTGAATAATCTCTATTCTTCTGCCCTCTATAGTTATTTTTTCTTTTCCTTTTTGGAAATGATTAAATATTGCAATGTTCTTTCGTGTACAAGAAAAAATGGCTCTAGAAGGATTCGTAGATTTGAAGCAAATATGATGAATCATTGTCTTCCGTGGGCCTAAATGCCTTCAATGCAAAGCTTTAGCTGTTAAAAGAAATTCTTTTGTGTATGCAATGCTTTGAACATTCAAAAAAAAATTGCAATGACACAACAAATTATTGTTCTTAATTTACTAAATGTGTAATGTTATTCAGGTAGGCTAATATTTTTATCCCTTCGTTATAATATACTTCTCAGGAAGAAAGGCTTACTATTTGATTATCTATCTTATATAGAAGTCTTACTCCATTTTGTGGTTTGAACTCCCGAAGGAACCCTTTTGGGTACATGCTACACAGTTTTCACATTTTAACTGTAATTATCATACAGAAATGCACTTTCCATATTTGTGAGTTTCATGACGACGAGATTTTGTTTTCCAGTTGTTAAGTTGTACTTTTCAACCGATGACGAGCTGCTGGTCCTGCCATATTTTTGGGGGAAAATACATATAGATGAAGGTCATTTTGTTACCATATATGCACTGGGATTTGAGGTGATGCTTAATGATGGTAACTATTTTTCTCTTTGCAACGGTGTCCGATTATACATATCATATTGTATTCACAAGAGCAGGCAATATATCCGGCATCTCTCCCGGGCAAATATAGAGGACTGGATACCATGAGAAGTCTGGTAAGCATTTTAAGCTCCGACGATGCTTATGGTTATGTTTTACTCTACGGATTGTAGATTTCAGCATAACAGAATGCTTCAAACCTGAATAACCAAGAAGGCAAATTTATTTCTTTTATGATGATCCTTTATTCCCGCTTACAAAAAGACAACTTGCATACTAAATACTGGTACCATACTTGTATCTGTTAAAATATGTGGATATAGATAATGATAAATGGATAACATGTTAGTTTCTCCTTATTTTGGTATGTACCTCTCTATTATCATAATGCTAATCTTCTGCATAATATTGAACACAACATGTTCCTTTGTAAACATTTTAGGAGAGGCACAATACCTACATTATTGGCAGACAGGTATGAAATAATAAATTAGGGCCTAGGATCGATATGATGGAGTACAAAAGATTTTTGCTTTATTCTAAACCTTAAAAATCTGATTTTCATATAACGAGATTCATACTTTTAGGGAATTTTTTTCTGCATCCGTTTTTTTACTTCGAGTTAGATATTTGATTTTATTGTTCCTGCTTTTTCATAGCCATATTCATATATCAACCTTAGAAACATGACTAAAAAATTGAAATTTCCTAGATGCAAAATACACGAAAAGAACGGAGTTATATATTGGAAATTTGGGAACATGGAGATGAGCACCAAATGATCATCATGGGATATTTTGCATGAAAAATAACTTTACTTCCGCATCCGGCTATCAGTTTCTTAACTGTACCGTTGTTTAATGCTACATGAGAACATATTTGTGGCTCCAAACACATTCTTACTTCTGTTTCACCACTCACCCTGCACTTGATAATATACAAGCCTACATATGAATAATGGATGTTTGGCTATGTTATATTCTTTCACAATATTGATTTTTCGTAATTTATGTCTACACTTTTCGATAAGTTGTTTAGTAGACTTTTCTAGCCCACACGTCGGTGCAATAGGGAGCTAAGGATGCCAGAGCGGACGATGGCAATCGACGCACCAACTTAGAAACTGCCATTTAATACTCATTCCGTTTCAAAATAGACGACTTCCATTTGTCCAAACATCTATGTATATATATGTTTTACTAGTCTAGATACATGCATGTTTAGATAAATGGAATTCATCTATTTTAGAACGGATGGAGTATTAAAGACAAACTGATACACAAATGGCTACACACGTACATTTATTGAGAAAAGCGAATTTCGCTGACTCCATTGTCCTCAAGGAAATAATACCACGTTGAGTACAATAACTTTTTTTTTGCAACTCCATTGAGTACAATACCCATACAGTGCAATTTACAAACACATCACGCCCATATAGTACAAAACAAGATGTACTAATTTGAGTAGTTAAATCTAAAAAAAATACTAAGATGTATAGTGGTCGAATATTTTTGCAGTGTACCACACTTCACCGGAGGAGGTGGTTTGCAGATCAAGTCGGATAGAAAGCAAATACCTGAGCAGCCGTGACGCAGCCGCCGCTATTAGTAAAGCATGTGCCCACAGCATGAACATACCAGAAACCCCCTCCTTGCCAGCAGCAGCCCCTGGTTCCCTCGGCCAGTGGCTTATCATGAACACGAGGTAGTATGTCAGAATCCCTGAGACGCCACACGACACCATGAATGATGTACATAAGCTGTAGAGCCCAAATTTATCCATGGAGATCGCCCGGTATGCGAGAAGAAGAGCTACCAGCACCATCACTGCACCAAAGATGATAGACTTTCTGTGTGGCTTCATCTCTTCGACGCTGGCGATGGAGCTGCTGCCTGGTTTACGGTGGAGGTGAAAGATGAGCCCCAAGAGCACAGGGATAACCTCCGGCAAACAGAGCAGAACAACATCCTCGCCCAGCCACTCTGCGGTCACGGTGTGCGCCGTCACCAGCAGAAGGAGCAGCAAGGTCTTGTGGAACATCTCCGACGCCAGTGCTATGCCCGGTAAGGAGTCGCCAACCGGCAGCTTCGCTAGCATGCGTGTCAATGCAGCCACCGTGGTGCTTACGAAGATGAGAAACTGGGAGATGACGAACCCCTGGCGTGCGTGGTCTGGAAGCTGGTCCATAACAAATAGTGCCGCGATCGTCAGCGTCACTACGATCTTGAGCTCTGTAGTTTTCCTGTTAGACGTCTCGACGACATTAGAAGATTCTGCACTAACTTTACCACCGTTGCCGCTAGTATCTTGACTGAACTGGAAGTAGACAGCTACTATGAAAACAATAGCCATTACAGGAAATATTGCCAGCCAGAGGAAACTCAAGCTGATGTCCAGTAATATCAGATAAGAAAAGGCCACAAGAAATATTGTGTTTCGGAAAATCCGAAAGTCGGGTCGGCATGTGAGCCACGACTTCCATGGCGCAAGCACAGCCGGTGTCGGTAGCAGGTTTGGCGCGAACTCGTTCAATGTCAGGAATATATAGTTGCAGGACGCGGCAACTTGCACTGTGCCAGTGAACAACTCAGTGTACTCTTTGTTTGTAAATCTTTCATCACTTGTTATAGATACTCTGAAGTTTTGGACACTGCTGGCCAGTGTGACCGATGCTGCTATCAGGCATAACGACGTTCCATCGGACCCCCCACGTTTTTCTGAAATATAAAATGGAGATGATCAGATCATAAAGATATAAGTGGATGTAAATCTAGAGCTATAGAATTACTACTATTATCCGTCAGGGTACGCAACAAGTTATTCCGTGCGCCCGTATTTTCAATACATAGAGCCTACACAATACTGTATATAGAAATTTACAATCTGCCACCCTTCAGTTTTATGCATGGTTTCACATTGAATTGGAAAGATTGTAGTAGATTCATGTATTCATTTCCATGGGCTTATTTTTGTATTATTGATAAGAAAACAGGTATAAGGAATAATTTATTTTCCACGCAGCGCAGCTGTTAGTGTTAAGATCATGATTTTGGACGTTAACGTTGAAGGAAATTACGATGAATGCCTTGCTTCTCTATCAATACAATTTGACTCTATTTGCAATGTGGTTGAAGAGGATCTTAGAAATAGTATCGATCATCCTGATAGGTGGAATTCAATGTTTGGAAGTATAATACTAAGGGAAAAAAATACATACAAGTATTAGATTAAACTTTAGATATGGCTGACAGAATACCGACACCCCCCCGCGTTCTTGAGATCATGGGATTGATCCAAGAGAATCAAGATAGACTTACTGATCAAATATGCTCGCCGAAGGAATGATGGGATGTGGAATAATCCTGAATGAGGTGGTGGCACACGCAGATGAGTGTGCCTGCCGCTTGACCGGACTTGTCGATGGGAATGGCTCCGCACCATTGATTATTATTCACCTCGTGTACAGAGTTTTTCCTGGGCCGCCGGTGGATCGATGGACCAACTTGGTGTGGCTATGTAGTCGAACTAATTTGCCACTGCAATGCAATGGTAGAAAATTTGTCAATGACAACATTGCTGTTGTCGCATAGTCGATCTAGCGAATTTAAGATTCATGCGTCGTCCATGCATTAGGTTGGCTATCTACAGTTTCTTTCTAGGATAACCTAGTAAATATTATAGGGAAAAATCTGAAAAACACACCTTAAGTTATTATTACATATTTGAGAAAAAAAATTCATTTAAACTACAAATAGGTCATATCCTATAACAATAAAGAAAACGGTTTTTATAACACAAAGCTAATGCTTTATGCTCAAGAAATCTCTTACAGCTTATCTAAATACTGATTAAAACATGCGTCCCCAATCATATTGACAAACTAGATAGTTTAGTAACCTATTTCTTGGACTACTTTTTATATATTATATTTTCCTTTTTTTCGCTTAGAAGTATAGACTTTTCTAAACTATTGCAAGTTTTAAATAAGCTTATTTATGTATTTTGGATAACTTTGGTTTGTAGTAGCACCTCAAACAATAGGAATCAACGATTGGACATTCAACCCGTTTGTCATGAGTACGTATATGCCGGCCGGTGGTTGGCCTTCTTTCATAAGTCACTGAAGTGCCAGCAATGAAATCATATCTTAGATGACTCTCCAGGAGAGGCACCAATAACACGAACATATTTAGATACCCAGGTGCAATTTCATTGAGAGCCTTCTATGAATATCCGACGAACTCATATATGATCCATGGTTTGTGAAAGATACACATTCACAAAGTATCTACAACAAAGATCGCAGAGTAAAAAATCCTTAGAAAAACCACAAGTCCTAACCTATAGCCGTCTGGATCGCATACCATTGGCCCTAGCTAAGAAAACTATCTAAAAACTAGTGCTATTTGCTCTGTTTGCCTCCACAATTAGTGGTATGTAGCTACAAGACTATGTGTCTAGTATTTTGTTTTCCTATCATGTTGAGCTTGGTTAATTTCGGAAGGAGAAATACGTAGAAGAATAATTCTGTAGAAATAAAATAAAATAGATAATTACCCGTCTAATTTTCTGCTACGTTGTTGGTCTTGATTTGGATGAAAAATAATGGCATGCAACTTGGTGAATAAACATCACGAAGCCAATATTTTTGTTCATTAGCTAGAATAATGACACACGACATACCAGGGCAATATGTTGCTCGTAGCATCTGCGACATCGTGTCAAATCTCCACCACATCTAATATGGGGAGGTAGATTGGAAAATGGTTTAGTTTTCTTATATTTATTTCCTGAAATTTTGAATCTCTTGCTTGAGACCTGTACGTCCCTGATGTTTGTAAATGGCCATAGTCATATCGCCTACCTCTGTTTTGGGATTTCTTTTACTTGCACATAACTGCATGCATATATGTGTCAGGAGAAGTCTACGGGGTAACATATATTTAGGCAGATACTATAATAGAACATTTGAAGAACTAACAATTCCCCTCGATCGTGCAAGAGAAGAGGGCTCAGGAACAGCATAGTACGCACATACCTACATCAGATCGGTGATGCTCTCGCACACGCTTCAGTATCGATCAATCCGCTTATACGATTGGGTTGATCTGAGTCCCAATATTTTGTGCAAACTGCTCCGCTTGTGTTGAGTTGAGGTAATGCTGGTTTTCTCATTGAACGTGGAATGAGCAATTGGAAGATGATGACAGGTGGAAGACAAAGCTAGCAAGTTAGCTAGCAAGACGAAGCTTGTGGTGAGTTGGGAGGTAGGGAGGCCATTATAACAAGATCGAGCGGCGTGGGCCCTATGCTAGGCTTCAACGAATCAGGGGAACTCTTATTACGTGTTCACCTGCCGTCCTTATCTTTGTATTTGATACTGCTAATTTAAATTAGTAAGACATACGTTACGCGTACCACTTTAAACATTATTATCATGCACTTACAGCCTGTTTGGCAACAGTAGGAGTTTAGGTGTGGGTAAATATATATTTAGTCCCATTCCGTTGTTTGTTGCGGTGGTGGGAATTATGGCGTCTTCTCTGCACAGATCTGGAGACTTTCACGCATCTTTTTTTTTGTTTCCTTCGATCCCGAGATTTGCACAACCGAGGAAGAGTTATTTCATCCGTCAATTCTCAATCTCGAGCCAATTTCCTCGGAACCCCTGGGAAGAGATACGGGGGAGTTAGGCTTTTCAATTCGATTTGCCTATACCATGCACAAATCCCACCCACCACCCCCCCCCCCACCCCCCCCCACACACACAAGGATACAAGGGATTTTAGCTCCCACACCTTTTAATTCCCATTGACTTATTGCAACTACCCCCAACCGAACACGCTGTTATGACTGATGTATATTAGGAGCCAAATGACTAGCAAGTCTGGTCATCTAGTTGTTACCTGCGAGTTTGCTCGGAAAATTTAGACATTGGTACACTTCAAATTCAACATTACCCCACCAAATAGTGTTACTAATATGTTCGGTAATATTTGGTTAATTTTTTTTTAATAATGGGATTTATTACTTTAAAAAAAAGTATTACACCCGGGTTCTGCATAACAAGATGCACATGGCCGACAAAAGTATAAAATAAAAGCGTACTAGAACGCGACAAGTCAATTACAATCAAGATGAAGAATCAACTGTCGCCTGTGGAGCCGTGATCCGTAAATCAAGCGGTCATTCATGTCGGATAAAAATATCCCTCACCATTTTTTCCAGCCGTACACACGCCTCCGTAAAAAGGCCTCGAAACTCCGCCCGTTGTAATATGCACCACGAACGGAGAGTACCTGTGCAACGGAGCAGAACCTGCAAACGAGAGAAATTTGTATCTTTAAAAATCTTGTCATTTCTACACAGCCAGAGCGACCATATTACGGCTAACGCTCCTACCCTAAATATAGTTTTAAACCTATTATCAATTCCATTCAACCAATTGCCAAAAATATTTGCAATGGATGTTGGAGGATATAAGTTCGAAGCCATTTGGATAGCTGACCATATAGACCTCGCAAAGACGCACTCGAAGAATAAGTGTCTCATCCATCGGACAGAAGACACACTTTGTACTTCCATGCCAATTGCGCTTGACAAGATTATCTTTAGTTAATATGACTCCTTTACGAAGGTACCATGCAAAGATTTTCATCTTCAGAGGCATCTTCATGCGCCATATTTTTTTATTGTTATCGACCGGCATATCTGAATGTACCAACGCCTATACAAGGAGTCAACCGAGAACTTTCCGTTCTTAGTCAGCGTCCATCGAAATTCATCGGTGCCTTGTGATAGCTAGATCGCAGCCAGTCTATCAAGAAGGGCATTCCAAGATTGTAGTCTTGGTCCGATAACATCTCGCCCGAACGACACATTTGGTGGGACCGTTTGCATTACCGTAGCTAACGTATCACCTTTGTGACGAACAATATTGTATTAGGCCGGAAACTGGTCTCGGAGGGTGGCATTACCTAGCCATTGATCCTCCCAAAACCATATCTGAGATCCATCCCCGATGTTAAATACCCCATAGCGAAAGAAATGCTTCTTTGTCGCCATTAGGCCGACCCAAAAATGCGAGTCACCTGGTTTCCAAATAACCTGTGATAACGCTTTTGTGCTGATGTATTTTCTCTCTAGGATAGTTTGCGAAACATCATTTTCTGTAAGCAGCTTAAATAGCCATTTACCTAGAAGTGCTGAGTTTTTTACCTTAAGGTCATGTATCCCCAGCCCTCTCTGATCTTTAGGTCTGCAAACCACATCCCATCTTGCCAGTCGATATTTTTTCTTCTCATTATCCCCTTGCCAAAAAAAACTTCGATCTGAAGTAATCCAACTTCTTCAAGACTCCTTTGGGTAATTGGAAGAATGATATCATATACAGTACCATATTAGTGAGGACTGAATTTATGAGTACCAATCTTCCACCTAGGGATAATAATTTTCCTTTCCAACTTTCTAGCCTTTTTTGCAAACATTCTTCAACATGTTTCCATTCGGCATTAGTCAGTCTGCTATAATGTATTGGAATACCCAAATACTGAATAGGAAACTGACCTTGCTCACATCCGAATAGCTCGGAGTATTGAGCAATTGCCTCCTGGGCTTCGTCAAAGCAAAACAATTCACTCTTATGAAAATTGATCTTTAATCCGGATAATTGCTCGAATGCTGAAAGAATTAACTTTAGATTCGTTGCTTTCTGGAAATCATGTTCCATAAAAAGAACTATGTCGTCTGCATATTGAAGAATAGATAGTCCCCCCTCCACAAGGTGAGGTACCACTCCTTCAATGAGGCCATTTTCTTTTGCTCGTTCAATCATGATCGCTAACATATCCGCCACAATATTAAAAAGTATGGGTGATAATGGATCACCTTGCCTCAATCTTTTTTTTGTCTGGAAGTATTTGCCTATATCATCATTGATTTTAACAGCAACACTACCCCCAGAAACAAAATTAAGAATCATGGCACACCATTCTTTCGAGAAACCTTTCATTATCAGAGTTTGATGTAAAGACGACCAATTAACTTTATCATATGTATTTTCGAAGTCAATTTTGAAAATCACTCCATTTAACTCTTTGGTGTGCATCTCATGGACAGTCTCGTGTAAAACCACGACCCCATCAAGGATATTCCTACCCTGCATAAACGCAGTTTGTGTAGGTTTTACCACATGATCAGCCACCACGTTAAGCCGCATGGTAGCAACATTCGTAAAGATTTTGAAGATAACATTAAGTAGGCAGATTGGTCGGTATAGTTGAATCCTTTCTGCTTCCTTAACCTTAGGCAACAAAATGATATCCCCAAAGTTAAGGCGAAACAGATCCAGTTGGCCCGCATGCAAGCAACCAAATAATTCCAGTAAATCATACTTGATGATGTCCTAGAAATGCTGGTAAAACTCTGCCGGAAAGCCATCTGGTCCTGGCGCCTTATTGTTTGCCATCAAAAAGATAGCCTTCTTAATCTCCTCTTCAGTGAAGGGAGCATTAAGCAAGTTATTCTCTTCGACGGATACTTGGGGAATATCATATGTTCGCGACTCGTCCATTGATACATTAGTATCCATCGGAGCCCCGAACTTTGTAATATAGGCCTTGAGCTGTTCTTGTCCTTCGATCAGGCCTTCATCCTGTACCAGAGAGTGAATCCGCTTTTTCCTATGTCGCCCATTGGCTACATTATGGAAATAGCGTGTATTCGAGTCTCCTTCTAAGATGAATTTAGCCTTTGATCTCTGGTACCATTTGATCTCTTCCTCACGCAATAATGTGGCTACTTTCGCATTAGATTGGCTTTTTAGCTTAATTTCCTGCTGATTTAGTAGCCTATTGTCTACTATGAGGTCAAGTTCATTAATAATGGTGCACAAGCGCTCCTTTTCTTTTTTTAAGTTACCAGCGGTATGTCTAGCCCAACCCCAAAGATATCTACGAACATTTTGTATCTTAATGTTCCATCTTCCGATCGGAGTACACCCAACCACTGGTTTAGCCCATTCCTTTTTAACTAGTTCATAAAAACCATCTCGCAGCAACCATCCCAATTCAAATTTGAACTGTGGTTGAACCGATGGCCTTAATGTACCGGTAGAAAGTAGAATGGGTGCATGATCCGATAGAGATTCAATACGTTCTAGAGCTCGTACTGTGACCAATGGGTATTTATCTTCCCAATCAGTGGTCATAAGTACTCGATCTAGTTTTTCGTATGTCGGCTCCGGGAGACTATTAGCCCATGTGAACTGTCTCCCGGTCATATGAACCTCTCTCAAATCCAAACTGTCAATGACCGCATTGAACAAGAAAGGCCAATGCCTATCGAATCTTCCTTTGCTTTTTTCATGTTGGAATCTTAGCATATTGAAATCCCCACCTATAATCATAGGATACGGGTTCTCATTTGCCAGGTTCGCCAACTCGCGAAGGAATGCTGCTTTATACTCTTCTTGGGCAGCACCATAGACGGCAACCAAAATCCATATGAAATTATCAGCCCTGTTCCGGATATGTGCCTTAGTATGAAAGTTACCATCTGAGATTGCCAATAAATCCATAGAATCTGATTTAACGCCTAATAAAATGCCGCCAGATCTTCCACGAGGAGGGATAGAATGCCAAGTAAACTGGACTCCGCCTGAAAGACTGTCTAAAATACTCGGTGTAAACTCCCTTCTACCCATTTCCGAAATAGCCAAAAACTCCAACCTATGATCCACCACATACTGAGCAAAATTAAAGTGCTTAGCCAAGTCACCGAGACCTCTGCTATTAGCGAATATGCCATTCATGGGGAAACATATGGAGTTTTTGTTTTCTTCTCGTTCTTACGAGTTAACTTATTTCTTTTGTCCTTGGCAGATTTAGATTTACGGCCTAAGGCATACATATCACTTAAAGACCCGAGCCCATCCTCATCCATACCCACCTCCGTCATCTCACCCACCAAATGTGATAGAAGTTGTCCATCAATTGTGGCATCCACTTCCTCATCATCTAAGGGTGACATGATCGGCTTAGTATATCCACTTGGAGAAACCCGAAGGCGATCATACTCCACGTGTTTCAATACATTAGCCGAGAGTTGGCAGACGTACCCACATCCTTAGTAGAAAACATCGCCGCTTTACGATGCATAGCCTTGGCGAGCGCATCTTCATCCGTATCCGAAGATCCATCTGACGCCACTGCGTGCCGAGCACTACGCCGAATCGATGCGTTGTTCACCACAGGGGCCGTCGGCACTGCGGAAGGGGGCAGCGGTGGCGAAGATGCCCCCTCTACCATAGTGTAGCCCGATGCAGAAGAACCCGAAGAGCCGAAGTCCGTTTCTGCCTGGGCCGCTGCCAGGCCGCCCTGGGGCGACTCCCGAGCAGATGAACGCCGGGCACTCGACGCAGCTGCCGCCGGAGCCAGCCCGCCTGTACCGTCCACCGTGGGCCGCGCAACTGGGCTCAGCGCAGCCCGATCCAGCAGGGCAGCACCAAGCTGGGCGTCGCCCACAACGACGTAAAGCCGCGCCAATCCACCGGTGGAACCGGCATCGGGCCGGTCCCGAGCTGGGCTCGCCACCCGCGCGACGGGCAGCTGGGCACCGCCATGCGCAGCGCTCTGCATAGCCCCCGCAACTGCCCCACCGGGCTGGGTGCGGCCCGATCCAGCAGGGCGACGCCAAGCTCCCCGTCGCCAGTGCAGCCGGCAGCTGAGCCGGTCCTCCTGCATAAACGGCAGCGGGCCGCCCTCTAGCTGGGCTTTCCGCTGGTCCCGCCAGCTATGCGGTATCCAGCTGCACACCGCCTGGTGCAGCACTCTGTGCCACCGACGGCACGCGAAGTGCCTTGCCCGCAGCTACGTCCATCTGACGCGTCTGGCCCACCTCGGAAGTCCGTGGATGCGCAACTGCATCCATCCGATCCACCCTTGCCGCATCGAACTTCCCTAGCAGCTCCGTACCTCCGTGCACTCTCGGTCTCAGCTGCTTCGGTGCCAACCCAGAATTCCGCAGTACCACATCCGTCACACTCCTTCCCTCAGAAGAAACGAACTGGCGCACAATATTCTTACCCCGCGGCGTCTGAGTGTAAAGATCAATAGGAGTAACCGCCACATACCTCAACAACGCCGCCAAAGACGCCCCCTGCTGCTGAGATGAAACACCCTCAGGCCTCAGATCAATCATCATATGGTCGCTGTCCGAAGAACCCTGCACCGGTGGATCTCCATGCCTCTGCTACCCAGCCGAGCCACCCTCCTCCATACCTCTATCTAAGTCTCCTCGACGTTCCCACATATAAGGTAGAAAGTCAGGGTCGGGTACATAACTCGCCGGCTCCGGACGGTAAGTAAAGGCATATCCCTTCAGTAAAAGCACCCCTGTCGTCGTAATGAACGATCCCAGATCATCAGTCTTCTTGAAGCAATCATCATCAACCATACCAATCCTGATGCGGACTAAGCCTTGCCGACGAAGCGCAAGCAAATCCACAACAATAGTAGTACCAATAAGAGAACCTGCAGCCCACAGACCAAGAGAATGTCTCATCTCATCCGGCACCCCCGTGACATGAACCCACTGCTGGTGCAGCTCCATAATAGGCTCAACCACAGCTGGCGACCACTGGCTGAATAACAGTCTCGTAGATTGAGTTGGTATACCAAGGACCATTCCGTCAAACCGCAGCAAATCATCTTTGGTGGGAAAACGCACCATGAAAGAATCATCTCCTCTAGGTACCGCCTCCGACTCCCAAGATGGTGTCGAGCATATCCTCGCAATCTGCGTCTCTACCTGTGACGCCGTCGCCGCCGTCCCCTCCACCATGACCAGAGCTTTCGGAGAGGAACTAGGCGCCAGACCCGCCTTGAAGACGCTATCAGGTAACATATTGAACATAGTCTCTCTGTTACCTCAAAACTGGACATTTCTTTGTGGGATGCGCTCCATTATTACACACAAAACAATAGTGTTGCACTTTGCAATCTTTCGTCGCATGTGAATCAACTCCGCACTTCCAACACCAAGATTTGACCTTCTTTGAACCCACATCAGACACAACCGAAGCCACAACAACCGGCGCGCTCAAAGGTTGTGATACGACAACCTGCTGCGACGGCTCGTCATGCGGTGCAAGCACCGCACCAACCTGCTGTTGCGCTGTGGGCTGTGCCGTAGCCTTCTTCTTCTTTTTCTTCCCGGCTGTTGACCAGCGCCGTAGTTCGGCATCCCCGTCCCCGGAGGAACAGGGGCAAACACAGGCGATTCACGGCCGAAAGCGGCCCCCGTCACATGCGGCATGGTGCCGGCAGCTTGTGCGGCCGCCATGGCTTATTGTCCGCCCCCGGCCGGAGCCACCGCTCTCCGAACGGCCGGGGCAAACGTGGGAGGTCCGGCGAAGGCCCCGAAGACAACGCCTCCACTTCCCCGCCCTGCAGCGACCGCGGGAGGAGGGCCACCTCCAGGCACGGAAGGGCGCGGTGCCGCCATGAGGACTTGCGCGAACAACGGCCGGCTCAGATCCCTTGCAGACGACTCGGCCTGGAGCACCTCGTCACACAGCGGATCGCTAGGTTTCGGTGGCGGCTGGACGCTGGGGTTCTTGTCGACATAGCGATCGACGTCTCGTATCCAGAGACCAGCGAAACAATCTCCCAGATGGCCCCCGTCTGCCAAGGTCGTGGGCCCCAGCCTGGGTCCACCGATCATCGTCTCGGGAGTTTGAACACCGGACCCGCGCGCGAAACACGGATCGACGGGGCTCGAAGACTCGACCGAGCCGCCGGCCGGCGATCCCCGGCCACCAGCTTCGCGAAATCCCGGCGGGAGGAAGTCCCCGAAGCTGGCACGAGGCGTGACCCAAGGTTGAGGTAGCGGGCCACGCCACCCTAGCTTCACCGGCGAGACCCGCATCGGAAGTCCTCGTGTAGCCATTGTCCTGCCCGATCCCTCCCCCTTCTCTCCCCACTCTGGCGGCGCCTCCACCCCGTCGTCAGACCTGCAAGGAGACTTACCTTCGGTTGTCGACGCTGCCTTCTCCCAGAAACGCGACGCCGCCGTCGGGAACCCCACCTCGTCCCAAAACTCTCTAGCAAGTTCCTCATCGGATTTAGGGGCCCGTCGGACGTCGTCCCTGGAGACGACACGCTCCTCCGCCAACACATGCTCCCCGCACGCCCGCGCCATCTCCTCAGCCTGCAGACTCCCGTGTTCCACGCCGTCGACCAGCGCGGCGAACCGGGATCCCGATCCGGAGGAAAGCGGCATAGCGAGCCCACCTGGGGCTAAGGTCAGCCGCCACGCCCTCCTCTCCGGCTGCGCGCCGAGGCGGCCGTCACCCGGCGGCGCAACATTCTCAGGGGCGGGGTCGGAGGCGCCATCGCCCGTGTCGCTCAGCTGCCGCATTATTCGCACATGTCCTTGCTGTGAGCTTAAATAGGGTTGATAAGTCTACTAAAGCGAGTATACTCGTGTATGCGCTTTTTTGAGTAATTTGGAATTGCAGCAATGATGTGATTTTTAACAATTTCAGATTCGGCCATTTTTTACAGCTTATTCATCGCGCAACACACTGTATTCATTTGTGGTCATTCCTTCTCCTAAACGACCATCGTGGACGTTTGGATGCTGTATGCTCTCGGTTGATGGAGGCCGTACGGGCTTAACAAAGGTGTCTTCAAGCTCAGGATGGCTTTTACTCCCTCCGTATCAAAATATAAGATGTTTTAATATTTTGTAGATATAATGTATCTAGACATGTTTTAGTGTGTAGATTCATATGCATCTTGCACTAAAACATGTCTAGGTACATTTTATTTAGGAAATGCTAAAACATCTTATATTTTGATACGGAGTGAGTATATAATTATCCATGGCGACGTGTCATTTCTTAGTTGGGCTAGGGCAGTGGATCGTAAGATCAAGTTTCATAAACTACATGCCCCAGTTTTCTAGTTGTCTTGGATTGATAGGTCGACATACTCGGACGTTTTCTTATTGTTGAATAAACGAACAAACGAGAGCGTGTTGATACAAACTTGCAGGATATACGGATGCCGACAACTTGGAATATACTTCCAACGGGATAAATTTGACTTAGACATACACGTATGTCAGCGTGTTAGACAACGAGAGGTGGATAGACGAAGCTAGCAAGTTATCAGCTCTGGAACCATTGTACGTCGTTACTTTATTAATGAAAATTGAGATATCGTTGTCGTTTCGTGCTCGCAAGCGAGCTAGCCGTCATTATATGTTAAGATAGCTGCCACGCGTACCATCTACCATTTTTTTTTAAAAGAGGCGTTGTGTATTTGGTTGGAGTAACCAAGCTGATGTCTGGTTTGATTAATTTTTATTACTTGGCCTTGACGGAGGATACTAATTAAGATGAACTTTCGTAAACTGTAAGCCAGTTCTCTTGTTGTGGTGTGTTTCAATTTTTGTTTGTTCAACGAGACAAAATGAACCAATGATAGGAATCTGTTGGGCTCACAAGGCGAAGAAAAGGTCTCCGTCCCCTCGCTTTGGACAACGACCGTCCATCAGAGACGAAGGGCAGTGACAACGTCTCCATGTGGTAGAATCCAAAGAGACAGCGTCAGGAAAAAGGCCCCAAATCATTCAACGTACAGGAGGGAGAGACAGCGTCATAAAAAAGGCCCCAAATCCAAAGAGAATATCCTATTCATATAAAAGTGGCGTAGAATTGTTTTGATTGTACGTATACTAATAATCTTGGTGATGTATGGTTCGATTAATTATATAAGTTGGTCTTGACAGAGGATACTAAGACGAAGTTTCGCAAACTATAAGTCGGTTTTCTAGTTGTTCGAGATGTGGAAACTTTTGTTTGTTGAACGAGACTAAATGAACCAACTAGAGGAATATCTAGCATTCAGATACAACTTGCAACGTAGGAACAGAGAAGAGGGAGTCCTACGCGTTGCCAACTGCCAAGTGCCAACAATTAGTCAGGCTTCCTCTTCAATTTAGAATATACTTACCATTCGGTTTCGGTACAATTTGACTTAGCATCTATCTTTTTCTGATCTCTCTTCTCTGTTCCGCAAGCCTTTCTTGTTTCAAATACCATAAGGTACACGACTATTTTTAAATATATTAAACTATGTTTCAGAAACTTCCTCATTTTTATACTGTTTTGGAATAATTTTCAACCCCCTTATCCGATTGATATGAAATATTTTGTTGTAAAGTAGTAGAGTTCGTACATTTTATCTTCTCACAGAATATTGTTTCAAATCTCTTAAACTATTTAGAAGCAATTTCAGATATATGTAATTTTTTTCAAACATCACTATGTTACGCACTGTTTACTAGAATTTATTTTGAAATTATTTGTCTGAATGATATAGATGATGTCGCACCCTGATTTCTAGGGGATACTCACCGTACGAACTGGATAGCAGATGCTTGGATTATGGGGCATAACTGCTCCCACGTCCCAGCTTCCTGGTAGGCCTGCGCTTATGCGCGACAACACAAGCCCTGCTATTCCATCGTCGATGTAAACTATCCACTAGAGATCAAAGGCACTTCCGTCGACGTACTTCAAACCATACACACATGGTACGTCAACGGCGTTTAACAAGTGATATCACAACAGATCTCTACGACACAAAAGATTGAAATAACTTGCAAATGGCTCTCATTAGAGCAGAGATAGCAAATACAATCATTCAGAGGGCACCTGCCCCAACAATACATCATTACAATACATCGGAAGCAGTCAACATGTCTGAGTACAGACAAGAACCAAATAGGCCTAAGAGGCCGGAAACAAACAGACGGAGCCCATCCACGAAGTCTCGGATCCTGCCCGGGTCCGCTATCTACTCGTCAGCAGTCTCGTCATACTCCACGTAGTAGCCACCATGTAGATCCTCGGAAACGTCGTCTGCGTAAACCACAGCCCCAAAGGGGTCAGTACATAAACGTACTGGCAAGCAAGACTCACAGTTCACCAAAGTGTAACCCGTCAACACCAAGCACAGATGCCTTGGGTTCAACGGAAAGAGGGGATATAAAAGATGCTGCAACTGGTTGCACTAACCAACTACAGAGATTCTACCACTTCCGGCTAACAGAAAGGAGATAAGATCGAGGATTGTAACCAACTGAAAGATAACTTCAAACAAACCCATCCTGGATCTCGCCCCTTATCCGAAGAAGCAATCCGAGGATAACTCACACAGTTGTAATAAAGGTGAATCAAGTTATTGTGTCATCAACCTATTACTAGTCAAGTTATTAATCATTGGGTGTAACATGTTTGATCATTATGTTTAAGTTGTCCTGAGTACTTGTTAGCCAGTACTTTCACCAAGTAATCCATAACCGTGGAAAACACGGCTTCTCGAGAAGATTATCCCTGCAGGGTTGCACCAATTTGGCCGTACACTCATGAATATCCCGCCAGATGGGATGCCTCCCACCAAGCGGGGCACTCAACACAACCAACCATTCTTCGCATCAAGCCCAAAGAAGCTTGGGCGCACGGCTAATCGAGCCCAGAAGAAAATGGACCCTCATAGCACTCTAAGAATGTGTCCCCCTATATGCCGACTACAAAAGTTCCACCCTGGCCTGGGCTCGCAAAAACATGCATGCGGCAAATGGAAAACACGAACTAAATGAGGCGATTTGGACGAGATGCGAATCAGGTCAAGTTGAGGGGGGCGCCCATACTCGCTTCCCAAATGCGGGTAGTGCGCTCATCATGGATCAGTAGACAAGACCCTTTTCCTATTAGGGTCGACACTAGCAGGCTTCAAAACCTCTCATGGGCCTCCTGCCGGTGCCTTATCATCAAATTTATTATTAACAGTAACATTAGCATGATTGATTGATTAAACATCGAGCCCCCAGAACATAATGAAATAGTAACAGAAAGTAACGGGTAAACGACTCGAGCCAAACCACCTAAGCATGCTAGTAAGACACGGGCTCAAACAATGGTTCTAGGTATGGAGGTGAGGCAATATCAGGGTTAAAGGATACATGTGATAGGTTCGTAACAGAAACAACTACTACTAAGGCTAGCAGAAAAGAACAACGGAAAGTATCGGTAATCAATGTTGAAAGGAACACAGTGGTTCATGTGAGTGATAACTTGCCTGCAAAACCCAGTAGCCTGGTACTGAGCTAACTCCTTAAAAGTGATGTCGTAAGTATCGTCGGTCTCAACGTCGTCGTATATCCAGGAAGAAGCAACCAAACAAGGCAGAAGGATAAACAATCATTATCATGGCATTGTGCACAATCAAGATGATGCATGACAAGTTAATGGTTGCATCAAAATAAACTAGACAACATGATAACACAATTTAAATGGACCCATATGCAATTGGATTGCATATGGCAAGAGTCCATGAATTAAGTGGAAACACATGATCTACAATTAATTATTATGTGAGAGTTGTTAGCATGATGCATGCATGATGATAACAACAAAATAACAGTAAATAACAATGATAGAGGCAAGTGAAAAAGGAATTTAACAAGGTTTGGAAATCATTTGTTAAGTTTAGCAATTTTGGTTACTTAAACATGTCACACAAACAATTATTGTTTTCATCAAGTTAAAGTGTTCAAAACAAATAACAAATTTGATATTTGAAAAGAACATCAAATTTTAGTTGGATTACATGTTTCAATTATTGAAATTTGAATTAGGATGATTTTATTATGAATTAAACAATATTAAACAAGTTTTAATTGAATTTAAAACAAGTTTGAATATTAATTGAATTTTATTTGGTCAAAACATAATTTCAAATTCACCTTTGCAAAGTTCACACTTTGGTGGTTTGAAAACATATTTTGCATGTCCAAAAATATTTTATATTAAGCAAGTTATGATTTTATCAAATTTAATTGAATTAAATAAGGATTAAATTATTTAGGCAATTTAAATTATTCAAACCAGGAAACAAAAATTATATTTGGCAAGTACATGATAAATTGATTGGAAAACATATTTGGTTTGTGAAATTTGGAATTTTTATGAACAAGTTATGAATTTTGCAATTTTAAGTGAATTTGACAAGTTTTCAAATATTTCAACAATTTAAAATATTCAGAACAGGAAATAAATTTTATATTTGGATAGATCATTTAATTTGGGACAGAAAACATATTTGAAAAGTTAAAATTGGAGTTGGGATGAATTTCTTAGGCATTTTACAAATTAAGATACAAATCTGCCATTTTTACAATACTTAGGGACCTAGAAAGATTAACAGGGGCTTGGAAAATATTTTACAGGGTCTATATGTAATTACCAGGGGCATGGATGTGATTCTGCAGTTTGTTATGGCTCTGAAAAAAAAAACAAAACAAAAAGTGGTTTAATTTGCAGGGTGTGGGGATCGAACCCACACCCTCCTGGTGCGCGCAGAGATGGGTTAACCAGTGCAGCTGGTTCGGCTGTTGCGACAGAACAGGGAACTCGGGGGTTAAGTGGTGCTGTTTGCGGGATGGTTTTCTGAACTTCGAATCTGAATCGAACAGGTACTGCAGGCGAACCAAAACCAGCGAACAGAAACTCCTCGCCGGCAGCGATCGCTCAAAGGCCTTGGGGCGCTGTGGCGGTTGGTGCTGGGAGGGTCGTGCGCGTGCAAGGGAAGGGGGTTGGATGTGCTGCTGTTGTTGGCGTGCGGACAGCAGAGAGATCGTAAGGAGGAGAGGAGGCGGATCGCACCTGCTGCTCGTGGTCGCTGTTCAGGTGTCGAGGCAGCACCGAAGGGAGAATTGCCGGCGACGGCGCGCCTTCCACGGTGCCTCCCGGCAAGCACCGAGGGGACGGGGCGACTCCAGGGACTGCCCCGTTTCCATTCCCGGGGAGCGGAGCCCCTCGAGGTGGATGGCGACCGGCGAGGGTGACGGGGACCAGGTGGTGTTTCGGCTCTGTCCAGGTGCAGAAATTCAGAGGAAGGGGGACGAGCAGAGGAGCAAACGGCGGCGATGGGAAGGAGGGCTAGGGCCTAGGGTTAGGTAGGTTAGCAGAGGGGGGAGGTAGCTACTTAAGGAGAGGGGAGCGAGTACGGCACGACATCGAGCGGGTGAGGAAGATCGAGTGGCTCCGAAGGCGTTCGTACAGCTAACGTCACCGTGGGGAAGAAGACAGCGACATGCTGGAGGGGGGTATCGGGCCAAAAAAAATAGATGGGCTTGGGCTGCTGCACTCTCTCCCTCTCCCTGCGTTTCTTTCCTTTTTATTTTGCTTTCTCTTTTTTTTTTGTAGCAAGTTGGAAAAGGAAGAAAACATAAGGTTTTGGTTAGCAAAAAAATGTTATAAAAATTTAGTTAAGCTAGTTGGGTTAGAAGAAAACATTAGCCAAGTTTTGTTTTCGGAAAACTTTAAAATTGCTTGATGTTTGTTTGAAATTCAAATTTGGATGCATTTTAATTAAGTGATCATTTAATAAAACAAACTTTGAATAGGGGAACCCCTATGATTTAATGTGTTTAAGGATTACAATTTTGAGATGAATTTAATGGTTTCAATTAGGTACTGATTTGAAATACATTTGATTTGAAATTGGATTGAAATAGAATTAATTGATTGAAATAAAAGCACCATTTTATTAGTTGATCAACATGGAATAAAATGGAACAATTTGGTTGTTTTTATTTGAAATAACATTTTGGAAATTGTAACATCACAAGGATGAAACAAAGGGTTTGAATTTTTGGTTTGAAATTCAAATGGAAAACAAAGGAAAACAAATAAAAACAGTTGGAAAACAAATGAAAACAGAGAAAAACAAATGGAAAACAAACAAAACAAATGCAATCAACATGATGCCATGATGCAAAACATAAAATAACAGAGAGCAAACATTCTAATGGCTATTTTTCAGACTTGGGATGTTACAAAACGCCCCCCCTTGAAGGAATCGCGCCCCGAGATTCCTACTGAGAAAAGAAAAGGTCCGGAAACTTGTTGGGGAGATCCTCTTGAGCTGTGACACGTGAAACACATCGTGCACAGTGGATAGACGTCAGGGGATTTGGAAACCACCGGAACATTTTCAAATAAAGGGGAGAGATTTTGCACCAAGGGTGTATAGCTGAATGGAACTTGATTCATTTGGAGAATAGATTATTTGTCTAGAATGGTGGAACAGAGTTATTGACATCAATGCAACACCAAGAATAACATCAATGTCAGAATCATCAACATGAGAGTAATGAGGAATATGTGGCCTCCCATTAGAATTGGATTGTTCTTACTTATGTTGGAAGTCAACATTTGAGATTCCGGAGAGTGAACGGTGATTTGATTGCTTAGTGGAACCAGAATTAGGTTGTATGTTGTGGAAAAGATCTTTGACACAAAAGAATGTGATGCTCCGGTATGAAACAATACTTTAGCGGGAATAGAGTTTAGTAGATGAACGGGGAAAACTTTGATTAGACGCCGGTAGAAGAATTGAAGTGGAAAACAACAACAAGATTTCAACGGGTGAAAAGGATGTTGAGAAGAACAGGATAACAACATCGGGGAAAACGAGAACAAAACTCCTGAGGTACTACGGAAAACCCATCCGGGCTTCTAAAGGATCAATATCTACTGCTTAAGGAATAGAGGATTTGCTTCCGGGGCTTACACGCCTCCGTTCTCAATCGTGAGTAGGCAACATGATAAATCATGTCACAACCACCTCCATTCCTATGGTCTAGTAGATATAACCATCCTAGAGAAACCAGGATTCGTGAAATCCTAACTTGAAAGTTTAGATGAGAAGGGAGAAATCAACGTTGCACTTCCTTACCAGAAAAGGGAGGGAGGGTGGGGAAAAGAAGAAAAAGAACAGAATTCCTACTCTCACGTTTCATTTTTTCCTGTATAGCTACAAAATAGTTTCTAGACTCAACTGCGACCAGTAAAAAGGGATCCTACAGGCAGACAGGCTCTGATACCATTTGTCGCACCCTGATTTCTAGGGGATACTCACCGTACGAACTGGATAGCAGATGCTTGGATTATGGGGCATAACTGCTCCCACGTCCCAGCTTCCTGGTAGGCCTGCGCTTATGCGCGACAACACAAGCCCTGCTATTCCATTGTCGATGTAAACTATCCACTAGAGATCAAAGGCACTTCCGTCGACGTACTTCAAACCATACACACATGGTACGTCAACGACCTTTAACAAGTGATATCACAACAGATCTCTACGACACAAAAGATTGAAATAACTTGCAAATGGCTCTCATTAGAGCAGAGATAGCAAATACAATCATTCAGAGGGCACCTGCCCCAACAATACATCATTACAATACAGCGGAAGCAGTCAACATGTCTGAGTACAGACAAGAACCAAATAGGCCTAAGAGGCCGGAAACAAACAGACGGAGCCCATCCACGAAGTCTCGGATCCTGCCCGGGTCCGCTATCTACTCGTCAGCAGTCTCGTCATACTCCACGTAGTAGCCACCATGTAGATCCTCGGAAACTTCGTCTGCGTAAACCACAGCCCCAAAGGGGTCAGTACATAAACGTACTGGCAAGCAAGACTCACAGTTCACCAAAGTGTAACCCGTCAACACCAAGCACAGATGCCTTGGGTTCAACGGAAAGAGGGGATATAAAAGATGCTGCAACTGGTTGCACTAACCAACTACAGAGATTCTACCACTTCCGGCTAACAGAAAGGAGATAAGATCGAGGATTGTAACCAACTGAAAGATAACTTCAAACAAACCCATCCTGGATCTCGCCCCTTATCCGAAGAAGCAATCCGAGGATAACTCACACAGTTGTAATAAAGGTGAATCAAGTTATTGTGTCATCAACCTATTACTAGTCAAGTTATTAATCATTGGGTGTAACATGTTTGATCATTATGTTTAAGTTGTCCTGAGTACTTGTTAGCCAGTACTTTCACCAAGTAATCCATAACCGCGGAAAACACGGCTTCTCGAGAAGATTATCCCTGCAGGGTTGCACCAATTTGGCCGTACACTCATGAATATCCCGCCAGATGGGATGCCTCCCACCAAGCGGGGCACTCAACACAACCAACCATTCTTCGCATCAAGCCCAAAGAACCTTGGGCGCACGGCTAATCGAGCCCAGAAGAAAATGGACCCTCATAGCACTCTAAGAACGTGTCCCCCTATATGCCGACTACAAAAGTTCCACCCTGGCCTGGGCTCGCAAAAACATGCATGCGGCAAATGGAAAACACGAACTAAATGAGGCGATTTGGACGAGATGCGAATCAGTTCAAGTTGAGGGGGGCGCCCATACTCGCTTCCCAAATGCGGGTAGTGCGCTCATCATGGATCAGTAGACAAGACCCTTTTCCTATTAGGGTCGACACTAGCAGGCTTCAAAACCTCTCATGGGCCTCCTGCCGGTGCCTTATCATCAAATTTATTATTAACAGTAACATTAGCATGATTGATTGATTAAACATCGAGCCCCCAGAACATAATGAAATAGTAACAGAAAGTAACGGGTAAACGACTCGAGCCAAACCACCTAAGCATGCTAGTAAGACACGGGCTCAAACAATGGTTCTAGGTATGGAGGTGAGGCAATATCAGGGTTAAAGGATACATGTGATAGGTTCGTAACAGAAACAACTACTACTAAGGCTAGCAGAAAAGAACAACGGAAAGTATCGGTAATCAATGTTGAAAGGAACACAGTGGTTCATGTGAGTGATAACTTGCCTGCAAAACCCAGTAGCCTGGTACTGAGCTAACTCCTTAAAAGGGATGTCGTAAGTATCGTCGGTCTCAACGTCGTCGTATATCCAGGAAGAAGCAACCAAACAAGGCAGAAGGATAAACAATCATTATCATGGCATTGTGCACAATCAAGATGATGCATGACAAGTTAATGGTTGCATCAAAATAAACTAGACAACATGATAACACAATTTAAATGGACCATATGCAATTGGATTGCATATGGCAAGAGTCCATGAATTAAGTGGAAACACATGATCTACAATTAATTATTATGTGAGAGTTGTTAGCATGATGCATGCATGATGATAACAACAAAATAACAGTAAATAACAATGATAGAGGCAAGTGAAAAAGGAATTTAACAAGGTTTGGAAATCATTTGTTAAGTTTAGCAATTTTGGTTACTTAAACATGTCACACAAACAATTATTGTTTTCATCAAGTTAAAGTGTTCAAAACAAATAACAAAGTTGATATTTGAAAAGAACATCAAATTTTAGTTGGATTACATGTTTCAATTATTGAAATTTGAATTAGGATGATTTTATTATGAATTAAACAATATTAAACAAGTTTTAATTGAATTTAAAACAAGTTTGAATATTAATTGAATTTTATTTGGTCAAAACATAATTTCAAATTCACCTTTGCAAAGTTCACACTTTGGTGGTTTGAAAACATATTTTGCATGTCCAAAAATATTTTATATTAAGCAAGTTATGATTTTATCAAATTTAATTGAATTAAATAAGGATTAAATTATTTAGGCAATTTAAATTATTCAAACCAGGAAACAAAAATTATATTTGGCAAGTACATGAAAAATTGATTGGAAAACATATTTGGTTTGTGAAATTTGGAATTTTTATGAACAAGTTATGAATTTTGCAATTTTAAGTGAATTTGACAAGTTTTCAAATATTTCAACAATTTAAAATATTCAGAACAGGAAATAAATTTTATATTTGGATAGATCATTTAATTTGGGACAGAAAACATATTTGAAAAGTTAAAATTGGAGTTGGGATGAATTTCTTAGGCATTTTACAAATTAAGATACAAATCTGCCATTTTTACAATACTTAGGGACCTAGAAAGATTAACAGGGGCTTGGAAAATATTTTACAGGGTCTATATGTAATTACCAGGGGCATGGATGTGATTCTGCAGTTTGTTATGGCTCTGGAAAAAAAAACAAAACAAAAAGTGGTTTAATTTGCAGGGTGTGGGGATCGAACCCACACCCTCCTGGTGCGCGCAGAGATGGGTTAACCAGTGCAGCTGGTTCGGCTGTTGCGACAGAACAGGGAACTCGGGGGTTAAGTGGTGCTGTTTGCGGGATGGTTTTCTGAACTTCGAATCTGAATCGAACAGGTACTGCAGGCGAACCGAAACCAGCGAACAGAAACTCCTCGCCGGCAGCGATCGCTCAAAGGCCTTGGGGCGCTGTGGCGGTTGGTGCTGGGAGGGTCGTGCGCGTGCAAGGGAAGGGGGTTGGATGTGCTGCTGTTGTTGGCGTGCGGACAACAGAGAGATCGTAAGGAGGAGAGGAGGCGGATCGCACCTGCTGCTCGTGGTCGCTGTTCAGGTGTCGAGGCAGCACCGAAGGGAGAATTGCCGGCGACGGCGCGCCTTCCACGGTGCCTCCCGGCAAGCACCGAGGGGACGGGGCGACTCCAGGGACTGCCCCGTTTCCATTCCCGGGGAGCGGAGCCCCTCGAGGTGGATGGCGACCGGCGAGGGTGACGGGGAACAGGTGGTGTTTCGGCTCTGTCCAGGTGCAGAAATTCAGAGGAAGGGGGACGAGCAGAGGAGCAAACGGCGGCGATGGGAAGGAGGGCTAGGGCCTAGGGTTAGGTAGGTTAGCAGAGGGGGGAGGTAGCTACTTAAGGAGAGGGGAGCGAGTACGGCACGACATCGAGCGGGTGAGGAAGATCGAGTGGCTCCGAAGGCGTTCGTACAGCTAACGTCACCGTGGGGAAGAAGACAGCGACATGCTGGAGGGGGGTATCGGGCCAAAAAAATAGATGGGCTTGGGCTGCTGCACTCTCTCCCTCTCCCTGCGTTTCTTTCCTTTTTATTTTGCTTTCTCTTTTTTTTTGTAGCAAGTTGGAAAAGGAAGAAAACATAAGGTTTTGGTTAGCAAAAAAATGTTATAAAAATTTAGTTAAGCTAGTTGGGTTAGAAGAAAACATTAGCCAAGTTTTGTTTTCGGAAAACTTTAAAATTGCTTGATGTTTGTTTGAAATTCAAATTTGGATGCATTTTAATTAAGTGATCATTTAATAAAACAAACTTTGAATAGGGGAACCCCTATGATTTAATGTGTTTAAGGATTACAATTTTGAGATGAATTTAATGGTTTCAATTAGGTACTGATTTGAAATACATTTGATTTGAAATTGGATTGAAATAGAATTAATTGATTGAAATAAAAGCACCATTTTATTAGTTGATCAACATGGAATAAAATGGAACAATTTGGTTGTTTTTATTTGAAATAACATTTTGGAAATTGTAACATCACAAGGATGAAACAAAGGGTTTGAATTTTTGGTTTGAAATTCAAATGGAAAACAAAGGAAAACAAATAAAAACAGTTGGAAAACAAATGAAAACAGAGAAAAACAAATGGAAAACAAACAAAACAAATGCAATCAACATGATGCCATGATGCAAAACATAAAATAACAGAGAGCAAACATTCTAATGGCTATTTTTCAGACTTGGGATGTTACAGATGATATGTTACGCACTGCGAGAACAAGTTTAGTGAACTTTTAAAAGACATAGTATATATACATACACGCAAAAATTGATGTCAAATGTGTAACTACCAACACTCCCCCCCCCAAAATAGAACTTCCTAATTGCAGGAAAAGATAATATGATCCATGATATGTTAGAGTTATATGGTCATATTTAGCGATAATGTAGTGCATCAGCTCGAGCTCGGGCTCTTCCCACCCAGTGCAAATGGGTTGGACTGCATGCTTTGGCCATATTTGGATTAATTTGATAAAAAAATTCAGATGAGAAGAATTTGGGCGTATGTGTCCAGCACCAAAATCTTACACTACACAGACACATTCATATCATCTTGTTAAGATAATGACAGCATGCAATGAGTTTGGCACATGGCTAAGAAGCTACCATTCTCAGTTTTGGTATAGGTCAGGATTTAACACTGCAATCAAGAATATCAACAACAACTTCGCAGAAAGTTTTAACAATAGGGTGAAGCAGTTGAAAGAGTTGCATGTGTATTATATGGTTCAACAAATCTGATCATGCTCATGGGTTTGTGGTAATTGAGAAGAAGGATTGGTGAATGTCTGCAAGGGACAAACTGCCTGCAGTGGTACAACAGGTGGTTAACAGAAGCAAGAATCTTACACATTTGTCTGTTGAGAAATCTTCGCTCTGTGATGCTAAAGTTAGAGATACCAAGACTGGAAGAGACATGTTGCTAACACTAAAACACATGACTGCACATGCCTCGAGTGGCAACACACTGGGAAACCATGTGATCATGCAATACTTTTTTTGGCTTCTAAGCCGAAACTAAACATGCACCCATATTTGCATGAATATTAGTCAGCCAAAAATTCAAGAGTGCGTATGGAACTCCAACTGTTGCACCTACAGATCAATCTTAGTGGCCTGAAGTGGTTGAATTCATGATGTGTCCTCCGGTAACTAGGAGAAAGGATGGCCGGTCAAGATAGAGTAGATTCATGGCATGGTTTGAGAAAGGTGGTAGTAGTAAGAAAGGAAGAAAGATGCAAAGCCTAAAAGATCCCAAAAAGGTAACCAATATAGATGTAAATTGTGCGAGGAGCTAGGGCACCGAGTTGGATCTACCAAATGTCGTTACACTCCTGTAAGATCAAAGTATGTTTATTTATGTGTTGTTTTTTATTTGGTTACTTGTTTAACTTATTAACGAAATGACAAGCTTTTTGCCATTGCTTTTCAGAAGGAAGCCTGCAGTACAAATAACTCCCAACCCCTTGTTGTTGAGGATTGTTGGACAACATAAAAGGTAAGACTCGATGGCACAAGAAAAAAGAGAAGTGTGCATATCTTATTTAGTTGGGAAATGCGACAATTTTGGATGTTGTGGTGCAACCTGAACCTATCATAGCTGTTGAGATGCAAACCTCAGGTATTTCTACTCTTGATGTGCAACCGGAAGCTATTCCAGCTGCGAGGTGAAAATGTAGCTATTTCTGCTGTTGACGTGCAAAATGTAGCTATTTCTGTTGTTGAGGTGCAAGCTGAACCTATTCCAGCTACTGAAGTGCAAACTGAAGTTATTTCTGCTATTGAGGTGCAACATGAACCTATTTTCCATATCCTAAAGTGCAAACTAAAGTTACAACTACAGTTGAGATGCCACCTAAACATATTACAACTATTAAGGTGAAAACTGAATCTCTTGGACGTGTTGTGGGGTGTCCTAGTGATAATGACGGGAAGAAAACTAAGCGCATTAATGAAATTTAAGGTGTAGTTTATAAAACAAGTAAAGGTAGGACGACAAGGAAGAAATGGATCCTTAAGAAAAAGTAAAAATTTGTGTGATGTAAATGCTATTTTTTAATTCTAACTATGAAAACACGTATGATGTAATGCTCTTTACTGTGATGTGTATTA
Source organism: Alopecurus myosuroides (assembly GCA_028641055.1). NCBI lineage: Eukaryota > Viridiplantae > Streptophyta > Magnoliopsida > Poales > Poaceae > Alopecurus > Alopecurus myosuroides. Next base: position 3,694,161 of record CM054057.1, read on the forward strand.
GTACGCACTGTGTATCCCAATCTTGCTTTATGAATTTAAATTGAAATTTGGTACAAAATTCAAATTGGTGACAACATTCAAGTTTATACATGTTTGTTTGGTCTGTGCTATTTATAATTTCTTCAACCCTACTATGCATGTTACGTAAGCTATTTCAGCTGTTGAGGTGAAAAGTGTGGTATAAAAGAGTTGAAAGCTAGGGTAACAACCCCATTTCTAAGCAAGTTTTTTTACCTTGTTTAATTAAGCCAATTTTTTACCTTGTTTAATTAAGCCAAAAAAATATCCTTTACATGTACTCTTCGACTAAACGGTGCATTCAAAGTATGAGATTTTTTCAAAGAATAATTTTTTTACTCATATAGTAACTAATTATCACTTCATAAAAAATCAGAATAATTTTATTAATGCGGAAAAATTTATTTTTATTCACATTGTTCAATCTTAATGATTGTACAATGCATGTTGAAAATAGGAGCTGGAAATGACTAATTTTTGTTACAAAACTTGGTTTGGTTTACTCCGGAGTGGAAGGTTTTCCCCTATAATTCAGAAACCACATGCTATATAGCTCTATGTGTGAATGACCTACCATATTTATTTTGTTACTTGGCTCGTATGATATAACATAAGATTAGTCATCCTAATTATGATGGCGACTCAAGAAAAAAAATGATTTCTGCCAAGTTTATTTTTTATATATTGTGGCCCGAAGTTCCAAAAAATGTTGGAACATCCAAATAGGTCTTGCCCCATTCCACGTCGTTCGACTGTTCTGCCTAAACGGTTTGGATCGTGGCTTGAATGGCAAATCCGCATGCTCGATTGTTATACCACCTGATTGGCTGGTGACCGACTTCGTGTATAGAATGAGTCAACATGCATGGAATGTCGTATGATCAACGGCGAATAAAACGGTGTCAAACTACGTGCATTCTCACGGCCCCTCGATGCATTCTCACGCTGCCTCGATGCAAATCCCAGTCCATTACTACCATTAGTGTGCACTACATATATTAAGCGGAGCTCCTTTCCTCTTCTACATCCACACGTGACAATTCTCCAACACTCGATCACATCCTCATCAAAACCAACACCGAGAGCTATGGGCGCACGAGAGCTCTATCACACTCAAAACCAAAGTGAAAAAATGCATCTTAGTAGGATACCCTAAAGAAACAATAGGGTACACACCTTCTATCATAGATCCGAAGGAAAGATTTTCGTTGCCAAAAATGGTTCCTTTTTAGAGAAGGAGTTTCTCTTGAAAGGTGTGAATAGTAGGAAGGTAGAACTCACGAGGTTATTGAACCTTTCACTTCTTGGAATGGCGAGTAGCGCAGCGCTGGAAGTTGTTCCAGTGCCGACTCCGTCGGTTCAAGAGGGAACTAATGCTCAAGATCATGAAACTGCAGAAGAGGAAACTACCGTACCTCGCAGGTAAACTAGGGAACGTACAACTCCTAAAGTGTATCGGAATCCCGTCTTAAACTTTATGGTAGATGGAAGTGATGACCTTGCGACGTATGATGAAGCGACGATGAGCCAGATTCCAACAAATGGCTTGAAGCCTTGAAATCCTAAATAAGACCATGTACGAAAACCATGTTTGGATTTTGGTGGACTATCCCGATGACCGCAAGGCCGTTGAGAACAAATGGATATTTAAAAAGAAAATACACACTAATGGTGATGTGACCGTCTATAAAGCTTGACTTGTCAGTTAGTATTATGTTAGTAGTTGCTGCATTTTTAGCAGTTGCTGCATTTTTAGATTATGAAATCTGGCAGATGGTTGTCAAAACAAAGTTCCTTAATGGTGACATTGAGGAAGAGTTGTATATGATGCAACGCAAAGGTTTTGTTGATCCTAAGAATGCTTACAAGGTGTGCAACCTTCAATGTTCCATTTATGAACTGTAGCAAGCATCCCGAAGTTGGAACCGCCGTTTTGATAAGGTGATCAAAGGTTTTGGATTTTTCCAAACATATGAAGAAGGTTATATCTACAAGAAAGTGAGTGGGATCTCTGTAACATTTATAGTACTACATGTGGATGCCATATTTTTGATTGGAAATGATATAGAACTTTTGAAAAGCGTAAAAGGTTATTTGAATTTTAGTTTTTCGATGAAAGAGCTCGGTGAAGTAGCTTATATATTAGGCATCAAAATCTACAGGGATAGATCAAGACTCTTAATTGGACTTTTGCATAGTACAGACCTTGACATGATTTTGAAGAATTCAGAATGGAAGAAAGTAAGAAGGGGTTCTTACCAATCTTGCAAGTCAATATGTTGAGTAAGACTCGATGTCCAGCTACAGCAGAAGATAGAGATATAATGAATAAAGATTCCCTATGCTTCAGCCATAGGTTCTATCATGTATGCTATGCTATGTACAAGACCAGATGTGGCACATGATATTAGTTTGACTAGCAGTTAACAGTCCAATCCTGGTTTGGAACACTGGACGGCGGTCAAGAATATCTTGAAGTACTTGAGAAGAACTAGTGATATGTTTCTCGTATATGGCGGTGAAGAAGAGCTCGCCGCAAGATGTTACGTCGATGCTAGCTTTGACACTGATCCCGATGACTCTAATTCACAATCCGGGTACGTATTTTTTATGAATGGAGGAGAAATATGCTGGAGGAGTTCCAAGCAATCAGTGGTAGCCGGATCATCAACAGAAGCAAAATATGTTGCTGCCTCGGAGGCAACACACACTAGTGGAAACAACCCCTCTCGTCCAGGGGGCCAGGGGCATCTGTCCCGGCTGCAACCAAATCCGGGACAAATGCCATGCATTGGTCCCGATTCGTGCGCCCGGTGCAACAGAAACCGCCTGGGGGCATTGGTCCCGGTTCGTGGGGGAGATATCGGTCCCGGCTCGTGCCACTGACAGGGACCAATGCCTAGCCACATGCCACGTGGCACACGCATGAGAATTTGTCCCGGTCTAGGCCACGAACCGGGACCAATGTCCCCCTTCCCCTATATATACTGCCCTAGCCCCCCCACCCTTCCATCTTTTTTTTTGCTTGGAGGTGTGAGAGAGGTGGGTGTTAGTGTGTTTTATTTTACTACGCACACGAGGTGTTCGACGAAATTCCCGAGCCACATATAAGCTCACTAAAAATGGTATCTTCGAACGAGGTTAACAAACTTATCTTTTTCATCTGTAACTGATACATAAAAAAGTAGTATTTGTCGATGTACTGTGGTCATCTCTGTATTAATATGTTATTGTAATGTATTTTTGATAAACTTCATTAATTATACGATGCAGATGGATGCACGACAACGATGGATGTACGGTGACTGACGCACTTCCGAGTATATGGCAGGCCAAAATTCATTTCTTTCTGTAGCTCAGGCAAACAAAGATAATGGCTTCATGTGTTGCCCATGTGTTGATTGTCAGAACGTCAGAGAGCACTCACAGTGAAAGCTGACCCCACCATCCCGTTAAATAATGAAGATGCTCAATGGTTACGGCCGAAGCGATTATAAGCAAGGGACAAGGGTTCATGGACCATCTCTACACGAAGAAATTTCAGAAGACTAACAGGACTATTGTTGGTGATGTGTAATAGTAAACGTGGAATACATGATCATAGTTCTGTTGAAAAAGTGTTCACAAATATTCTGTAATAATAAACGAGATTTTTGTTAGCCAAAATGATATTTATACCTATTCTGTGATTATGAACGGAGTAGGTGCAAGTTTGACCAATAATTTGTATTGACCGGTCAAAAGCTGGCAAGCATTGAGTGCTTGACAACTATGACCAGCTTGACTTCATTATCATCTCAACCAGCGGCCACCCACGCACTTTTCTGTTTCTCTCTCCTCCGTATCGTCCATTGAGATGTGCTTTGCACACAGGGCCGCTGTAACCAGCCCTGTGTGCAGCCATATGGGCTTTGCCTTATGGGCGTCATATATTCTGCGCAAATATTGCAGGCACACTTCGAAGTGATAGTACCGATACCATCCTGGAGCAAGTTGAGCTTATTTTGCAAGCAAAGCTGCATGACAAACCTTCCTTGAGCACTTTCTGGTTCAGAGTAAACCTTCGAAGGAAAACTATGGTTTTTCTGTTGTAGACGAAGATCTCAAATTCACCGTGTCAATAAGGTACAACTCGCTTTGTCGAACTTTATATAAATCACCCAGATGCCTTGTATGATCTGGACTGAATCGGAAGATCACAAGAGAAAACAAAAATTATAAGATATTTATATTCAAATTATATGCAAATAGTAAAATAAATAATAGTTTCAATAGTTAGAATAATTATTTAGTTAAAAAAACGGATTTGAATTAGTTATGCAAATTCTAGCACTTTTCATGTTGGAATTTTTGTCAAATTCAAAAGTATGTAGAAGTTATTAATGTGCAAACTTAAACAATTTTCAAATTTTGGCGCTAAAAAATTTGGGCGCGCAGGGGGCAGCAAATTTCAAAAAATGTTTTGGTCCCGGGCCGTGCTACCAACCGGGACCAAAGGGGGGTACCTGTAGTCCCGGTTGGTGGCACGGGCCGGGACTAGAGGCCCAGTTGTATAAATATCGCGGCTCTCTCCCAGGCCGAGCCACCACCCAGGACACCGGACTAGCCATGGCGAAGCCCTACCGGCGGCAGGAGTGGATAGGAAGATCCTGCCGGTGCTGCTTCCGCCGGCGGGGTTGAAATAGAAACGGGGGGACGAGTTTTGGGACGAGGAATGCATAGATATATTAAAAAAAGGCCGGAGGCCGGGATTACATGGGGGGCGCGGCGCGGCCACAGACGGCCGACCGTGTTTCTTGGCGGCGACGGCCCTATTGGCCGTCCTTCTACGTGCTACGGGGGCGGCGGCGCGACCACAGGAGGCCCGCCGTTTCTTGGGGGGGTGGGTAGCTTAGTCCTCCTCGTCGGAGGAGATGCGGTGGTAGTCCGGTGCCGGCCACAGGTGGGCAGGCAGCCGAGGGGGCCCCGCCGGGGGCTGCGGGAGGAAGTGCTGAGGGGGCCCCGCCGGGGGCATCGGGGGCGGCGGTGGCGGCGGCAGCATCTCCTCTTCCGTGCGGCTCCGGCGACCATTGGCCGCCGATCCAGGCCCAGCTCATGCCGTACTCGAGGCCTGGGGGCAGCGGCTGCGGGTCGGGCATGTCCTCCCGCGCCTCCATCTCGGCGGCCATGCCCTGCAGGAGATCCCCCGCTGGAGGGGGCGGCATCGCTGCGGCGTCGGCGGCCGCGTTGGCCAGGACCTGGTGCCACCGCTTGATCTCGTCCTCGACGAGGGTGCGGCGGGACTCCTCGTAGGCGGCCTCCAGTCCGGCCTGGAGCTCGGGGTCGTCGTCGTCAGCCTGGGGCTCGGGGATGTCCTCCTCGAGCCATAGCTTCGGCTCCCTGCCGGGCGCTCGCGCGGGGTAGCCGTGGACGTCCTGCTCCGGGGCCGTGGGGATGAAGGAACGGCGGCGCTGGTCGTGCTCCTGCTGGAACCAGACGGCCAGTAGAAGGAGCTCCGCGCGTACGCGCGGTCCCTGAGGAGGTGGGCCGGCAGGAGCGCGCGCCGGCGGTCGATCTCCTCGCGCATGGCCTCATTTGTCGTCGGCGGCGGCACCGGGATGCGCTGCGGGTTGTTGTGCCAGCCGTCCGGGAGATGGACGTCCGGCCAGAAAACCGGCGTGGCCCGCTCCCAGTGCCATTCGGCCTCCTCCTTCCAGACATAGCGGCGGGACCGCTTGCCCGGCGCGGCGCGAGGCGGCGGGCGCGCTGCCGGAGGTGGTGCGTGGACGCGCGGCTGCCCCCCGATCCAGATGCCTCCCGGACCGAAGCCGAACGCCTCCGGAGGCGGTGGGGGGACGGCGGGGCGTCTCTGGCCGGCGCCGCTGGAGGACCCGGCCTCATGCTCGTTCTTGGCGCGCTTGAAACAGCGGCGGGGCGACATGGCGGCTAGGGTTGGATGAGCTTGGGCGCGGCCTAGGTGAGTGAGGGGTACGGGCGGCAGGGGCCCTTTAAAAAGGACGAGGGAGGGGCTGGCATGCCAACCAGCGGCCGGAACGTGGCGGCGGTTGCAGGCGGCCATGAATGCGCGGGGGAGCCGAGGCGTGCCGTTCGTGGCCACGCGCGCGGGGAAGTGGAGGCGCGGGAAGACGAGGCGGCCCTTTGACCGCGCGTGACTATAGTTTTTACTTTAAAGGACCGGGCAAGCCACCCCCTAGGTCGCTGGCCAGTGGCCCCTTTGACCCCGCGTGGCCTGTGGCCCTTTGACCGCGTGTGACTATAGTCTTACTTTAAAGGACCGGGCAAGCCACCCCCTAGTTCGCTGGCCAGTGGCCCCTTTGACCCCGCGTGGCCTGTGGCCCTTTGACCGAATGTAGCTAGTAGGCTTAAATAAAAGACGCGGGCCACTGGGCTTAGTTAAATACGTGGGCCGGTGGACGCAGTTGGGGGAAAACTAAGGAAATGGGCCTTACCAACCGTGAGCCAGTGGACCAAATACAGATTTTTCAGAGGAGACATTCATCCCGGTTCCTAACACGAACCGGGACGAAGTTCATGGCCAGGTTCGCCACGTGGGCCATACCTAACCATTCCGGGTCCTGGCACAACCGGGACCATTGGGGGAGGGCCATTTGTCCCGGCCGGCCCATCCCGGTTGCACAACCGGGACAAATAGGCCTTACCAACTAGTGACAGGAAACAGTTTTGATGAAGGAGTTCATATCCAAACTAGGTGTGGTTCCGAGTGCGTTGGATCCAATGGTTATCTATTGTGACATCAATGGTGCCATAGCCAATGCTAAGGAACAAAGGTATCACAAAAATTCCAAACATATCAAACGCTGTTTTCACTCCATCCGTGAGCATGTCAAGGATGGGGATGTGAAGATTTGCAAAGTACACAAAGATCTGAATGTCGCAGATCCGTTGACTAAATCTCTCCTAAAGGAAAAATATGATAAACACCAGAACTCCATGGTTGTTAGATTCATTACTATGTAATATATATTATTGCACCTAGTGCAAGTGGGAGACTAAAGGGAATATACCCGAGAGGCAATAATAAAGTGTTTATTACGTTATTCCTTGTTTATGATGAATGTTTATTTCTCATGCTAGAATAGTATTAACCGGAAACGTTGATACATGTGTGTTTAATAAATAAACAATGGTTCCTAGTAAAGCCTCTCTTTTAACTAGCTCGTTGATTAATAGATGATCATGGTTTGCTGATCATGAACATTAGATGTTGTTAATAACGGGGTCATGTCATTAGGACAATGATGTGATGAAGATAAACCTAAACTAATTATATCAATACGACCAAGTCATTTAGTTTATATTTTTTATATCTTGCATTCGAAGTAACCTTATTCCTTAGACTATGAGATCATGTCAATCAATAATCCCGAAAGAGTACTTTGATGACATCAAACGTCACGCCTTAACAGGGTGACTATAAAGGTGGCGTGAGGTATTCGGAAAGTGTTAGTTGAGGCTCATGGATCAAGAGTTGGATTTGTCCATCCAAAATGATGGAGAGATATAATCTGCGCCCTCTCGGTGATATCACATTAACACCCCATGCAAGCACGTGACTAGGTCACAAGAATGTCAGATCACAGAACGAGTAAAAGAGTACTTGTCGGTAACGAGATCAAACAAGGTATGATTGATACCGATGATCGGATCTCAGACATGTAAAATATCGCGAGACAAAGGGAATTGTTTACTACGTTGATGGTTCACACGATCACAAGATTCATTTATGAATATATAGGAGTCAACACGAATCTCTATATCCCGCTGTTGATTATTTATCGGAGAGGTGTCTCGATCATGTCTATATTATTCGCGAACCGTAGGGTGACACACTTAAGGTTCGATGACGCATTTGAGAGGATACAGAATATCGAAGAATAGTTTGGACAACACCGAAATTGTTTCGGGTAAAATTGAAATAGTTCAAGTGGTTTTTGTCGAATGGTTGTTAATAGAATTAACAAATGATTCTAGGTGCTATATGCAAATGTTTGATAATATGATTAACAAATACTAAAATAAAGAAATATAAATGTTTTATTTATTTATTAATGAAAAACATTTCGATTTTCGAAGTGGAAAATTAAGGGAGAATGAGTGGGTGTGAGTGGAGCTTTCACTCACATGAAGAGGGGAAGAGGTGGGGGCACCATGAGTTGGCCGCACCATCCCCTTGGGAGGCCTCCCCCTCCGCTATAAAAGGAGGGTGAGAGTTCCCCCTCCTCACACACTTGTCCCACCTCCATTCTCTCCACCCGCTGCTCCATTCCATGGTCTTCCGCTTGGCGAAACCCCGACTGTGGGATTCTTCACCACACCACGCCGTTGTGATGTTGGAGTTCCGGGGGATCCTATACTTCCGTTGCCCCGCTGGATCGAGGGAACGGAGGTCTTCATCAAGCTGAACGTGTGACCGATCACAGAGGCGCCGCTAGATTGCGGTGCACATCTTCTCGCTCTTAAGATCGGTGTGAGTACGACTACACCAACAACGAGATTTGATCTCGTAACGCTTAGAGTCTTCGAGGGTATGTTTTCCTAAAGACTCTTTCTCCCCGTTGCCTTTCATTTTCTAGATTAGATCTTGGCCCTTCGGGTTTATCTCGCGTAGGGAATTTTTTGTTTTCTATACAACGTACCCTTCAATGTCACCCATGGAGGAGGCGGAGCGTATGAATGCAATGCGCTTTGAACAGGCCAATCGCGGTTGTTAGTCACCCCCCGTGGTTGGAAGTTGTACCCATGACGGCAAGGCGGACGCGGGTCTCACGGCGTAGTCTATGTGTGGTCGCCTCCATTGCAGCCGGATCCAAAGGAGCAAGAAATCGGCTACTAGTACATCTGCTCCCAGGAGTGGCGGGAGAAGAAGAAACGCATCAATAGTGCGGCCGTGGAGGCATTCAACGCCAACCATCAGGAGCGTGGCCTCCGCGCGAAAAAGGCATGGGAGGCCAAGAAGAGGGAGTAGAAGCTGGAGGCGCGCCTCATCCGCGAGCTTCACCAGCCAGCATGGCCTCGGTGGACTATCCGCAAGTCGAACGAATATTGATCACATCAGTGCCGCCGGCAATAAAGGACCAGGGGATATGTCTCTAGAGCCCCTATGGGATAGATCTAGAGTTGGGATAGGTAGGGTTTGTATGATCAATTCTCTGTATGCTCGATTGATATATGATCAACTGTCTGAAAAATGATGAACGAGTTTGCTTCTCTGAACTTTGGCGCCCCTAAACTTTTGGGCGAAGCAAAATTTCATGTTTTATAGTTTGATTTGCGTGTGTATATTCTTCAGATCCCTTCAGTTACTCCTTCCCATCGTATGAGCGGCTTTGTCCCACAACAGATACATCTCTCGCACGCCGGCAATGACGAGCTTCGCCACCAGAACCGAGAAAGAAGAAGACAATGGAGGGAACGGGTGCGAGCCCACTAGTAGAAAAGGGATTCTAGTCCCGATCCGTAACAAGCTTTAGTCCCAGATTTCCTCGGGGCTAGCAAATCAGGAGTAGAGGCCTCCACCTTTTGTCCCGGCGGGCCACAAGACGGAACTAAAGGCCCTCCATGTGGTTGCGCCCAGTGCTGCGGGCTGGGGGACCTTAGTCCTCGGTGGTAATAAGATTCGGGACTAAAGATTTTGTGATTTTTTTTGATTTTGGGATTTAGGTTTTCCCTTAGTCTCTATTATTTCTAACTCTAATCATTCTCCTTTAGTATCAATAATTTTTAATTTTATTCATTCTCCTTTGATACTCTAGTGGCACTTCCCGGCCGGTCACCCATCCTCAGACTACTCCACTCTTATCACGCTTAAATTATTACTTCCTTCCCTCTTTGCTTCCAAGAAACAAATACATTTTACTGACAATAGTATGTTGTCAATCCTGCTAACAATTAAACTATGATCTCACACGTATTTACTGTGTAAATCTAAAAAATTATTTAGTAAGAAAAGTAATAATAAACTTGAATTCAAATAATCTTGAATTTAAATAATAATTAATTTTTTTGCCTTTTCCATTTAATATTGAATAATCCATATCTACAAATCCGTAAATAAAAAATTGACAAATAATATGTCTAAATCGAATAGAAAATATGAGAGAAGTTCAAATATGACTTCCATATCATATTTTCCATCATCTATAGAACTTTACTAAGTGGGGATAATTATAGGGTCACCCTAGGAAAAGTATCAAAACTAGGGTTTCTTTGGGCAAGAAGCTAAACTTGGGCACCAAATGATCAAACCATGTTAAATTACCCGAAGATTTTTATGTTTGATCTCTGATTCTAAAATGTTCACAAGTTGATTTTGGACAAAAGGGCATTCATTACATTTAATAATTAAGGTAGTATTACTTGATTCATAACTAGTGATTCTAAATTCAATTTCACATGTTTATGAAATAAAAACACATAAACAAGTTGAGCTCTTATCTCTATGGTCAAAGGTTGCCATCCAATTGGTATTATAATTCTAAATTAATTATTTATATGATTTACTATATGTTATTTATAGAATTTTACCCATTACATAATAGTTCGAACACTTAGGATATTGTTTATATAGGTTATTGTTTGTACAACCTCTTAAATTTCAGTTACTAATTTGAATGACATGATACTAAAACTTCAGCACATACATCATAGTTGCTTTCAGAATGCTTGCTCACATCATAGTTAAATAGGGACATAATTAATAGACACAATAGTTCGGATATCTATTACATAATAGTTCGAATATCCACTACATAAAGTAGTACATAAAGTCTCCTCAAGGAAATAACAGAAACCGCAAACACTACTCATCAGGAGAGACCCCCATGAAGTACATAATAATAGAGACACACATCTACTCAGCCTCCGAAGAATAACCCCAAGCAGGAGACCCATGGGGCACTAGGTAACGCTACCCATAGTTGAGGATTCTAATGTTGCGGTACAACTCATATGAAACGTACACATCTATTGCTGCATACTCAATGTTGATCCTATCAAGTGAGGTCTTCTCCCAGAATTTGTCTTCAACCTTGGGGAATTTTGTCTTTATATCAGCGTACTCTTCGTTGATCAAGGAGGCTGCCATATTAGCCATTGATGTCTCTGGATGCTCAAGCCTGAACAAACCCAGGAGACTAATGTGGCAGTTAGCTGGTATCTCAATACCCTAGGAGCACACCATCTTTATCTTTTCATTCGTTATATCAATGCTAGCAAAAGGTATGCCGCTGTTGATAGGGAAATCCATGAGTTCCGGACAGTTCTTGTCACTACTGCAACAACAAAAATGGAACAAATGTTAAATACCGCTGCACCAAGTATATTCTTTCAATGCAACAACAAATGGAACAAATGGAACAAAATGAGTAATCTTCCTATCCTATACAAATGGACATGTTCTCCTATGAATCAAAGACGAGGAATTGCTCTTGATCTCATAGGATTCATGTTGCTATCCTATGCAATTTTCCTAGCCTATATGAATGAAATGAAACTCTTTCCTATAGGTTTCAAATGGATATATGCATTGCTATCCTATGCATTTTTTCCTATCATATACATATAGGATTCAAATGGACGTGTTGCTATCCTATGCGATTTTTATTTCCTATATGGAAACAAAAGATGCTCTTTTCCAATAGGATTCAAATGGCCACTTGTTGCTATCCTATGCAATTTTCCTACCCTACAAGAAGTTTCGTATTACCATGCCCATTGGAAGACTATGACATGCTTCTTGTGACAAAGTTGGATGACAACAACATCTCGTTGATCGTCCGTGTACCCGAGACCAAGGGCAAGGAACTTGTCTTCATCCTCTTCAAGCCATCGCTCCAGATCGGCAATAAAAATCGGGACCTTGGCGCTGTTGTTCGTGTAGATGACATGGCGAAAGGTCGTTCCATGAGCGGGCACATCCCTGTACCAAGTTCTTGGGTTCATTGTCGAGGATGGGGAACAAGAGAGGATAGATCAAGAGGAAGAAGAGAGCACCGGATGTATGTTTACTGTTTTTAATCCCAATCGATTGGAACAACTTCCAAAGTGCGCGGGAGGCAAATGCTTTAGGCCTTTAATCCCGGTCCGTATTACGACCTGGGACTAAAAAGTCTCGCGCCAGGCGAACGGTTGCAACCACCCTTCTATTCCCGGCCCGTATTACATCTCGGGACTCAAAGGGTTCGTGGCCAGGCGAACAGTTGACGCCACCCCCTCTAGTCCCGGTACAATATGTAACGGGACTAAAGCAGAGGACCAGATGTTATTTTTCTACTGGTGGCTCCCATCTTTTACATGGAAACTTCTGAGGTAGATAAGTTGTGGGTCCCGCGATTCGAGGATAATTTGTGGGTCCTGCGCTGTGATATAGATGAGGGGTGGGTCCAGCAGTTGGATGGATAAGTTGTGTGTCCCGCTCAGAAAACGGACGACCGCGGCTTTTACGCAATCGAAAACTCTAACGATAAGTGTTGACTTGTGTTTTACGTTTAAGCGTTAAAGAGGAGCATGTCCTGCCTTAGCTATTTGTGCGCACATAAACGTCGCATGAGAGCTATTCGGCACAACTACGTTTTTTTTCTTCCAATATACATGAAGGCGTCGCAAATGAGCTATTGGCTCGAAGATAAATGTGGCAGGATTGCTAGCGTGGTAAACAAAATTAAAACAAGAGTGCACGGCGCGGCCATCCTCCCTTCACGATTGGCGGATCTCTGGGTTCATGCTCAATAGTGGTTTGACTTCTGTGATGGCTCGTTTGATGTACTTTATAATTTTTGCTTGACAGTGGATGCTACGATGAAGTTTCGTAAACTGCAGGCCGAATGTCTAGAATGGGAATAAACGAGAGGAATCCTACCGCACAAATGCAACTTGCAAGGTAGGAGCGAGGAAGAGGGGATTGTACGCGGTGCCAATTTTTTACATCAACTTGGAATATACTATCAGCCAGTGGAAGTTCGAGTTAGCTAGCGAGGTTCATCATAAGAAGAGCGGCCTGGGTTCCTCAACCAATTGGCGAACCTCTTTGTTTTGGACGATTGAATTGGCGGAGCTCTTGCTTCCTGCTCACCGGTCATCCCTAGCTGTGTAATACTCCGTATTAATTAATAATTAACATGACCGCTACGCTTACCAGTTGCAAATTTTAAAATAGAGACGTGGCATTTGTTTGTTGGACTGACCTCGGTGATGTCTAGTTTGATTTAATTTTAATAGTTTCGTAAACTGTAGGGTTTTTTTTCCCTTGAGGCAAGGCTTTCATGTCAGATTTATCAACCCAATAATAGTTGCATCCTTCACAATAGTTTGCAATAAAAAGTTAGAGGATTTATCAACCCAATGACAAACATTGTTGGAAGCAAATCACGACCTAGCAATAATTCAACTTTCGCAATCACTCTATGTAGAAATACAATCTACGTCGATTGATATAGCTTCATTCCACGTGTGCTCTTGCCCTTCACAATACTCGGCTTCTAGAACATTAGCTCCTATTAGAGTTATGGTAGGTTTAGAGTCCTACACTAGTGGAAACAACCCCTTTCGTCCAGGGGGGCAGAGGGCACCTGTCCGGTTGCAACCAAATCCGGGACAAATGCTATGCATTGGTTTCGGTTTGTGTGTCCGGGGCAACAGAAATCGCCTCTGGGCATTGGTCCCAGTTCGCGCAGAGATATTGGTCCCGGTTCGTGCCAAGGACCGGGACCAATGCCTAGCCACAGGCCACGTGGCATGCGTATGAGAATTTGTCCCGGTTCAGGCCACGAACCGGGACCAATGTCCCCCTTCCCCTATATATATTGCCACAACCCCCCTTCCATCTTTTTTTTTTGCTTGGAGGTGTGAGAGAGGTGGGTGTTAGTGTGTTTTATTTTACTATGCATACGAGGTGTTCGACGAAATTCTCGAGCCACACATAAGCACACTGAAAATGGTATCTTCGACCGAGGTTAACAAACTTAGCTTTTTCATCTGTAACTGATACATAAAATAGTAATATTTGTCGATGTACTGTGGTCATTTCTGTATTAATATGTTATTGTAATGTATTTTGATAAACTTAATTATACGATGCAGATGAATGCATGGCAGTGATAGACGATGTACGGTGACCGACGCACTTCCGAGTATATGGCAGGCCTGAATGCATTTCTTGCTGTAGCTCAGGCGAACAAAGATAATGGCTTCATGTGTTGCCCATGTGTTGATTGTCGGAACGTCAGAGATCACTCTTCCGAAAGAATCCTTCACGGCCATCTACTTCTGAGAGGTTTCATGCCCAGCTATAATTGCTGGACCAAGCATGGAGAAACAGGGGTTGTGATGGAAGACGATGAAAAAGAAGAAGAAGATCCTTTGTTCTCTGAATACGATGATACTGCAATGGAAGAGAATGTAGAAGAAGGAGGTGATCAAGAACAGGCATCAGAAGAGCCCGATGATGATCTTGGCCGAGTTATTGCTGATGCAAGGGAAGACTGTGAAAATAAATTGGAGAGGTTGAAGCTGGACAACTTGTTACAGGATCACAAAAAGTTGTTATACCCAAATTGCGAAGATGGTAGCACAAAGCTCGGTACCACACTCGAGTTGCTGAAATGGAAGGCACAGGACGGTGTGACTGACAAGGCATTTGAGATTTTACTTCAACTAATGAAGCCAAAACTTCCAAAGGATAACGAATTGCCTGAGAATACGTACGAAGCAAAGAAAGCTCTCTCCCCTCTAGGATTAGATGTGCAGAAGATACATGCATGCATTAATGACTGCATCCTCTACTGCGGTGAGAAGTACGAGAATACCGTAAGAAAGACGGAAAGTTGAAACACCCCGCCGATGGATTGCAGTGGAGAAAGATTGAGAGAGACTTCCCCGACTTTACAGGAGAGGCGAGAAACTTATGGTTTGGTCTAAGTACAGATGGCTTTAATCCTTTTGGGGAGCAGAGCTCCAGTCATAGCACCTGGCCTGTAACTCTATGATAACTGTAGGCAGATATTACAGGCACACTTAGAAGTGATAGTACGGATACCAACCTGACAGATATCCTTAAAACAGAAATAGATCTTTGGTACTTCTTTAACAGATATGATAAATTTTTGGAGGAGAAACGTCTAGCTAAACAACAAGCTGACTACCTTGGAGTTCAAATGACGCAAAGGGTTGCACCTCTGCGGTTACTTTGGCAAGCTGCTAATGCATACACTCCTGCACTGTTTGAGATTTTCAGATTAGAATTTGAACTGATCTTGGATTGCGTGGTCTATAACTGTGACGAAATTGGACCCATATCCGAGTATGAGATAACTGTCAAAAACAGGCGTCGGGGTCATTTTTTAGATTCGACTCATCAGAATATATTGTCGTTTGTAGCTGCAAGAAGTTTCAAAATGTAGGTCTTCCGTGTTGCCATGTACTGAAGGTTCTTGAGATCAGAAATATCAAAGAAATTCCACCACACTATGTTTTGAAAAGATGGCGAAAGGATGCTCAGAGTGAACCTTCGAAGGAGAACTATGGTTTTTCTGTTGTAGACGAAGATCCCAAATTCTCCGTGTCAAAAAGGTACAACTCGCTTTGTCGAACTTTATATAAAGTTGCAGCAAAGGCTGCAGAAAATGTTGAAGCTCATGCATTCATGGAGAGCCAATATGATCAGCTCCTAGAGCAAGTTGAGCTTATTTTGCAAGCTAATCTGCATGACAAACCTTTCTTGAGCACTATCCTTGGGTTCATCGACGGAATATAAATCACCCGGATGTCTTGTATGCTGTGGACTCACTCGGAAGATCATAAGAGAAAACAAAAATTATAACATATTTATATTCAAATTATATGCAAATAGTAAAATAATTAATTATTTCAATAGTTAGAATAATTATTTAGCTAAACAAAAAATAGATTTGAATTAGTTATGCAAATTCTAGCACTTTTCATGTTGGAATTTTTGTCAAATTCGCAAGTATCTAGAAGTTATTAATGTGCAAATTTAAACTTTTTTCAAATTTGGGCGCTAAAAAATTTGGGCGCGCAGGGTGGCACCAAATTTCGAAATACGTTTTGGTACCGGCCCGTGCTTTCAACCGGGACCAAAGGGGGTACCTCTAGTCCCGGTTGGTGGCACGGGCCGGTACTAGAGGCCCATTTGTATAAATATCTCGGCCCTCTCTCCTGGGCGAGCCACCACCCAGGACAGCGGACTAGCCTTGGCGAAGCCCTGCCGACGGCGGGAATGGATAGGAAGATCCCGCCGGTGCTGGTTCCACCGGCGGGGTTGAACTAGGCCGTAGATTGGCTCGGGGACGAGTTTTGGACGGGAATACTATATATATTAAAAGGCTGGGGGGCGTGCTTACATCGGGGGCGCGGCGCGGCCACAGACGACCGACCGTGTTTCTTGACGACGGCCCTATTGGCCGTCCTTTTACATGCATCGGGGGGGGGGCGTCCACAGGCGGCCGACCGTTTCTTGGTGGGGGGTTGCCTAGGTACTATAGAGGTGGCCAGGGGCGCGCTGGCGGCGGTCTATTCCTCCTCGTCGGAGGAGATGCAGTGGTAGGCAGGCGCTGCCACAGGTGGGCAGGCAGCTGGGGGCGCCCCCCGGTGGCTGCGGAGGCATCGGGGGCGCGTTCGGCGGTGGCGGCGGCAGCTCTTGTGGCGGCAGCGGCGGCGGCAGCTCCTCCGGCGCCCATTCGCTGCCGGTCCAGGCCCAGCTCATCCCGTACTCCAGGCCGGGGGGGCAGCGGCTGTGGCGGCGGCCGGTCCTCCGACGCCTCCATGGCGTGCCACCACGGCCCCGGCGCTGGAGGGGGCGGCATCGCGTCGGCGTCGGCGGCCGCGCTGGCCAGCACCTGCTCCCACCGCTTGATCTCGTCCTCGACGAGGGAGCGGCGGGAGGCCTCATAGGCGGCCTTCAATACGGCATGGAGCTCGGGGTCCTCCTCGTCCCCGAGGATGTCCTCCTCGAGCCACAGCTCCGGCTCGCTGCCGGGTGGTGGCGCGGGGTAGTCATCGGCGGTCTCCTCCGGGGGCGTGGGGAAGTAGGAGCGGCGGCGCTGGTCGTGATCCTGCTGGAACCAGACGCTCCAGTACGGGGAGCTCCGCGCGTAGGCGCAGTCCCTGAGGAGGTGGGCCGGCAGGAGCGCGCGCCGGCGGTCGATCTCCACGCGGGCAGCTTCATTGGTCGGGGCCGGCGGCACGGGGATGCGCTGCGGGTTGAGGTGCCAGCCGTCCGGGAGGTGGACGACCGGCCAGAATACCGGCGTGGCGTGCTCCCAGTGCCACGTCGCCTCCTCCTTCCGCACGTAGCGGCGGAGCCTCTTGCCCGACGCGGCGCGAGGCGGCGGGTGCGCTGCCGGAGGTGGTGCGGGCACTGGTAGAAAAAAGGCCTTCCATATGCCCCCATCAGTCCTCAAACTTTGCGCACCGTGACTAAAGGTGTTTTAGTCTCGGTTCGGGAGGAGACCCGCGACTGAAGGTCATGCGTCGCGGGTTGGGAAGCGCGTGGAGGGCTTTAATTCCGGTTGGCCTGGCCACCCGGGACTAATGATCTAGTCTGCTGGCCTCCCTGTCTTTAGTCCCGGTTGACCTGGCCATCCGCGACTAAAGATACAAACTGCTCGCCTCCCGCGCGGCGGTTTTATTTCGCGAGCGAGGCATTGCTACAGTGCGCACCCGAGAGTCTCTGTTTCTTCTTCTCTCTTCTCTTCTTCCTCTCTTCGATCTTCCTCCACCAAGCACCCATGGCTCACGTTTGGAACATTCTCCGTGTGGCCACACCATGCCGCAAGAGTCTCGACGTGGCCTATACCAATATGTGCGAGAGGCTTCCCGGTCTTCTTAAGCATTTGAGCAATGTCTATAAAGAAGCCGATGAACACCATAGGTTCTTCGGGCTTGATCTAGAGTATACGACGGATCAACGGGATGTTGTCGTCATCTAGATTGCCTTCAAGGAGATCGTTTTGGTATTCCAATGGTCAAGGTAACGCACACGTACAATCTTGCATTTTCAATTTGTTTGTTGCATTGGAAGAATACATGTGTTGCAATATATCTAACACGCGTGTTCTACTTTTGTTGTTGCAGTAGTTCAAAGCATTCTCCGGCACTTGTTGATTTTCTTGTCAACAAGGGGTATGACTTCTGCAGCGTTGACATCACTCAAGACAGTCAGAAGTTGATGTGCTTGGGTATTGAGATACCTGAAGATCACTACATTGATCTTCAGGACCTTATCCATTTTGATGAGTTGTACGGTCACAAGACCGGGATGGCTCCGATGGCAACTGCCTTCATCCACGCCGACTACAAAACCATGAAGTCTCGTTTCCCCTCCAAGAATCACATGTATTGGGGGAAGAACCCACTGGACCGGATCAACCTCAACTATGCAGCCATAGATGCATACATTGCCTACGAGTTGTTCCGCATCTACTCGACGGAGCTCGAGTAGATGTTGTTTGTGTACCGCATCTTGCGTTCGATATATGCATGTAATGGATATATTAGTATGTAATGGATATATTATTATGTAATGGATATTATTTCTATATTAATTCCTAGCTATATTATTTCTATATTATATCAAACACACATTTCAAAACAAACAAACAAAAACACATCAAGAAAACAAACAAAAACACATCAAGAAAACAAAACAGAAAAACTACCGTTTCTATATATCTGTTCACCAAAAACTACTGTTTCTATATCTGTTCACCAAAAATAAATCTAGAGGTCCAAAAATTAATCTAAGCCAGGAAAACATAGATCTGGTCAATACCAAACTCATCCAGTTGGATGTACTTCAAAATACATTTTTGAACTCATTTTAAAAATAATAGAAGAGCCTACTGGTCTTTTATTAAAAAGGATGGTATTTTCACGTGGTTGTTGACCTTGATGTGAGGCTAAGTGCTATGGATAGATCTTTTTAATATCTATCCAGAACATTTTAGTTTGTCTATTTTGGTTATGTATTTTAAAAGTTAGGTTTAAATCATTCTCACAGATAGTCATTGCCAAAACAGTTCTTGTGTCCAAAATAATAGTCCAAACTTGGATCTGCAAATTTTATATGGTTTAGATTTCATATGGTTTGGTTCATGAATTTTATCAGATTTTATTTTGCATTTAGGAAAGGGGAAAATGAATTAGTTTTATTTTCCTGAATTCTTTGATATATTATTTGTATTTTTAATATTTTAAAATGTATTAGTTTTATTTTTCTAAATATTTTGATATATTATTTATATTTTTTAAGATTTAAAAATGAATTAGTTTTATTTTTATGAATATTTTGATACATTAATAGTATTTTTATGATTTTAAAATGAATTAGTTTTATTTTTCGGAATATTATTTTAGAAATAATACAAATTAAAAAGTTAATGTTTATTTATTTATTCAAAATTATTAATTACATCATTACTTTTGTTTATTAAAAGTTTTATTTGAAATTCAGACAATAAAGAAATGTGGCATCGACCAACATGTTAATAGGATTGATATGATACTAGTATCACATATATGCGTGCGAAACACTTGGATACGGGACGGGATGGAACTCGGAGGATGGGTGACCGAGCGGGAAGTTTAACCACAAGTAAGAAATTTGACTAGAGATAATTGTACTTAGACATTAAGCAAATAATAAAAATTCTGAAAAAAAGGGAGTGAAAAAAGGGAATGAAAAAAGGGAGTGAAAAATAATTAGAAGCCCACATGAATTAAAGAAATAACGAAATAGCATGTAGTCCCTCCGCCCCTGCCGCACGCCACCCACCCACGTGGACGGGCCTTAAGCCGCGGTTCGTAAGTGGCGCGACTATAGGGGGGCTTTAGTCGCGCCTATTTAGTCCCAGTTGCGCGGCCGGGATTAATGGCCTTTGCGAACCGGGACTCTAGGCCTTTTTTCTACCAGTGGGGGTCGCGCGGCTGCCCCCTGATCCGGATGCCTCCCGGACCTAAGCCAAACGCCTCCTGCTCGTTATATATAAGGACATTGAACTGCTCGTGGAGTTTAGTTGTCGACGCCTTGTTAAGCATCAACCACTGCTAAGCATAGGTCTAGGTCTTGCAGCATCCACATCCTTGCCCTTATCCTCTCAATCCTCACCTGAAGGAAATAAAATTCCAGAAGATAAAATGAAAATAAAAAAGCAAGCTAGTGTAGCAACCCAAAAATCCATAGCGGGAAGAAGAAATATACCGAAGAAACGTCAGTATACGATCTGTAAGGATGTGGCTTCTTACAAAAAAGCATGTCTGTAAACAAGAAACGAAATCAATGCTGTCATGGAAATAAGAGATACAAGTTTGATTACAGAGCATTGCAAATGGTTCGGTAGAAAAAGTGGGGATACATAATAATTGTGTAATTTGGATTATTCAATTCTGCCTTATACCCAGTGTAAAAATATATTCTTCAAGATCTCAAAAATTACAAAAGGTTAGACGTGCAAGTTTCAGATTCAGACTTGATGTAAAAAATGCTTCTGTCACTGAAGCTGTGAAATCTGAAGTATGCTTCTGTACAGTGCAACAAACACATGAAATAAATCTGAAGAATTCTTTTGATAATACAAGGGACAGCAACAGACTTACTGATTGCCCATGGCTTCCAGAGTTAAATTAACCAGAAATCTCCCGAATAAACATAATAACCAGACCCTTCTCAATGCGCATAGTCACCAATTCTACCGCATCAATTATTGGCCGGCCACCAGAGCGAGCAGACGCGTGCGATGTGCCGCCCAGCGGCGAGTTATTAGGTCACGAAGGTGGTTGATATCGGCGGCATCGAGGGCCATCTCCTCGTTGGCGAGGCGGCTAAACTCGTAGAGCTCCGTTTTGACCTTGGTCTTCTCCCTCTGCAGGCACAGAATCATAGCCATGACCTCGCTAACGGTGCTGGATGCGGGGAAGCTCTCCTCTTCCGCGTCACCATGTAGAGTCTCCATGACGCGCCGCTGCCAAAGCCTCCCGCATAGAGCCGCAGTCTCCTCCACCCGTGCCAGCCCCGTCACCCCTCGTCACCATCCCGGTCCCGCCCCTCCACTCCTCTTCAAGCTTGCACTTCACAGAGCAGCGGAGCGGCACCACGTGAGCATGACTGTTGGCGAGAAGCAGTTTGGAGGAATTGTGATCAAGTCCACCAAGCCGGACCAGGCGAGATTTGTGTGATTGAGATGCAGCAATCCCAGGAAATTAGCCGTAATTAATGGGTAAGTAAGGAAGGGAGACGGCCTGCAGTGAAATGTTTCGTCCGTCTTGTATAAATTGCTAAATGCAGTTTTGGCTGGGAGTTAGTATAATCTGGGCGGTTAGATCAATTTAAGTGGGGAGATCAGGCGGTCTAAATTCCGCGGTATTGTTCTGGGTACGTTTGCTGGGTGGCTTTAGGAAAGAAAATGTTCTCTTTTTTAATTGTAGTAGAGATATATATAATTTGCAGAAGTTGTAATAGACCCTACCTGGTTTCCTGTGATAATTTGCTCAAACAGCTCCTATTTTTTCATCCAAAGTAAAATGTAGGCTAGTTGCCTAGCTGATGGAGATTTTGTGTACTGTACAAGAATAAACCACCTCACGAGAGGAATGTTAGCATAGATGCAACTTGTATCCGAGGAGCAATGAAGAGAGAGTTGCACGCCATGCCAACTTCCAATAACTGCAAATCTTGCACATCAAATCTCACTACGGGACGTAGTCTAGACGCCGACGGCCGGACCATGTCGATGTAGGGGTAGGCCGACGGTGCCCGTCGGCGTATGTCCCGTCGGCGTCTACCCCTATCAGCGTTGGATGACGGCCGTCGGCGTAAACTGAGCTACGCCGTTTTGGAAGCCGTCGGCGTATAGGTAGACCGAAGTTTAAAAAATTGAAAAAAAAATATTTCTTTCCGAATTTTTTAATTTCACTTGTTTAACCACTTACTCACGCTATAGACACAATTATCTTTGTCTCTAAGCATTTTTTATGTTAATCTAAATTGCTCTCTTCTAGTAACATTTCTTGATCCGTCACCCATCCTCAGATTGCTTCAGACCCAGCACGCTTAACTTCGTAGTTTCTTCTCGGTGGGCTGCCTAGAAACAATAGTATCCTATCAATCCTGGTAACCATTGGACCATCATGTCACACTATTTTATTTTGTGAATTCAAAAATTTATTTAAATAAAATAATAGTAACTAATAATAATCTTGAATTTAAATAACAATTAATATTTTTGACCTTTCTATTTAATATTGAATAATTCATATCTATAAATCCGTAAATCAAAATTTGATAAATAATATGTCCATATCGATTAGAAAATTGAGAAATATTCAAATATGACAACCATATAATATTTTTCATGATGTATAGAACTTTACTAAGTGAGATGCTTAGCGTACGGCCTATGGTCACACAACCAAATTAGGTATCGAAACTAGGGTTCGTGGAGAAAACAAGCCTAATTTAGGCACCAAATTAGCAAACCATTTTGGAATGTGCCAAGATATATCAAAGTGGAGCACAATTGTATTGCAAAAAAAACATATACCTAGGTTTGTAAAGTTGCGAGCAAACATTTTTTTTGCTTTTCATTGTAAAAAAAATCCATTTTTCGAGTGTAAAAATGAGTTTTTTTTGTGTGTAGGACCAACCACAAATATGTTGCAAAACTTGGGAGATGCATTTTTAAAAAATACTAGAAAATGTTATATGCACAAATAACCAATTTGTTTCCTATGAAAAGGTTTCCATCCACCTCTTTTGAAAAATACAATTTTCTGCCGATTCAGCTGAAACAGGTCAAATTTGAACTACATGTACCTCATAGTTTGCTCATGATTTTTGGCAAAAATATTTTTTTAAGTACAGAACTACCTATTTCATGATATATACACCAAGAGTTTCTCAATATTCTACCCCTAGCTACGAACGGTCATGCCCGTCGTGTTGACTTTTTCCTGAAACCGGCTTAGAAAATTCCAGAAAATTCAAAACAGCCCAAAATGATGCAAGACCTTCGCGTGGTCTCATTATAAATGTCCTAGTATCCAACAAAAATAATAAAATTGGAATACGACAATTGTGCTTAAAATGTGTTCACAAAAATAAGCTATCTCCTTCGAACATTCTAGGGTTTCGGGCGAAATGACGGGTGTTATGGAAAAATACATGGCATGGTTTATTTAAATGTGACACTATTCCATAGAAAATGCATCTTGAAAGCACAGAGATTGTTGACGGCGGAAGGTTTCCTTTTTGCAAAATAAAAAACCATTTTCCATTTGCCGAGTGTAAAAAAAATGGGTTTTTTGTGAAGGACCTACCACAAATATGTTGCAAGACTTGGGAGATGCATTTTCCTAAAATACTAGACGATGTTATATGCAGAAATAACCAATTTGTTTCCTACGAAAAGAAATCCATCCACCTCTTTTAAAAAACCCAAGTTTTTGCCGATTCAATTAGAAACTCGTCAAATTTGAACTACAGGTACCTCATAGTTTTCTCATGATTTTTGGCAAAAATCATTATTAGATACAAAACTATCTATTTAGTCATATATACATCAAGAGGTTCTCAATATTCAACCCCTAGGTACGAACGGTCATGCCCGTCCTCTTGACTTTTTCCGGAAACCGGTTTAGAAAATTCGAGAAAATTCAAATCCAACCCCAAATGATGCAAGACCTTCACGTGACCTCATATATATGTCCTAGTATCCACCAAAAATATTAAACTTGGAATACGACAGTTGTGTTGAAAATGTGTTCGCAAAAATATGCTATCTCCTCCAAACATTCTAGGGTTTCGGGACAAATGACGGTTGTTATGGCCAAGTCCATGGCATAGTTTGTTTAAATGTGCCCATGTTCCACACAAACATGCATCTTGGAAGCACGGACAATGTTGACGAAGGAAGTTTTCCTTTTCATTGGATAATTTTTTTTCCATTTTCCGAGTGTAAAAAATGGGTTTTTTTGTGAAGGTCCTAACACAAATATGTTGCAAAACTTGGGAGATATTTTTTCTGAAAATAGTAGACCATGTTATATGCACAAATAACCAATTTTTTTCCTATGAAAAGGTTTCCATCCACCTCTTTTGAAAAAACACAAGTTTCTGCCGATTCAGTTGGAAACCGGTCAAATTTGAACTACATGTACCTCCTAGTTTGCTCATGATTTTTAGAAAATATAATTTTAAGTTACAAAACAATCTATTTCATCATAGATACACCAACAGTTTCTAAATTTTCAACCCCTAACTACGAACGGTCATGCCCGTCGTCTTGACTATTTCCTGAAACCGGCTTAGAAAATTCCAGAAAATTCAAAACAACCCAAAATGCTGCAAGACCTTCGCGTGGTGTCACTATTTATGTCCTAGTATCCATCTAAATAATAAACTTGGAACACGACAGTTGTGTCAAAAATGTGTTCACAAAAATAAGCTATCTCCTTCGAACATTTTAGTGTTTCAGGCCAAATGATGGGTGTTATGGCCAAATCCATGGCATAGTTTTTTTAAATGTGCCCATATTCCAGACAAACATGCATCTTGGAAGCACGGAAAATGTTTACGGAGGAAGGTTTCCTTTTCATTAAATAAAAAACTATTTTCCATTTTACGAGTGTGAAAAATGGGTTTTTTGTGAAGGACCTAACACAAGTATGTTGAAAAACTTGGGAGATGTTTTTCTGAAAATTCTAGACCATGTTATATGCACAAATAACCAAAAAAAAAATCCTATGAAAAGGTTTCCGTCCACCTCTTTTGAAAAACACAAGTTTCTTCCGATTTTGTTGGAAACCGGTCAAATTTGACATACAGGTACCTCCTAGTTTGCTCAGGATTTTTAGAAATAATTTTTTTTAGTTACACAACTATATATTTCATCATAGATACACCAAGAGTTTCTCAATATTCAACCCCCATCTACGAACGTCCATGCCCGTCTTCTTTACTTTTTCCCGAAATCGGCTTAGATAATTCCAGAAAATTCAAAAGAACCCAAAATGATGCAAGAACTTCGCGTGGTGTCATTATATATGTCCTAGTATCCACCAAAAACAATAAACCTTTAATATTAAATTTGTGTTGAAAATGTGTTCACAAAAAGAAGCTATCTCCTCCGAACATTCTAGGGTTTCGGGCCTAATGACGGGGTTATGACCAAATCCCTTGCATAGTTTGTTTAAATGTTCCCATATTCCACGCAAACATGCATCTTGAAAGCACGAACAATGTGGGTGGAGGAATTTTTCCTTTTCATTGAATAAAAACATTTTCCATTTTCCGAGTGTCAAAATTGGGTTTTTTTTGTGAAGGACCTGCCACAAATATGTTGCAAATTTTGGGAGATGCATTACTGAAAATACTAGACCATGCTATATGCACAAATAACCATTTTTTCCTATGAAAATGTTTCCATCAACCTCGTTGTCTGCGGACGCCTTCGACTTTCCCATCTAAATCTGCACCCAAGCTCCGGAATTTCACCAAGGGAACTTGTCCCTGAACCCTTGCCCTGTGTTGATTCCTGCCGCCACCAGCATTCCTCGCCTACCAAGTGGAACACGAATCGAGTTCAGTCACGGGATTTTCACTACCGGAGGAGATGATCCCCGGCAACACTGACGTACACTCGATTTTGCCCGAATTTGCACCGCCGCCAAGTCGCCTCCATCGACACCGTCATAAGGGTCGTCACCGCCGCCTGCGCATCAGTCGACTAGCACCCCGCCGCCGTGAAAAGGCAAGGGAGGGTGGGATTTTATGAGAGATCCAAACCATCGTCCATGCTTCGATTCGGTCCGCCTCATGGATTTCGATCCGCTTTGCTCGATTCTCTCTAGCTTGTGGACGGGAAAAAACTTTGGCCAAGAATTCCCTTGCTCTGTGACCAATTTGTCAGATCCGAGTGGGGATCCAACACGAGATCATTCCCGATCAATGGAGACCTCTCGATCAATAGAGAAATTTCTAAGATAAACTAGAATATAAAGGGAACCTAGGGTTGAGTTGATATATTTCTATTCGATAGCCTTGTCGTTCCCCGCAGGCTGGCTTAATAAGCGAGTCTTGTTCCGATATTACACTTAGGTGAAAAATAAAACGAGTATAGTAATGCATTATAACTAGGCCTTGCTGGATTCCTTGTCACCGTTGGATGTAGATGATGGATCGGGGCCATTAGATCTACTTGATAACACGAAACGGTACGCAACATCTTGTCTGAATAATTACCGTGTTTGACACCTAAGCCTAGCCATGGCTCACTCTAATGTCGTCGGTCCGGCTACATTAGTGGAAACAACCCCTCTCGTCCAGGGGGGCAGGGGAAGCTGTCCCGGTTGCAACCGAATCCGGGACAAATGCCATGCTTTGGTCCCGATTCGTGCGCCCGGGGCAACAGGAATCGCCTGGGGGCATTGGTCTCGGTTCGTGGGGGACATATCGGTCCCGGCTCGTGCCACGGACCGGGACCAATGCCTAGCCACATGCCACGTGGCACGCGCATGAACATTTGTCCCGGTTCAGTCCACGAACCGGGACCAATGCCCCCCTTCCCCTATATATACTGCCCCGGCCCCTCCCCCCTTCCATCTTTTTTTTTTGCTTGGAGGTGTGAGAGAGTGTGGTGTTAGTGTGTTTTATTTTACTATGCACACGAGGTGTTCGACGAAATTCCCGAGCCGCACATAAGCTCACTGAAAATGGTATCTTCGACCGAGGTTAACAAACTTATTTTTTTCATCTATAACTGATACATAAAAAATTAGTATTTGTCATATTAATATGTTATTGTAATGTATTTTGATAAACTTAATTATACGATGCAGATGGATGCACGGCAGGATGGATGTATGGTGACCGACGCACTTCCGAGTACATAGCAGGCCTGAATGCATTTCTTGCTGTAGCTCAGGCGAACAAAGATAATGACTTCATGTGTTGCCCATGTGTTGATTGTCGGAACGTCAGAGAGCACTCTTCCGAAAGAATAATTCACGGCCATCTACTTCGGAGAGGTTTCATGCCCAGCTATAATTGCTGGACGAATCATGGAGAAAGAGGGGTTGTGATGGAAGACGATGAAGAAGAAGAAGATCCTTTGTTCCCTGAATACGACGATACTGCAATGGAAGAGAATGGAGAAGAAGGAGGTGATCAAGAACAGGCATCAGAAGAGCCCGATGATGATCTTGACCGAGTTATTGCTGATGCAAGGGAAGACTGTGAAAACAAATTGGAGAGGTTGAAGCTGGACAACATGTTACAGGATCACAAAAAATTGTTGTACCCAAATTGCGAAGATGGTAGCACAAAGCTCGGTACCACACTGGAGTTGCTGAAATGGAAGGCACAGAACGGTGTGACTGACAAGGCATTTGAGAGTTTACTTCAACTAACGAAGCCAAAACTTCCAAAGGATAACGAATTGCCTGAGAGTACGTACGAAGCAAAGATAGCTCTCTGTCCTCTAGGATTAGATGTGCAGAAGATACATGCATGCATTAATGACTGCATCCTCTTCCGCGGTGAGAAGTACGGGAATTTGGATGAATGTCCGATATGCACTGCACTTCGGTATAAGATCAGAGCAGATGACCCTGGTGATGTTGACGGCGAGCCCCCGCGTAAGAGGGTTAATGCTAAGGTGATGTGCTATGCTCCTATAATACCACGGCTGAAACGTCTGTTTAGAAACAAAGAGCATGCTAGGTTGTTGCGATGGCACAAAGAAGACCGTAAGAAAGACGGAAAGTTAAGGCACCCCGCCGATGGATCACAGTGGAGAAAGATCGAGAGAGACTTCCCAGACTTTGCAGGAGAGGCGAGAAACTTATGGTTTGGTCTAAGTACATATGGCTTTAATCCTTTTGGGGAGCAGAGCTCCAGTCATAGCACTTGGCCTGTAACTCTATGTATGTACAACCTTCCTCCTTGGTTGTGCATGAAGCGCAAGTTCATTATGATGCCAGTTCTCATCCAAGGCCCGAGGCAGCCTGGCAACGACATTGATGTATATCTAAGGCCATTAGTGGAAGAACTCTTACAATTGTGGGGCAAACCAGGTGTACGTGTGTGGGATGAGAACGAACAAAATCCATTTGACCTACGGGCGTTGCTTTTCGTAACCATCAATGATTGGCCTGCTCTTAGTAACATTTCCGGGCATACAAACAAGGGATACAATGCATGCACACACTGTTTAGATAATACTGACAGTGTTTTTTAGAATAAATGTAAAAAGGTTGTATACCTGGGGCATCGTAGATTTCTTCCGATCAAGCATCCCGTAAGAAAGAAAGGAGGGAAGCATTTAAGAGGTGAGGCAGATAACCGGAAGAAGCCTGAGCTGCGTAGTGTTAATGATATATTCGATATGGTCAAGGACCTAGAAGTAATCTTTGGTAAGGCTGCTGGCAGCCAACCAGTTCCGTACGGCCCTGATAAGCGCGCACCAATGTGGAAGAAGAAATCTATATTTTGGGAGCTACCCTATTGGAAAGTTTTAGAGGTCCGGTCTTCGATCGACGTGATGCACATGACAAAGAATCTTTGTGTCAATCTGCTATGCTTCCTGGGCGTGTATGGGAAGCCCAAAGATACGCCAGAAGCACGGGAGGACCAGAAACGTATGAAAGACCCAAGGAACAAGCACACAGATAGGCGCCATTACTTAAGCAGCTACACTCTTACTAAAGCAGAGAAGGAAATATTCTTTGAGGTCCTTTATAGTATCAAGGTTCCGTCTGGCTTCTCGTCGAATATAAAGGAGATAATAAACATGGCAGAGAAAAAATTCCAAAACCTGAAGTCTCATGACTGCCACGTGATTATGACGCAGTTGCTTCCGATTGCATTGAGGGGGATTCTACCGGAAAATGTTCGAGTACCCATTGTGAAGCTATGTGCATTCATGAACGCAATATCTCAGAAGGTAATCGATCCAGAAAGTCTGACAAGATTACAGAGGGATGTGGTCCAGTGTCTTGTTAGTTTTGAGTTGGTGTTCCCACCATCCTTTTTCAACATTATGACTCATCTCCTGGTTCACCTATGTGAAGAGATTCATATTCTTGGCCCGGTATTTCTACACAATATGTTCCCCTTTGAGAGGTTCATGGGAGTGTTGAAGAAATATGTTCATAACCGTGCTAGGACAGAAGGAAGCATCTCGAAGGGCTATGGAACAGAGGAGGTCATTGGGTTCTGTGTTGACTTTATTCCTGACCTTAAGACAATAGGTGTTCCTGAATGGCGGCATGAGGGGAGACTGAGGGGAAAAGGAACGCTGGGAAAGAAAAGAATGATACATAGGGACGGGCATTCTTTGACCAAAGCACACTACACAGTTCTACAAAATTCTATGTTCATGGCTACGTATCTCGAGGAACACAAGAATATTGTACGGTCTGCAAACCCGGGGAAGGATGACTCATGGATTAAACGCGAACACATGGAGTCTTTCGGAAGTTGGTTGCAAACACATCTTATAAATGACATCACTGTTGAAGATCAGCTATACATGTTGGCAGGGTCACCATCTTCGACTATTGGGAGTTTTCAAGGGTACGAGATAAATGGGAATACATTTTACACGAGCTCCCAAGATAAGAAGAGCACCAACCAAAACAGTGGTGTCCGCTTTGATACAACAAACGAGAATGGAAAAAATGACACATACTATGGTTACATAGAGGAGATATGGGAACTTGACTATGGACCTTCTTTTAAGGTCCCTTTGTTCAAGTGCAAATGGGTCAACCTGAATGGAGAAGGGGTAAAGGTAGACCCGCTTTATGGAATGACAACAGTGGATCTCAACAATATTGGTTACAATGACGAACCATTCGTCCTAGCCAATGATGTGGCTCAGGTCTTCTATGTGAAGGACATGTCTTTCAGACCGAAGAAAAGAAAAAATAAGGAAACAAATTCATCATACGATGAGCCGAAGCGTCACATAGGTCTCTCAGGGAAAAGAAACATCGTGGGAATCGAGGACACGACAGACATGTCAGAAGATTATAATAAGTTTGTTGAAATTCCACCCTTCACAGTGAAAGCTGACCCCACCATCCCGTTAAATAATGAAGATGCTCCATGGTTACGGCCGAAGCGATCATAAGCAAGGGACACGAAGAAAATTCAGAAGACTAGATAGGGATGTTGTTGGTGATGTGTAATAATAAACGTGGAATACATGATCATAGTTCTTATAACGTAGATGCAAGTTTGCCAAAATGATATTTATACATATTCTGTGCTTATGAATGGAGTAGGTGCATGTTTGACCAATAATTTGTATTGATCGGTCAAAAGCTGGCAACCATTGAGTGCTTGACAACTATGACCAGCCTGACTTCATTATTATTCCAACCAGCGGCACAACCACCCAATTTTCTGTTTCTCTCTCCTCCGTCTGTTGGTGATGTGTAATAATAAGCGTGGAATACATGATCATATAGTTCTGTTTGATCAGTATTTTGTATTGACCGGTAAAAAGCTGACAACTATGACCAACCTGACTTCGAAAATGTAGGTCTTCCGTGTTGCCAGGTACTGAAGGTTCTTGAGATCAGAAATATCAAAGAAATTCCACCACACTATGTTTTGAAAAGATGGTGAAAGAATGATCAGAGTAAACCTTCGAAGGAAAACTATGGTTTTTCTGTTGTAGACGAAGATCTAAAATTCACCGTGTCAATAAGGTACAACTCGCTTTGTCGAACTGTATATAAATCACCTGGGATGCCTTGTATGCTCTGGACTAACTCAGAAGTAAATTGTATGAGGATAGAGAAAGATGGGCTTTGCCTTATGGGTGTCATATATTCTGTGCAGATATTGCAGGCACACTTCAAAGTGATAGCAGGGATATATACCATCCTGACAGATATCCTTAAAACAGAAATAGAGCTTCGGTACTTCTTTAACAGATATGATAAATTTTTGGAGGAGAAACGTCTAACTGAACAACAAAGATCCCAAATGTTGAAGGCGGAGGGGAGCGCGACGGCGACGGCGGACGAGCAGAGGAGAGGAAAGCGCGACAGCAATGGCTCGGTCTCCCCCGCCCGACCGCCCATCTCTGCTTTAAGTCTGATGCTCCCGCTGCGGCTTGCCGCGTACACGGAAGTTACTATGTTTTCAAGCGGGGGTCGGGATAAAGGGAAAATACGTGTGGATGCGCAGAGTAAACCTTCGAAGCAGAACTTGTCGAAATTTATATAAATCACCCGGGATGCCTTGTATGCTCTGGACTAACTCGGAAGATCACTAGAGAAAACAAAAATTGTAACATTTTTATATTCAAATTATATACAAATGGTAAAATAATTAATAGTTTCAATAGTTAGAATAATTATTTAGTTAAACGAAAAATGGATTTAAATTAGTTATGCAAATTCTAGCATTTTTCATGTTGGAATTTTTGTCAAATTTTAAAGTATATAGAAGTTGTTAATGTGCAAACTTAACGCTTTTCAAATTTTGGCGCTAAAAAATTTTGGGCGCGCAGGGTGCCACCGAAATTCGAAATTAGTTTTTGGTCCCGGCCCGTGGTACCAACCGAGACCAAAGGGGCTCTAGTCCCGGTTGGTGGCACGGGCCGGGACTAGAGGCCCAGGTGTATAAAAATCTCGGCCCTCTCTTCAGGCCGAACGAACACCCCAGGACAGTGGACATGGCTTGGCAAAGCCCTGCCGGCGGCGGGAACGAGTAGACAGATCCCGCCGGCGGACCGCCGGCGGGGTTGGGCTAGGGACACGTTAGACTAGGACACAAACATATATTAAAAAAAAGGGCCAGGGGCCTTGCTTACATATATAGGGGGCGGCGCGGCCACAGGCGGCCGGCCGTTCTTGCATATAGGGGGCGGCGGCGCGGCCACAGGCGGCCGGCCGTTTTCTTGGGGGGGGGTAGCTTAGTCTAGGGGGGGCGCACCGACGCCGATATACTCCTCCTCGTCGGAGGAGATGCACTGGTAGGGGGGTGGCTGCCACAGGTGGGCAGGCGGCTGGGGCGAGCCTGCCGGGGGCGGAGGCATCGGGGGCGCGTACGGCGGTGGCGGGGGCAGCACCTCCTGCGGCGGCGGCGGTGGCGGGGGCAGCTCCTCCTCCTCCGGTGACCAAATGCCGCCGGTCCAGGCCCAGGACATGCCGTACTCCAGGCTGGGGGGGAGCGGCTGCGGCGGCGGCTGGTCCTCGGACGCCTCCAGCTCGGCGTTCATCACCTGCCACCAAGGGGCAGGCGCCGAAGGGGGCGTCGGCGGCGGCATGGCGTTGGCGTCGGCGGCAGCGGCGGCCAGGACCGCCTCCCACCGCTTGACCTCGTCCTCGACGAGGGAGCGGCGGGAGGCCTCGAAGGCCTCCTCTATGCTGTCACGGAGCTCGGGGTCGTCGTCCTCGGGGATGGCGTCGTCGATGTCCTCAAGGAGCCACAGCTCCGGCTCCCTGCCCGGCGGCGGCGCGGGGTAGTCTTCGGTGCTCACCTCCTCGGCTGTGGGGATGTAGGAGCGGCGGCGCTGCTCGTGCTCCTTCTGGAGCCAGGTGGCCCAGTAGGGGGAGCTCCACGCGTACGCGCGGTCCCTGAGGAGGCGGGCCGGCAGGAGCGCGCGCAGGCGGTCGATCTCCTCGCCCAGGGCCTCTCTGCTGGACGGGGCCGGCGGCACCGGGATCCTCTGGGGATTGAGGTGCCAGCCCTCCGGGAGCTGGACGTCCGGCCAGAACACCGGCGTGTGGCGTTCCCAATGCCACTCCGCCTCCTCCTTCCGGACGTACCGGCGGAAGCGCTTGCCCTTGGGCGCGCCGCGGGGCGGCGGGCGTGACGCCGGAGGCGGAGCGGGGACGCGCGGCTGCCCGCCGATGCGGATGCCTCCCGGGCGGAAGCCGAAGGCCTCCGCCGGCGGCGGTGGAACGCCGGAGCGCGCGCCGCTCGAGGACCCGGCCTCGTGGTCGTTCCGGGGGCGCTTGCCGCTCGAGAACCAGCGGGACATGGTGGCTAGGGTTGCTTTGCCTGGGGCGCGGCCGGGGTGGATGGGCTGTACGGGCGGCGGGGGCCCTTTATAAAGGACCCAGGGGAGGCTGGCATGCCAACCGGCGGCCTGAACGTGGCGGCGGTTGCAGGCGGCCATGAATGCGGGGCGAGAGCCGAGGCGTGGCGGCGGTTGCAGCTGGGCACGCGCGGGTGGGGACGTGGAGGGGGGCGGGAAGATGAGGCGACAGTGGGCCCTTTGACCGCCCCTGTGGTCTTAACTTAAGGGACCGGGCGAGCCAGCCACTAGGCCGCTGGCCAGTGGCCCCTTTCGACCCCTGCGAACCGTTGACCGAATATAATAAAAGACGCGGGCCAGTGGGCCCTTTTGACCAAAAATGTGGCCAGTGGGCTTAATTAAAGACGTGGGCCTGGACGCGGTTGGGGAAGGGGGAGGCCGGGGAAAATTGCCGGATATATTTTTTTTTCAAAAAAGTATCCATCCCGGTCCCTAAAACGAACCGGGACGAACTCCCTGGCCGTCCCCTGGCCCAGGTTCGCCACGTGGCCTATCCTTACCATCCCGGGTCCTGGCACAACCGGGACCAATGGGGGAGGGCCATTTTTCCCGGCTAGCCCATCCCGGTTGCACAACCGGGACAACTGGCCCTTACGACCCGGGACAAAAGGCCCTGTTTCCACTAGTGCTATCACCGGGACTCACCAGCATTGCTGCCCTCCCGAACCCCGCCGCCTATGCCAACCCTAGACCCCCTAGCGCCATCGAGCTTCAACTAGTCATCCCGCTTCTCTGTTGCCCGGTATCACGCATCTGATGCCCCATAGGTCTGCTCCGCCTGCTTTGACTTGACGCTAGTGGAACAGTGCCCGTCGGAACCCAGGGGTCGACTAGATGTGACGGTGTGGATTCGGTGGTGCCAATGATTGTCCGGTGGTGTTGGTGTTGGGTTGTTGTGGTCGTGGTGCTCTCACTAACGGGACGGTGGTGATGTCGTCATGGTAACCACGGCGACGCGCGACTACTCGACTGCTTCCTCGACCAGAATGTTGATGCCGGTGGGACGGTCCCCTGCCGCAACCCCTGCGTCGCCTCCTTTTTCTCCGTCGTTGTGGCTACCTCCACCATTGCTAAGCACACATATGTGACCCCTCTAGCTACTCCTCCCATTTCTCTAGAATGTGATTATGGAGGTCGTGTGCTACGTACTTCAGTGCCCTTGTGTTGCTCCAGTTCATGATGGGATGAACTATTGTGTATATTCGTGTTGTGCTTGCAGTGTTCCTCACTGGCAATGGTGTTGACTGAAGATGTGTGAGTGTGGGCAGGGGTTTGTACTGGGTGATGCTCCTGTTTGGATGATGAACTTATCGAAGCATCTGTGGTTTGTGCAAGTGTCCTGTCAATTAATTTAACACAAAAACTCTAGATCTATACTTTAGCTGGCTAGTTGTGCTTGTAAGCTTATTAAACATTGTTGGATATATTTTCCTTGGTTTTGTTACCCTTTGAACCTGGAGCATGCATCCACGGCCGTCCGATTCCAGCTGGCTATGCTCGTGTCGGTGTGGACGAAGTTATGACAGGATATGAGTCAGTGGAGCTTGACTATCCTGCAGGTGAAGGGGAGACGACACTTGGAGAAGTCATGAGTGGTTTCATTGTTTAGGATAAGAGAAACATCGTGTTTCCAGGCTCCAAGTCCACCGACTCCTCCATGTTGATCTTCATCGTGTCAGCCGACTCCACCATCTTGATCTTTGCCGCATCAGCCGACTCCTCCATCTCGACCTCATAGTCCTCACAGGGGCGCCAGCCCACATAGATCTCCGCCGTATGAGTCGACTACGCCCACTAAACAGTCCCATGGCTGGGTGCTAAGGAGGAAGAACATCGATCTGCCGGCTGCTAGTCGGAAGAAAGTTACAAAGTAGAAAGTGCACGCTGCAAAGTTAGCATACGATATGGATGTTGAGGAGACCAGAGAGTTCGTGCATGCCGACGTGAAACGCCAGTTAGCACCGAAAAGGTCCCCTCCAAAGGTGCAAATACCTCCGAAAATAGTTGAACACTTTGTGGACTTGCTTGAGCGAATATCGGCACATGTGGCTAATAGGCCATGAGACTATGGCCGTTGTATTGCCAAGACATATAAAGCACAAGTGCAACAGTCGAGAAGCAGCATTACAAGAGGGAAAAAAGTTCCCAGTTGGAAACACATGAAGACAAATCGACCCCACAGCTCAACATGAGGAAAACAATTCCCTAGCTGGGAACACAGAAAGGACAACCAGTGCCCCCTCTCAAGGTGGGGAGAGCAGTTCCCCATCTGGGAACACAGAAACAACAATTGATCCCCCCTCTCAAGGTCTTGCCCCCGCTGCGAACCTAGGAAGTACAACCGATCTTTCCCCTTCAGCTAGATATTGAAACGTACACATAAGTTGCTAGCAGCCTTGGTATGACTATTTCCGAACTCCTAGCCGGCGGATATCTAAATATCCACACAGCTAATCTAGCATGGACTTATGAAAAAGGGAAGACTCTCGTCAGACCTAAGGAGATCCATAATCTGTCAACAGAGATGCAGAGATTGCTTCAGTAAATCCAGGAGACATCTATTGAGCTTACATAATTCTTTCATTTATTCAATCAAGATGCCCTCGACAAAACTCTCGTCAGTTGCTATTTCCTGTAAGTGTTTTACATTTGTAAGTTAAGTCTCTACATATGCTCGTTCATTGCCTGTATATCCTCACAATATTCTTTTGTACGCTATTATAAAGAATGAAGATTAGCGAATGAAAACAAGATAGAATCTATAACGTTGAGTTCATTGACCCAAACTTCGTCCATAATATACGGTACTCCAGCATACCTTGGATAGAAAGGCTAACTTGCTATAGTTTCTAACGAAACAA
Organism: Alopecurus myosuroides; assembly: GCA_028641055.1. Lineage (NCBI taxonomy): Eukaryota > Viridiplantae > Streptophyta > Magnoliopsida > Poales > Poaceae > Alopecurus > Alopecurus myosuroides. The sequence continues at coordinate 3,730,126 of CM054057.1, forward strand.
AATACGAAAACAGGAATACTATTCCCTTAGAGCTTCGGGAGAGTTTTACCGGCTTGTACACATTCTAGTTCTCTTACTAGATGTCAAGTGTAATTGATGAGTTATATGCATGCCTACTTATATAAATGTGCGCACATTTCACTGGATTTTGCTAATCATTAGAGTTGATGATGGAGTAGTTCAAATTATTGACCCATTAGGTAAAGACACAAGCCTATACGACAACATTCTTATGATGCTCCAGAGGTAAGTTCAATCATGCATTATTTCAATCAATATCGCACTATACCGGTCTCTTTTGTTCATTTGCTGATATCAAGTAATTAATATAACTCGTTTATTCATTTTATTTGCGGGGCAGTTGTTGGGAACAGTTCATCAAGGATATTACCCGTGAATGGAAACCGAAGCTGACTTTTAGACCTGCCAGGGTAAGTGGTATATATATTTGCTATGTCTGTGCACCTCTTTGATTCTAGTTTCAAGACCATTACCATGCTTGACTATTATTTGATTGAATTCTAACTCACACCACTCAAATATTCATACTGTTCTTCTTCTTTAAAGATGGAATGCATGCGGGCGGGGAGAAGCTCCTACCACAGAACCGCATAAGAGGAATTCAAGAGGAGTTGGCGCCAGTTTTGTTAGAGCATGCCATACCCCTATGGGGACAGTTCAACTACCTCAGAAATTAGGTCTAGCTCCAACGTACCAGAGATTCTTGTAACACCCGCGCCGATAGAGAGAATGGCAAACGATGTAGAATGTTTGCTGATTGGTGAAGAGTTGCAATATAATACAAAATTTGTATATATATGAATGCTTGTAGGAGATTTAATATTATATGTATGCATCAACGTGTACAGTACATACGTAGTACCGTGAAAACCCTAATAAATCCAGTATTGGAAAGTCCTAGATGTCCGCTCTGCAATCGACGTGATGCATGTTACGAAGAATGTTTGCGTGAACCTGCTAAGCTTCTTGGGCGTGTATGGGAAGACAGATGATACAAAGGAAGCACGGCAGGACCAACAACTTTTGAAAGACCCAGATGATCGGCATCCGGAATGGTTTCAAGGTCGTGCCAGCTACGCTCTTACGAAAGAAGAGAAGGTCATTTTTTTTGAATGCCTGAGCAGTATGAAGGTCCCGTCTGGCTTCTCGTCGAATATAAAGGGAATAATAAACATGGCGGACAAGAAGTTCCCAAACCTGAAGTCTCACGACTGCCACGTGATTATGACGCAATTGCTTCCGATTGCTTTGAGGGGCCTCCTACAGGAAAATGTTCGAGTAGCCATTGTGAAGCTGTGTGCATTCCTCAATGCAATCTCTCAGAAGGTAATCAGTCCAGAAGATCTACCACGGTTACAGAACGATGTGGTCCAATGTCTTGTCAGTTTCGAGTTGCTGTTTCCACCATCCTTCTTCAATATTATGACGCACCTCCTGGTCCACCTAGTCGAAGAGATTTCCATTCTCGGTCCTGTATTTATACACAATATGTTCCCCTTCGAGAGGTTTATGGGAGTATTAAAGAAATATGTTCGTAACCGTGCTAGGCCAGAAGGAAGCATCGTAAAGGGCTATGGAAATGAGGAGGTAATTGAGTTCTGTATTGACTATGTTCCTGACCTTAAGCCGATTGGTATTCCTCAATCGCGGCACGAGGGGAGACTAAGTGGAAAAGGCACGATCGGAAGGAAATCAACGATATGTATGGATGGTCATTCTATGACTGAAGCACACTACACAGTTCTGCAAAATTCGAGCTTGGTGGCTCCGTACTTCGAGCAACACAAGAATATTTTACGCTCGAACAACCCGGGGAAGCCTGAATCATGGATTAGAAAGGCCCACATGGAGACTTTCGGCAGTTGGTTGCGAAAACATTTAATGAATGACAATGATGTTGGAGATCAGCTGTACATGTTGGCCAAGACACCATCTTCGACTATAACGACTTTCCAAGGGTACGAGATTAATGGGAATACATTTTACACGATCTCCCAAGATAAAAAGAGCACCAACCAAAACAGTGGTGTCCGCTTTGATGCAGCAACCGAGATTGGGCAAAAGATCACATATTATGGTTACATAGAGGAGATATGGGAACTTGACTATGGACCCTCTTTTAAGGTCCCTTTGTTCCGGTGCAAATGGTTCAAGCTAACAGGAGGTGGGGTAAAGGTGGACGAGCAATACGGAATGACAATGGTGGATTTCAACAATCTTGGTTACCTTGACGAACCATTCGTCCTAGCCAAAGATGTCGCTCAGGTTTTCTATTTGAAGGACATGAGTAGCAAACCGAGGAAACGGAAAGATAAGAAATCGATCAGTACATCATGCGATGATCCAAAGCGCCACATTGTTCTTTCAGGGAAAAGAAACATCGTGGGAGTGGAGGACAAGACAGACATGTCAGAAGATTATAATATGTTTGGTGAAATTCCGCCCATCAAAGTGAACACTGACCCAAGCATTAAGTTAAATGATGAGGATGCTCCATGGATACGTCCAAATCGTAAGAAAGCGGGGACACAAGGGAAGAATTGATGTGTAATAATTTATTGTACCAAACTTTGTTGAATGGATCATGTTTAATGGATTATGTGAATTATATTATCTCTAATTTATTGTACCAAACTTTTACTAAAAACAGAAAACAGACGGTATTTGCTCGATGAACTGAATATATGATGTATCAAACCTTAAAGGGGGTGTAGAACAAAACAGACGGTATCGCCGTCATACAGCCCAACCGTGGCTACTGGGTGCATATATGCATACCAAATGCACGACTGGACGTATGACGGCGAATCCGGATGTTTTGTATTTGCTCGATGAACTTAATATATGATGTATCAAATCTTAAAGGGGGGTGTAGAACAAAACAATCGGTATCGCCAGTATACAACCCTGCAGTGGCTACTGGGTGCATATATGCATACCAAATGCACAGCAGAGCGTATGCTGGCGAATCCGGATGTTTTGTATTTGGGAGATGAACTGACCGGTGTATGAAGCTGGGCTATATATAGGGTCCTCTGAATCACAAAGTGTTGAGCTAGGGTTTTGATCCAACGGTTAAGAAACACCTCATCCAACGGCTCACAGCAGCTCGAAAGAAACACACCATAGCCCTGATCGAACGGCTCACAACAGCTTGAAAAAAACACACCCGGATCCAACGACTCACAAGCGCTTGAAAGAAACACACGATCCGTGTGATTCTATCTGATTGATCCGTTTCCCAATGAAACCCTAACCCATTTAGTCCCGGTTGGGGACACCAACCGGGACTAAAGGGTTGTTTTCTTCTCGTTATATATATGTATGCATTGCCACACCATTGGCATAAACACATACAAACTCACCACTCTCTCATGGCTTCTACCGTACCCACTCTAACATTCATCCAGGCGGAGGCACTTTCCGCTTCGAACTACCCCTGCCCGCCCGGCTGCAGCGTTCCCGCCGGTTGGATGCTTAGCGCCGGAGGAGTGCCGGTCCCTCCTCTTCCTCAAGGTGTGGCGCGTCGGGCGGCCATCACGAACCACTACTACCACGAGCTCACGCCGGAGCAGCGGAGGAATCCCAGTTGGCATCCCGATAACCAGCATACTTGGGATGCCTTCTTCATCAATCGGCGTGAGAGGGCGCTCGCCAGGTATGAGGAGGACGGCCTGCCTCCTGGGAACTTTCACGAGGCCGGTCGTCGGCTATGGTGGTCCGGCCGGACTCTACAGAGCGTCATGGAATACATCAGGGCCGGCGATATCCCCCGCCTGCGCTACCCTCAGGCCCAGTCCTGGAGTCGTGATCCTCCGAGGGAGTGCAGAGCATCGTCAGACGATAGTGACGACGACGGCGGCGACTACGACGACTACGAGTGGATGTACTATAGGCCTAGGCAGGAGTATGACTAGCAGCAGATATCAGATCATGCATCTATGCTCTCCGTTTAGCTTTAGATCCACTCTTGCCATTATGTACTGCCTTTTTTATCTATATATATATATTCAAGATTTTAAAAAGAATTAGTTTTATTTTTCTGAATTTTCTGATATATTATTTGTATTTTTAAGATTGGAAAAAGAATTAGTTTTTTTTCTGAATTTTCTCATATATTATTTGTATTTTTAAGATTGGAAAAAGAATTAGTTTTTTTTCTGAATTTTCTCATATATTATTTGTATTTTTAAGATTGGAAAAAGAATTAGTTTTATTTTTCTGAATTTTCTGATATATTATTTGTATTTTTAAGATTGGAAAAAGAATTAGTTTTTTTTCTGGATTTTCTGATATATTATTTGTATTTCTAAGATTGGGAAAAGGAAAAGAATTCGAATAACCACCTTTAGTCGCGGTTCGTGTCACCAACCGGGACTACAGGCTCGTTCTGCGCGGGAACGGAAACGCCGCGAAAAATTTCACCCGCGGAGGGTACCCCAGGGGACCTTTAGTCCCGGTTGGTGTCACCAACCGAGACTAAAGCCTGCCCCTATATATTCCCGGCCCCAAAAATTTCTAAGTCCAAACCCTCGTCTTCCTCGCGCCGGCGCCCTGCTCGTCGATTCCGTCGTCGTTGCCCGATTCCGTCGTCGTCGCCTGCGAGAGTACCGCGCCGTCGCCGTCGCCCGCGCCCTTCTCTCCACCGCCTCCGCCCTGCTCCGGCCCCGCCCCGTCGCCGTCTCCGGTAGGTTCCCCGCGGGCCTCGCACCGCCCTCGAACCAACGCCGCCCTCCCGCTCTCGAACGGCGACCACGAACCAACGCCGCCCTCGCCGCGGGCCTCGCGCCGCCCTTGAACCGTGGCCGGAATCGCCGGAGACAGAGAGCAGAAATTGCCACACCACCGGCCACCGTGTCACGCCAGGGTGACGTCATCATGACGTCACCTGGCCACGTGTTGGTGAGTTTTTTTTTAAAATGACGTCATCGTGACACGTGGGGCCCCCTGTATATGGAATTACAGAAAATAATTAAATCTTCTAAATAAAACAAATTTTAATTTATAATTCCAAAAATTATGGAAAAATATGCAAAATGTTCGCAAAAATGTAAGCTATCTGTTTATATCATTATCAATCATGTTTGACAAAGTTCAAAATGAGACCATATTTTAATTTGAGTTAAATTCATTAAAATAATGAAAATAAGTTTTAATTCAATAAATTCAGAATATTAAGTGTAATATACCAAAATGACCAGAAAAGCAAATGCAACCTAGCTATGGGGTTCTCCAAGTCATTTGAACAACTAATCTTGGACACACCTCTAAACTATGGTTTTCCCCCTCCGGTGGTCATCGTTCTTCCACCCAAAACCCTAGCAATCTGTTTTCCCTCCTTCTACGACAATATTTGCTAAGTCTCCTATATACTTAATTAATTTTTACTACATGCATTTCTGCAGGAGTGACATATGGCGGACAATAGAGCCTTGCCGTTTACGGATCAGGAGGTTGAAGGTATTATATACCGCATGATAGCCAACGAGATCCCTTATGTGCCGGGCCCAGAAGATGAGCAACAAGAGGATGCAGTCTCTTCTTATCTGAACTTTGATGATCAAGAACGTGAAGGAACGGACATTTCGATGATCAAACAGGTGAAGGGACGGACATTTTCGATGATCAAGGAGGTGAAGGAATGGACATTGATGACGGAGGTCAACCGTCGACAAACGACGATCTCCAATTGCAAAGAACAACCACCTCCGGCGAGGTATATATATATATATATATATATATATATATATATATATATATATATATATATATATATACATTGGGACTCTCGTGATACAAACTTACTGAAATGTGAATACATATGCACTAACGCGCGCGACTCTCTTTCTTATTTTAGCCCTCGGCCGGATCTAGTATGACAAAGCGTGCCAAATCCAAGTCGATGAAAGATGGAGAAACATATACCATCGAATCAGTCAGTGAAACCGGCAAGCCTCTACAGCACACCACAAAGTTTATCAACCAATGCGGAGTCATTGTTAGAGACATCGTCCCGATCACCGTCCAGGAATGGAAGGAGCCAAAGAAAGCACGTCTTGGTTTCAGTTATGTCGACAAGAGAACGAAAAATATTATGTTTAGAAAGCTTATTGCACATTTCATTCTACCTCCGGAATTCAACAAAAAAGATGAATTCGGTGAGGAGGTTCCGGGTGGACGTCAGAGGAGGAGGATAGTCAAAGAGTTCGCTTTTCAGAAGATGGCCGAAGCATTCCGGAACTTCAAGAAAAAATTGTTACGTGAATATGTCAGCAAGGGCAAGACTCCGATTTTCAATGGAGAACATGAGAAACTGAGAGATGATTGGACAGAATTTGTGACGCAACATAAATCGGAGCATTTCAAGGAAATATCGAAAAAAATAAGACTAATGCGGAAAAGAAACAGTACCATCATGTTATGGGGCCAGGAGGATACCGCGTTTTGGCGCCTAAGTGGCAGGCGATGGAGGACGGCCTGACTGCAAGAGGAATCCGTCTAGGTACAGAGGGATGGGACGAAAGAGCCAAAATGTGGTGGTACGGGCATGTGGGATCGCTAGACCCGGAGACAGGGGAGTGTGTTCACCGGCAGAAAACGTTTGCTTCCACAAAAAACCTTGTTGACGCAATGACCAAAGCTCAACAGGGCGTGCTCACGTTCAACAGAGAGAGAGACCAACTGACCCATGCCCTCGGGAATCCTGAATACGGAGGACATATACGAGGCAAAGGCAGATTGCCGTGGAAAGTAGGGTTTTCCCAGGAGGGTTACCCGTACTGTTACAGAAGCCGTAAGAGAGGTACGGACCGGGCTGCAGATCAAATGTCGCATCTTGCAATGGAAGTTAGTGAGCTGAAGAAGATCGTGGAGGGAATACTTGAGAAAGAAAAAGCGTCGGCTGTAGGGCCGCATGAAGAACATGCAGCGGATCTCGGAAGCCAGCATCAGCGGAGAAGCAGCGTGGCTTCCACGGAGGCCCCGGCTGCAGGTGCTAATGCACCGATGATCGAGAGTCGTGCACCGGAGCTTCACTACCCCGTGGATGATGTAAAGGAGATGAAAGAATGTGATCTGCATTATCCCGTGGGGAACATTTCCATGAAGGTAGGTACCGGCAGTGCTTTACCCTGTACACCTGGAGCACTCCATCACAACAACCCCATTCCATATGGCTATGCTCGTGTCACGGTGGAAGACATAGTCCAAGCGTTTGAGGACCTGGAGATTGACATAGCTACACCCGAAGGGGAGAGAAGACTTGGAGATGTCAAGCGCCAGTTCATTCTATGGAAAAAAAGTACATAGTGTTTCCAGGCGAGACGCCAAGGCTAACAAGTCCACCCCCCTCCGATGGTGCAGGTGCTGGTGGTGGTGGTGGTGGTGGTGCTGGTTCACCTACGCCTCCTTCACGCCATTCAACGCCGTCCCCCGATCCACAATCTCCGGCGGGTAAGCAGCCGTCGCCCCCGATTCCTCCTCCGGCGGTTAAGCAGCCGTCGCCCCCCATTCCTCCTCTGGCGGTTAAGCAGCCGTCTCCCCCCATTCCTCCTCCGGAGGAAAAGCAGCCGTCTCCCCCCATTCCTCCTCCGGAGAATAATCAGTCGTCGCCCCCATTCCTCCTCCAGAGGATAAGCAGACGTCGCCCCCCATTCCTCCTCTAGCGAAGAAACAAAAGCAGGCGGACAGCAAGGGAACCTGCTCTTGGTCTATTAACCCGGAGCCTTATGTACCTAAGACCACATGGGTACCGGAGCCATCACTGAAGCCTCTCCCCCCAAGGCCTTGGGAACTTAGTGATGCTGAAACCAAATTGGTCGTGAAGGCTGACGTTGAGAAATGGAAGGCCCGTCAGAAGGCGCTAAAGAGCCTGAGCCCAAGGAAGTATTCCCTCCGATTGTAGACAAGTGGGCTACGGGTTTTTTGTCGACAGTGTCCCAAGCCGAGAAGAATTTGCCTAAAGACTATGATATTGAACTTCGTAAGCAAGCAAAAATATTGGAGGAGGAGAAAGCAAAAATATTGGAGGAGGAGAAAGGAAAAGGAAAAAGAAAAAAAAGCGGGAAACAAGTTGACCAGCTCGGGATGCAGAGTAAACAATCGATCCCCCCTCTCATAGTGAAAGCCGCTCCGGAACAGGACCCCAAGGTCATAAATGCTTTGGCAACAGTTGGAATGACTGTAGAGAGTGCCATGAAAAATGCGTCCGACATGGGTTTGTCTCTTCATGCCTCGTTAGGCCTGGACGATGCGCCAATGGGTGAGGTAGCATTACAATATGTGAAGAAAGGGCCTCTCGTCGAGCCTACGAAGGAAAAGGATCTACCACCACTAATGCAAAGTCTGCTACGTTGGTACAAACAATTCATATCATGGACCGACAAGGAATTTGTGTATGTGGATTATACAGAGGAGCATCACACCAAAAAGTACTCTGTAACAGTTGAGATGAGTGAATTGTTCCAGCTGTTCAATCTGCGCGAGCTCGACAAATCTATCCTGAGTTGCTACGTTCTGTAAGTGATTTATTTCTACCTCATCTCGTTCTTCATTGCCTACACTATATATATATATATATATATATATATATATATATATATATATATATATATATATTGTCCTAATTAACTATATTGTTGCGTACGCTATTATGCAGATTGAAGATTTGGGAATGCAGAATAAGACTCATCCATGATGTTGGGTTCATTGACCCACAAATCATTAATGGAAATATGTTAGAACGTCACCCCAAAGACGTGGAGAAAGACTTGTACAATTTTCTTAAAAAGCATGAATCCAAAAGTTATATTCTATTTCCTTACCATTTTGGGTGAGTGTTTCTCTCATGTTCCCATTCTCTTTTGTTTACTCCATGCATGGTATGTCTAATCGGTAAGTTATGCATGACTGTGCATGTAACATGTCCGCAGGTACCACTGGATTCTGCTAAAAATTGAACTTCACAGCTCCATAGTTTTTATCATTGACTCTATGAATTCAAATACAGATCTTTGGATCGACATGAGAAGAATGATGCGAAGGTAATTATTTTCAATCATTTGCGCTCTATATCGATCGGTCTCTTTTGTTCATTTCCTAATATGCAGTAGCTAATAACTCCCTTGTTCATTTAATTTTATTTGCAATGTAGAGTTTGGAGACGGTTCTCACATGGACATGTCGGTGGATTCAAACATCAGCTACAATTTAAAAATGTGGTCAAAGGTGTGGATAAGCAGCCACCGGGGACCGGTCTATGTGGATACTATGTCTGTGAGAACATACGGAAAGAAATCTCTGAGAGGAAGAAGGACGAGACCACGCGGAGGGGTCTCAATAACTTGCAGAGGGCGCTTACTCCAGAAGCTCGCTTCCGACCAATTCAAGAGGAAATAGCAGGATTTTTCCTTAGGCATGTCATCGATAGGAAAGGAGAGTACCATGTGTCCACCGACGATGACTATTATATGCATCAGCCCTGAGTACTTTGAAACTTGTTCGAATTTGTGTATGGTCATCCATCTTAATTGTGTAATATGGAAACTTGTTCGAGGTTGTATATATGGTCACCCGATATTGAATATATATTATATATTCCTATTGAATTCTCCTTGTTTGAAATTTCATATATATATATGCATGTATATAGTATCGTAAAATATATATATATGTGTACTGAAACTTCATCAAAATTAAAATAAAACACAAAATAAAATATAAAAGAAATAAAACAAAAAAAATTAAAAAGGAACCAGGTTTAGGGGGGCCTAAAACCCTAAACCTGCGCAGGTTTTCAGTCCCGGTTAGCCACAAGAACCGGGACTAAAGGTCCTCCGCCGCGACGGACTCCTGGCGCCCACGTGGACGGGCCTTTAGTCCCGGTCCGTAAGTGACGGGACTATAGGGGGGGGGTCTTTAGTCGCGCATAGCTAGTCCCGGTTGCGCGGCCTAGACTACTGGCCCTGGCGAACCGGGACTATAGGCCTATTTTCTACCAGTGTGAACAAAGCCGTGAATTTTTGCTTTCTTGTGGCACCCTTTTTTAGAGGATTTTCTATCTCGGCTTCATCGGGATCCTCAGTTCCCAATCACATTTCATCACGAAATGACTAAATGGAGAAAAATATGTATTAGAGAGAAACCGAGTTACTAGTTGCAAAGTAATTCGGTTGATTGTTAGCAGAATACTTACCGTTGACAAAACTAACCAAGTACCATATATCAATTGTAGGAAATATTGTTTTACTTTGACTGCAGTGTATGCACTTTTATGGAGACTCATACAAAACCAAGAGAAAAACATGATGCATGTGATGAAAGTTGAGCTGCATGATGTTGTTTCAAGAATAAATACATGTTAATGTGCATGCTGGCTGATTGTTGATCCATGCAACATGATGGACATATCTAGCCAAGAAAAACCAATACACACACAATGCTTATGATTTGAAGAAAAAAAGATGTATCCGAGTTTTGTATTTCATATTCATTAATAAATACTTACACATAAATTCAAGTACTCTAGAAAACTATATCTCGTTTACAACTCTCGTTCACATTCCCTCCATGTCAATATATAAGAAAAACAACTGGCTAAAACATCTTATAAATTGAGACAAAGGGTGAACATTGAGGATACAACGGTAGATATGCAGGATTATACACAGATAGTTAATTTTCATATAAGTGGTACAACAAATATGTACACACATGCCATTTATTTTTTTAATACTATATTAATTTTCAATTTAGAATGGTTTTCTATAACCAAAGGCAATGTCTTGAAAGCAAACGAATGATGTTTGTCTCCGTGCTATATATATATATTACATTTAGGGGAAGTACATATTTCAAAATTGACTCTGAAATCATATAATAAAAGTATTGTATATCAATATTTAGTTGTAGTGTGATCATTTTAATTTTGGTTATACAGTTTAAAATTGTAAGATTCAAGATCATAAGCTGGGCAAGAAAAAGTATGGTATACGAGAGTAAAACAGTTTAGTACAAGCTGAAGGTCATGAAGTAGACTGTTCTGAACAAAGTTATAAAATATTAGAAAAAAATTATATTATTATAAATCACTGTCAACATGAAGAAGATAAAACTAAAATGGTAAAACATCTAAGAGAAAACCTTGATGCTCGGAACCTTCTCCATCATGAGGGTAAACTCTTACACGTTCGTTGTGCGGCTAATGTGTTCAATCTGATTGTGCAAGATGTATTAAAGGTCATGAAGTGTGTTGTAGACAATGTTATAGAAAGTATTAAATACATTAGGAGTTTTCAATTTAGGAAAGAACAATTTGCTAGCATGGTCTCACATTGTCGTGGGATAATCACGGCAGACGTTACCGGGGGTAACTGATCTTGGGGCAAGACGACACAGGTGTTTGGGAGAGGGTTTAGCTCAGAGGAAAACATGATTATACTCGATCTGGTAGCCCTCAATCAAGTCGCCGAGTCTTCGATCTCGATATATTAACTCAACTTTCGTGTTACACTGGATGCTCGATATCAAGCGATATTGCTAGCACTCTTGGATCTCTCTCAACTAGTCCTAGGGGCCGGTTTATAAAGCACCCGGACCCCCTGGCTTGCCCTCCAAGGCGCACCATGAATCCTACCCGGACACTGCATACAAACCCTAGCTTTCCTTATCGTAATCCACAATCCGGATTACCAGGCCTATGAACTTGGGCCTTCTAGAAGTTCCCTTATCCTTAGCCGGATCTTGCACAGCGTCCTTTGGCACTAGTAGGAAAAGGCCTTTCTGTGGCGCACCAAAATGGGATTCTGTGACGCACCTAGGGGCCGTAGGGGTGCGCCACAGAATCTACGCCACAAAAATTATTTCTGTGGCGCACCGTGGCCGTGCGCCACAGAAATGTCAATTCTGTGGCGCACCTCAGCCGTGCGCCACAGAAATTTGCAATTCTGTGGCGCACCAAGGGGGGGTGCGCCACAGAATTTTTTTTTGAATTTCAAAAAAAAAGGCGGCCAGATCTGGCCGCGGGAAATTTTCGAAATTCCGAAATTTCGCCGGATTTCGTCGGATGCTCGCCGGAGTTGGTGGGTGGAGGATGGGGGTCACCGGAGTTGGTGGGGAGGAGAAGGAGAAGCTCGCCGGAGGTGGTGGTGGTGGTGGTGGTGGTGGTGGAGGAGGAGGAGAGGTGATGGTGGTGGAGGATGAGGAGGAGGAGAGGTGGTGGTGGAGGAGGAGGAGAAAGAGGAGGAGGAGAGGTGGTGGTGGAGGAGGAGGAGGAGGAGCTCGCCGGAGGTGGTGGTGGTGGTGGAGGAGGAGAGTGGTGGTGGAGGAGTAGGGGTGGTGGTGGTGAAGGAGGAGGAGAGGTGGTGGTGGTGGTGGTGGTGATGGAGGAGGAGAGGTGGAGGAGAGGAGAGGTGGAGAAGAAGTGGAGGGGAGAAGGGAAGAAGAGGAGGGGAGGAGGGTAGAAGAGGAAGAAGAGGAGGGGAGGAGAGGCAGGAATTTCGAATCCTGCCTCCCAATTCTGTGGCGCACCCCGCCTTGGTGCGCCACAGAATTTTTTTTCCTTTTTTTTTTTTATTTTCTAGTCAAAATCTTAAAACGGCCATAACTTTTGTTCCTTTTGGAATTTGGCGATTCTAAAAAAAGCTCACAGGCCGAAGGCCAGTGAGGTTGGGTTCCTTTTTCTCTCTAGTTTTTTTTTATATCTTGATCATTTTTTTTCGACATCGTATGCAAAAGTTATGCCCATTTTACTTTTATTATAAAACTTTTGCTCAGAAAGTCGAAATACATATTTCAAAATTTGACAAAAAAGTAGACATTAAACTCTCTGTGCATCTATAAGGGATTTATTTTTTGATGCTTTTTATACTGCCAACTCTTCCGTCAAAAACTAGAAAAGGCGTTCCCGTGGGGGGGGGGGGGTGGAGTTGGTGCGTGTGGACATAATTTTTTCGGATGGGAATTCTGTGGCGCACGTGGCAGTGGTGCGCCACAGAATTGTCATATTTCTGTGGCGCACTAACCACCATGCGCCACAGAATAGGAGTGTGGCAATAATGGTGTGGGCCCCCAACTTATTTCTGTGGCGCACCCCTACCCGGTGCGCCACAAAATTCCTGTTTTCTGTGGCGCACCCCTATCCGGTGCGCCACAGAATTCCTGTTTTCTGTGGCGCATGCCCACCCGTGCGCCACAGAATTACATTTCTGTGGCGCACCGGATAGGGGTGCGTCACAGAATCTGTTCCATAGAAAGGCACTTCTCCACTAGTGTGGGCCGGGTTACACCTTGGCGTTGGCCTACCGGGTTATCGTCTCCCCATCAGTAGTCCCCAGAATAGCTTGGGCTTCACGAGATTCTCTTTGAAGCGCACGCTATTCCCTGCAAAAATTATCAAACTTACAAATTCAATGGAGGCCGGGTTAAATTGCTTTAATAAACAGCTAGGCCTACTCAAAGGTGGCCATATAATAACCCGGCTTTCTCCAAGTCCTTTGCTCAGCTTCTCCGGGTCAACACCCTGATAAGAATGTTTTAAGATTTGATTTACTTTACTCGATAACTGTTCCTAGTGTCGTGGAGAAGATCTCCTTCTCATCTCTGTCCGGGCATCTCGATCAGCACTTAAAGCATATCTCACAAAATCCGTACAGGTAACCTTTATCCCGAAATTTCCGGCTTCCGCCCGTTGGAATAGGTTTTATCCGCCCGCACCTTATAAATAGGTGTCCAGAGGGTGACCTAGATCCCAACGCTTCATTCCAGCTCCTTCTCCTTTCTCACCTCTCGCGCTCGCGCAACATCGCCACAGGAATCTCAAGCTCGTCGTCGGAGCCAGACCGCCGCCGGTTACGTTCGCTCCCGAACCGCTCCGTACCACCGCCGAACTCCGCCGCCGCGCCCTCGTCTTGCCCGCCGGGAGTCGCCAAAGGATATTCAGACCGCGCCGTTCGTCGCCGCCGCGTTCTACTTCAATTCACTCCAGTAAGTTCCTTGTATCCATTAGTTCAACCCCGCAATTTTTCGATTCACTCTAGATCGAATCTAGGTCAACCTACGAGAAATTTTTCTTGTCGCGCCGGTTAGAATCGCTCAGATGCTTGCTAACTCCTCCAGTAGCCTGATTAATGATCACACACCATTCCCCTATCATTATTGGCCATCAATTTCTTCGTAGAATCGTCCACAAGTTTTCCAATCTAGATCCATTTCACCTCAATTTTCCGCGCATGTCATTGATACCCGGAAAATCCTTCTCTTCCGGTTCTTTTGCTTGCAGTAGATACATGGGCAACCATCCGTCTTCCTCAAACACCTTTCAATACGTAAGTAACCAATAGCTTCCATAATTACACTTGATACCCGGATAATTTTTGTAATCTTCGCTCCACGGCATGATACCCGGATAATGCTCAATATTCATATCTTCTTGATACTGCGTGCATATACTCGGGTAATTCATGATTTCCGAGTCTCATTTCCTGTGTCTTTTTTCCTTGTGTTTTGCAGGTTGATCCCATGGCTCCCAAAAGGCAAGGGAAACAACCGGCCCAGGCGAAGACAACCCAATCCATATCCGCCAATTGGGGGCGATCCACAGTCACAAAGGCCAAGCTGGAAGAGCTGGCCGAGTTGGGGGTTCTCCCCCCTCAGAAGGACATTCACTGGAGGGTGCCGGGTGACGAGACCCGGCCCACGCCCGCCGACGGCGAGGTAATCTGTTTCATAGAGCACGTGACCCGGGGATTCCGCCCTCCGGGTCACCCTTTCTTTCGCGAGGTCCTGAGCCACTACGGCCTCTGGGTATTCGACATAGGGCCTAACTCTATGTTGAATATTACCCACTTCATTGTCCTATCCGAGTCATACTTGTGCACTCCGCCAAGTTTGGCTCTCTTTATTGATCTTTTCCAGTGCAAGCCGTGCCACGAAAGCGGTGACGGAGCACTTCTCACTTGCGGCGGGGTATCCATCCAACGCCGCAAAAAGTCTCCAATGCCAACCCTTAATCTGAACTCCCATGTTAAACACTGGCAATTATCCTTCTTCTACTGCCACGACACCTCCCCACCCGGCGAGAAGAGACTGCCGGGTTACTCGGAGGGCCTCCTCAATACTTCCGAGAATTTCAACGCTTTCGCCCCTGACTCGGACAGGGAGGCAATCATACCTTTGCTAGCTAAGATAGCCGTTCTCTCAGCCCAAGGCCTTCCTGGGCTCAACTTAGTGAAAACTTGGGTTGACTTCCGGATCCAACCCAATTCTATCCGCACCAAATTGATGTGCGAATATTCGGGGCACACCACAGACGCACTCCGATATTCCACCAAGAGCTTTGCAGCCGGGGATACCAACAAAACCATCAAGGGTTTCTTGACGGAGAAGCTGGAGGTGATAAAGAACATCGCCGGGTTACCTCCGTTTACTCGGGAAAACCCGGCCCCAGCGGTAAGACCCGATACTCATAAGTTTATTTCCTCATCTTGACTCGATACTGCTCCTAGTTCTTATTTTCATATTTCCGTCACAGGCCGATGATCCTTTCTGGACAGTTGAAACATCCCCCCCTTCCAGAGACCCGGAAGAAGAAGATGAGCCGGCTGCCGGTGATGAAGGTATTTGCCCGGGCGACGATCCCCTTAACCCCGGTATCACCACCTCACCAGTCCACCGGGTCGCTACTCCTCCACCTCAATCCTCCAAATCCCCTCGGCGTCACCCATCTCACAACCATCCACTTGCCGGGCAATTCCGGGTTCCGCTATCGGTCCCTTTGACAACTTCATCTGCTTCCAGCAGCGAGCTCCCGCCGGATTACGCCGTAAATACCGGGTAAGTCTTTGCTATATGCCATCCTTTATACCTGATAACTTTCAATCACTATTGCTAACTGCCTCTCTTCCTTTTCTTTAGCGCTCAAGTCACAGTTAGTGACCCGGAGAACACGGAAACAGATAACCAGAGGACGGAGGGACCAACTGATAATGCGGACGCCGCGGCTGGTGATGAGGCTGAAGACGCCCAAGAACAAAACCCTTTTAGTGACCCGGCCCAACAAGAAGCCGGGTCTCCAAAATCGTCTGAAGACGTTGATGAAGAGATCGAGATCCTGGAGACGAGGGCAGGTTCCCCTAACCCGGATACCCAAACGGTCCGGGTCTCCACCCCAAAGTCGGGAACAATTCCTCAGCCAGACGAACAAACTGCCGGCTCTTCTGGTGTTCGTCCCGAGGATATGACATCTGCCCAGATGCTTAGTGCTCTTCACACCCTGAGGGCTGATGAAGAAAATATCCTAGAAGCTTTAATAGCAAAACATGAGGTAAGTCCGAATAACCTTGCTTGTATCTTTATCTAGTCCCCAAGTTCCGAGTGAACTTATTAATAATTTGCTTGGAACTTCGTGATATGCCCGACTAATCCTTCTTTGTGTCTCCACTCAGGCTTTCGTGGCCCAATCTGAGAAGAAATTGGCTAAGGCCACCAAGCGTATTGAAAAGGAGGTGGCTCTTCGTGAGGCGGCCGAAGCTGAGGCCAGGAGGAGTGGGAAGATCACCAGAAAGTATAGGAGGAGGGCTCATGCAGCCGAAGATAATCTAGTGAACCTTTCTGTCCAGATTGCTGATACGTATCGCGCTTTGATCGGTATGACTCGTAGCATAATATTCATAACCCGGGTCACCCTTCTGACACATAGCCGGGTTTCCTTACTCGTGTTTTCACTTCTTTCTGCAGGTCCGGATGAAGTAATGCCGGACGAAGATGATATTGCCAAGCTGAAGACCATCAAGAGCGTTATCCGGCAACTATGTGCTGGAACCAGATGGATCCTTGAAGAACTACGATGGCCGGGTGTTGGGCACGTCGACCTGAAGAGGATGCTAGACGCCTGCTCCACCATTCCCGAGTGGATTTCGCATTGGAAGCGATCGTCTTGCCGGGTTGGAGTAACCCGGGGGCTAGCCCTGGCGAAAGCTTACTTTCCTAAGCTAGAGCTGGCCAAGCTGATGGTCGGGTTTCCGGAATTCAACCGAGATGGGTCCAAGTTTTCCCCGAAGGATTTCAAGGCCATCCAGAAAGAAGTCCGTTACTCGGCAAGCGTGATTGCTGACAGCTTGGAGCTCAATTCCATTGTCCCTTCCTATGGTGCTGATGGTAAAGCGATTAAGTCTGATCTTCCCAAGCCGTACGATATGCTAGCCCGATGGAAGGAGGAAACTGCCAAGTTGAGGGAGGAAGCTGCAAAAAAGAAGGCCGAAGCCGACTCTGCGCCTGCTACTTCTACACCAGTCGTCCCTCCTCCTACGCGAGCCGGCAATGCTGCTGATCCAGGAGCTGCTGCCACCAATAGTAATAGCAAGGGCAAGGAGAAGATGGATGCCGCAACCCAGAATACCGAGTGATACCTGTGACCTGATGTTGTGCCATATGCGTCAGTCGGTCAATAGGCCGTTTAAACAATTATTTCTTGATGATGCGCCTGTGAACCATTGATGCTGGTACCAAAATTTGTAATGCATTTTTAAGTCCTTGATACGCCTTGTGCCTCTTCTGAATGTTGGGATGATTTTATATTTATCCATCTTTGAGCCCACTCGTTCTTGATATCCGACTTTCTTTATGGTTCCTTTTGTGAGACTCGGTTTCCGAGTTTCATGGATTTTGACAAGCGGACTTTTCTCTAAGTCCCCAAGTCCCCAAGACTCGGATTTTTGGGTTTTTTGAGCTTTAGCAACTAAACAACTTTTCCTTTTTCGAAATTCCCAGCCCCCAAGACCAAAAAATGCCGAGCCTGGGATGTGTAGTCCTTTCGATAGAACAAGTTGTTTGCTGTTAAGCCCAAACCCAGAGCCGTTTCACATAGGTATTGAAGTTATGCTTGATAAACATTGAGTTTCCAGCTATTAGCCCTGTACTGTAACATCCAAGTATGAAAACCCTTAGTTGTTTTACTTGTTGTTTTTATTTAAGCAATGCATCATATCATCATCCTCATATTTATTTCTGTTTGCATTGTTTTCATATGAATTTCAAACTTGTTGTCAACTTCTGTTTTCACACTTGTCTGTTACAACCTTTCAAATAAAGAAGTGCAAACTAAAAACCTCTTTTGTTTCCAAGCAATCCATTGTAATTCATCCATTAAGTTGTTGCTAAAATCAATTACTCCATTAAATCAATTATTTCCAAGTCATTTTCCAAACTCAAAACAATTATCAAATCATCAAACTTTTGAATCCATGATGTTCAACACAACTTGGTATTCTTCAAAACATTCTAAACCCTAGGGGAAACCCTATTGAAAACACCTTATTTTCTAAATATTAATTACTATGGCAATTTTCACTTAATTTGGTTCAATTTTGAAACAGCAATCAAACATTTGAAATTTTGAAAACCAAAACTACCAAGTGGTTTCTTTTCACCTAAGAAGCTTATCCAATTTTTTCCAAAATTTTATCTAAGTTAAAACCTATCTATTTTATCCAAAAGCTAAAGCTACAAAAAAAAACAGAAAAGAGAAAAATAAAAAAATAAGCAAACCAGTGCGCGCGCGGCAGCTAAACGCAGCCCAGCCCAACTAGCTACACGCGCGCAGCAGCCCAGCCCGCTCTCCCCACTTACCGCTTCGCGGTGCGCCAAGATTCGTGCCGCCCCCTAATCGCTTTCGTCACCGCGTACGGCAACGCATCGGCCGGTGCCACCGCACCCCCGCGCGACGCCGGCGGCCGCCCACGCCCTCCTCCTCGCCTATATAAGCCCTAGGGCACACCCCTAGACCTAACCCTAGCCTCTAGGTTCCTGTTCCCCTCATCCCCGCCGCCGATCGCCTCCTCCCTGCCGCAGTTTCCCTCTCTGCTCCACCTCGCCGCCGCCGAGCTCTGAATCCGCCATGATCGCCAACGCACCCCTCCACCACCTACCTACCTGAGCACGGGAATCAAACCGCCGCCGTCCCGTCTACGAGTTGGACACCCAATCGCGCACGGAGAAGCACCAGGTTCTCGCCGCCGTCCTCGACTGCCCCGTCACCACCGCGGACCCGTCTCGCCGTCGAGCATCTCCGCGAGCCTCTGCGACGACCACCACGGTGGTGAGCGCGCCAATCTCCTCCCCTCTCTTCCCGCTGCACGTCCACGAACGTTTGGCACCGCTAGATCCATCCCTTAGCGCGCGAGCACGCGGTGAACGTCGCCGGTGAGGTTTCTGTCAGTCGAGCAAACGCACGCTCGTCAGTTTCGTCAGTCTCAGTGCGAAACTGAACCATAACCTGAACCCACCCCCTATACTGTCAAACAGCGATTCGTAGCGCAGCGGTAGCAGGCAGTGTGCGCGTGCAAGCGCTCGCGGGTTCGAGTCCCCTCGCTGCGGATTAAAAACCCCATTTTTTGCACCGAGTGCTGACAGGGTGGCCCCCCTGTCAGCCTCTCCTCTGCCACGCCAGCGTGCTGGCCCCGCAGGCCCACAGGGCAGTGCCTGTGGGTACGCTTCCAGTGCGTATCAAAAGAGATAAAGAGAAATCTGTTTCAAATTTCTATTTTTCTTTTAAATAACAGAATTGAATAGAAACTTTGAAATTCAATATCTTTATTTTTATAAGTCCAATAAATGCAAACTTTATATGTATTCCTATCCAAATTTCATAATCTTTCCAAATATTCAACTTGTGTTCTGTTTTGAATTTTCAAAATACTTTTAAATTTCAAATATGAATACTTCAAATGCAAATTGAAATAATTCATAACTAATTCATACTGTTTTCAAATAATTCAAATAAAATATGTTTTTCACACCATTTTGAATACTCTATTCAAATATAAATTTTGTTTTCTGGTTTGAACAATTTAGATTGCCTAAACAATTTAAACCTTGTTTAATTCAATTAAATTTGATAAAAATCATAACTTGATTAATATAAAATATTTTTGAACATGCAAATTATGTTTTCAAACCACTAAAGTGTGAACTTTTCAAATGTGGATTCGAATTTATGGTTTGAACAAATAAAATTCAATTAATATTTAAGCTTGTTTTAAATTCAATTAAAACTTGTTTAATATTGTTTAATTCATAACTAAATAATCTAAAGTCCAATTTCAAAATGTGAAACATGTAATCCAACTAAAATTTGATAACCTTTTCAAATATAAAATTTGTAAATTGTTTTGCACACCCTAACTTGATGAAAACAATAATTGTTTTGTGTACCATGTTTAAGTAACAAAATTCCAAACTTAATAAATGCTTTTCTAAATTGTTAACTATCATTCCAATTGCATTTAAATTGTTATGTTATTGTTATTCATCATGCATGCATCATGATAACAACCAACACCTAATAAATAGTTGTAAATCATTTGTTCCAATTGTTTCAATGGATCCTTTTCCATATGCAACCCTTGCATATGGGTCCATTTAATTTGTGCTATCATGTTAGTCAGTTTATCTAGATGCACCTATTAAATTGTCATGCATCATATTGACTGTGCACAATGCCATGAACATGATTGTTTACATTCCTGTTTTGTCTGTTTGCTTCTTCTCGGGTAGACGACGACTACGTTGAGACCGATGATCCTTACGACACCACTACTCAGGACCTAGCCCAGTACCCGGCTACTGAGCTGCCAGGCAAGTTATCACTCACATGAATCATCGAGTTCCTTTCCACACTTGTTGTCGATACTATCCTTTTGTCTACTATTGCTAGCTCTATGTATCGTTGCTTGTTCTCCGAACCTATCACATGATACCCTGAACCAATGATATTGCCTCACCTCCATACCTACAGCCTTTGTTTGTGCCTTAGTATTATCTAGCATGCTTAGGGTGCTTTTACTCGAGTCTGTTGTCGGTTACTGCTGTTACTATCTTATTACTTGTACCGGGGGCTCGATGTTAATCAATCAATCCTGTTAATTGCTACTGGTAATAATAATTTGATGATAATGCACCGGCAGGAGGCCCATGAGAGGTTTTGGAGCCTGCTAGTGTCGACCCTAATAGGAAAAGGGTCTTGTCTACTGATCCATGATGAGCGCACTAACCGCATGTGGGAAGCGAGTATGGGCGCCCCCCTCAACTTGACCTGATTCACATCTCGTCCAAATCGCCTCATTTAGTTCGTGTTTTCCATTTGCCGCATGCATGTTTTTGCGAGCCCAGCGCAGGGTGGAACTTTTGTAGTCGGCATATAGGGGGACACGTTCTTAGAGTGCTATGAGGGTCCATTTTCTTCTGGGCTCGATTAGCCGTGCGCCCAAGGTGCTTTGGGCTTGATGCGGAGAATGGTTGGTTGTGTAGAGTACCCCGCTTGGTGGGAGGCATCCCATCTGGCGGGTTATTCTTGCGTGTACGGCCAAATTGGTGCAACCCTGCAGGGATAATCTTCTCGAGAAGCCGTGTTTTCCGCGGTTATGGATTACTTGGTGAAAGTACTTGCTAACAAGTACTCAGGACAACTTCAACATAATGATCAATCATGTTTCACCCAATGATTAATAATTTGACTAGTAATAGGTTATTCACACAAATAACTTGATTCATCTTAATCCAACTGTGTGAGTTATCCTCGGATTGCTTCTTTGGATAAGGGGCGAGATCCAGGATGGGTTTGGTTGAAGTTATCTTTCAGTTGGTTACAATCCTCGATCTTATCTTTTCTGTTAGCCGGAACTTGTAGTTATCTTCTGTAGATGGTTAGAGCAGCCAGCAGCAACTTTCATATCACCCCTTTCTTCCGTTGATCCCAAGCATCAATGCTTGTGTTGACGGGTAACTCTTTGATGAACTGTGAGTCTTGCTTGCCAGTACTTGGATGTACTGACCCCGTTGGGGCTGTGGTTTACGCAGAGTACGACTACGGCTACGATGCTTCCCAGGATGGCTACTTTGTGGAGTTCGACGAGACTGCAGACGAGTAGTTAGCTGGACCAGGGCTGGATCCAGGACCTACGTGGATGGGCTTCGTCTTATTTATTTTCTCCGGCTTCTTAAGCCATGGATTTGTCTGTACTCAGACCCCTTTGATTGCTTCCGCTGTTGTAATGGATGATATGTTGGGACATGTGTCCTCTGGATGATTGTATTCGCTATTTCTGCCTTAGTGAAGGCCAGTTGCAACTTTATTTCTATCTTTTGTGTCGTAGAGATGAGTTGTGATAATCATTCGTTCAAAGCTGTTGACGTACAGTGCGTGCTTGTTATGAAGTACGTCGACAGTAGTGCCTGTGACTCCTAATGGATAGTTTACATCGACGGTGGAATAGTAGGGCTTGTGTTGTCGCGCATAAGCGCAGGCCTACCAGGAAGCTGGGACGTGGGAGCAGTTATGCCCCATAATCCAAGCACCTACTATCCAGTTCGTACGATGAGTATCCCTTAGAAGCCAGGGTGCGACAAATGGTATCAGAGCCTGTCTGCCTGTAGGATCCCTTTTTACTGGTCGCAGTTGAGTCTAGAAACTATTTTGTAGCTATATAGGAAAAATGAAACGCGAGAGTAGGAATTCTGCCATTTTTCTTCTTTCCCCACCCACCCACCCTTTTCTGGTAAGGAAGTGCAACGTTGTTTTCTGTTCTCACCTAAACTTTCAAGTTAGGATTTCACGTGTTTTGGGTTATCTGTAGTACCTCAGGACTTTTGGTCTCGTTTTCCCGATGTTGCTTCGATATCATGTTCTTTTCAACATCATTATCGTCCGTTGAACCTTGTTGTTGTTTTCCACATCCTTTTTCTTCTACCGGAGTCTAATCAAAACCTTCTAAATCGTCTGCAGATGGGTCTCAGCTACTACCCGCAGGTGGTTCGCATGACTCGCTGTGAGAGCACCGCCGGTTTTCCGGAGTTGCTGAGAGACATGGTTACCTATCTGGGGTTCCGTTGGGCACCAGAGTACCAGGTCTACGAGCACCAGCGAGATTTTGACCAGACTTGCTACCGGGCTATCGTCTACATTCTGTCGGATGATGGCAGGAGCATTGTCCACCAGTACGAGGCAGTAGGGTCCACTGTGGATATGGCCGTGCAGCAGGCAGCGTACGTGAGTCTCACCGTCCTCCGTGCTGACTACTGGGGGTTTGATAAGTCCAGTTTTCGTCACATCCCCCGTGGTTACATCACGGCAGCGGGAGTTCACTTCACTGTCCACCGCGACCTGGATACCTACGAGACTGATAGCTCCAGGCTGCAGACCACTGCCCAGTTCGTGTGGCACAGTGACGCCGTTGCTTCCGCACTTTCTCAGGAGTTAGCCTCAGTCAGGGAGCAGCTCCACCTTGCTCTCACTCGTCTGGCGACGTACACCACAGACTTTGTTGGAGACGAGCGCTTTGCACGTTTCCAGCAGACACTGGGTTTTCCTCTGCCAGATGCTGGAGGTTACGAGCCGATCAGAGGCCCACTTCTCGACCTCGGAGCTGGTTACACAGGGATTCCCCGCTATGGAGCACAGGGACACGACGCTTTCTACTTCACCACACCGAGAGTTGCTCTCAGAGCAGTTCCCATCTACATGGATCGTCGTGATACCTACTTCCGTGGGGTTCCTCCTCACCGTATCTCTCGTCGTACTACTCACCGCCGTCCTGCGTGATGAGCATGGGAGTACCGTTGTAGCCATTACTAGCTGTGACTAGTTTATCCTTTCGCTTTCGAACCATGTATTGGTCTGTTGGATATTCTGATGTATTTGAACATGTGATGATGTACCTGTTGGTTATCTATTCATGCGTCGGAATAATCTATCTTTCGGTTACCAAGTCTATCCTTTTCTGTTGTTGTGCTAAAATGAATTTCTGTTCAGGATGCCTCCAACCAGGAACAAACCGCCTCCGCCACCACCAATGGGAGAACTGTTGGCGCAGATGACCCAAGTGGTGACACAGATGGCCCAGATCCAGGCTAACCAGCAACACAACCAGAATGCTCCAAGGGTCACCATCAAGGACTTCCTCAGCTTGGGCCCAAAAGCTTTCGTGGCAACACGTGAGCCCCTGGATGCTGATGACTGGATCCGTGACGTAGCAAGAGCTCTGGAGATTGCTCATGTTGCAGAAGAGGATAAGGTCAAGTACGCCACCTACCTACTGAAGGGTCAGGCAGCTACTTGGTGGGAGAACTACCAGACCATGAGAGCTGGCTATCCTATCACCTGGGGATGTTTCAGGGAGGCCTTCCTGAAGCACCACATCCCGGATGGTCTCATGGAAAGGATGCGTGAGGAATTCTGCTCTCTCAGACAGGGCAAGCTGGACGTTCTCGGCTACCAGAACGAGTTCAATCGTCTCGCTCGGTACGCTGGTGACGAAGTGTCCACCGAAGCCAAGAAGATGGCAAGGTTCCGCCGAGGTTTTAACCCGGAACTGAAGTACGCTCTCACAAACATCAAGTGCAAGGACTTCGTGGAGCTCGTGAACACCGCGCTCAATGAGGAGAATGGGCGCAAGGCGTTCGAAGAGTCCCGCAAGCACTCGCGTGAGGGTGGTTCCTCCTCCAACATGACCACCCTTCCGCCGAAGCGCCGCATCTGGGTGCCAAATGGTGCTGTCACTCGGGCTCCAAATGCCCAAGCTTCTCCAGGCTTTGGTCCCCGCCCACCCAACCCATCTCAGATGCAGGATCAGAGGTTCCCTATGGGGCAGCCAATGCCAGGTCCTTCTCGTGTCGTCACTTGCTACAAGTGCAAGGATACTGGACACTATGCTGATAAGTGCACTCAGAAGCAGCTACCCCTACCTCCTCGCCCCAACACCAACCAGGCTATGGTTCGTGCTCCCCCGGCTAAAGCCTTCAACTCCAACAACAGGCCTGTCGGGAGGAACGCGAGGGTGAACCATATCAAGGCCGACAAAGCCGAGGAAGCTGCTGACGTCGTTCTCGGTATATTACCCGTAAACTCTATTCCAGCTAAAGTGTTGTTTGATACTGGAGCATCGCATTCCTTTGTGTCAAAGATTTTTGCAAAAACATACAACCTAGTTCTGGTTCCGCTAAGCAATCAAATGACTGTTCACTCTCCGGGACCACAAATGTTGACTTCCAAGATAAGCATGGACAATGAGATCCTAATTGGAGGTCGCATATTCCTTGCTTCACTCATGTTGCTGGGAAATTCTGACATTGATGTCATTCTGGGTATGGATTGGTTGAAGACCCACAAAGCTAAAATTGACTGTGCTCAAAAGTCAATAACTCTCTCCCACACTTCAGGCCAGATAGTCTATTCTCCATATGGATCAAGTTCTGTTCAGCTGTTCAACCTCGATGCCAAACCCCTTCCTGCAATTGAAAATGTTCCGGTGGTTTGTGAATTCCCTGACGTCTTTCCAGAAGAGTTGCCAGGGATGCCCCCGGACAGAGCAGTTGAGTTCGTGATCGAGCTTGAGCCAGGTACTGCTCCAATCTCTAAGCATCCATATAAGATAGCTCCTCCTGAACTGAAATTGTTGAAGGAGCAAATCGATATGTATATGGACAAAGGTTTCATTCAGCCTAGTTCCTCCGCTTGGGGTTGCCCAACTCTGTTTGTTGCCAAGAAGGATCAAACAAAAAGACTCGTGGTTGACTATCGTCCTCTCAACGAGAAAACAATCAAGAACAAGTATCCACTTCCTCGTATCGATGATCTTTTTGATCAACTTGCTGGAGCCTCAATATTCTCAAAGTTGGACTTGAGGATGGGGTATCATCAGATAAAGATCAGAAAGGAAGATATTCCTAAGACAACTTTCACCACTCGTTACGGTCTATATGAATATACCGTCATGTCCTTTGGTCTCACCAATGCACCGGCAACGTTCTCAAGACTCATGAATTCTGTCTTCCATGAATACCTCGACAAGTTCGTTGTGGTATATCTTGATGACATTCTAGTCTATTCCAAATCCGAGGAAGAGCATGGAGAACACCTTCGTCTCACTCTCATGAAACTTCGCGAGCATCGTCTGTATGCCAAGTTTTCCAAATGTGAGTTCTGGATTCCAGAAGTTGCATATCTTGGTCATATCATCTCTGCCAAAGGCATAGCCATTGACCCGGAAAAGGTTAAGGCAATTGTTGATTGGAAACCCCCTAAGACGGTGAAGCAAGTTAGAAGCTTTCTTGGCTTGGCTAGCTATTGCCGTCGTTTCGTCCAAAACTTTTCCAAGATTGCTAAACCTCTCACTGATCTCACAAAGAAGGACAAAAAGTTCGTTTGGACTCCACAATGTGATGAGAGTTTCAACCTCCTGAAGACTAAACTCACTTCCACACCTGTTCTAGTTGGCCCCGACACTACCAAACCTTTCCAGATATTCTGTGATGCATCTCTCCAAGGCCTAGGAGCAGTTCTTATGCAAGAACGTCAAGTTGTGGCTTATGCTTCACGTCAGTTGAACCCACATGAGCAAAACTATCCCACTCATGATCTTGAACTTGCAGCAGTTGTGTTTGCCCTCAAGAAATGGAGACAATACTTGTTGGGTAACAAAACTGAAATCTTTTCCGATCATAAGAGTCTGAAATACATCTTCACTCAGCCAGATCTGAACCTCAGGCAAAGGAGATGGGTTGAGAAGATTAAAGACTTTGATCTCACCATTTCTTACACTCCAGGCAAGGCTAATGTTATGGCCGATGCTCTCAGTCGCAAATCCTATTGCAATAATCTCATGATCATGGAAAGCCAACCTCCACTTCATGAAGAATTCCAGAAGCTGAACCTTGGTCTTGTTCCTGAAGGATACCTTGCTAGCTTGACAGCCAGTCCAACTCTCGAGGACAAGATTCGTTCTGAACAACTTCGTGATAATGAAATCAAGAAGATGGTAGAGCAAATCAAGGAAGGCAATGATAAGTTCAAGTCCTTCTCAATTGATGACAAGGGAACTGTGTTCTTCGAAGGACGCATTGCAGTCCCTCAGAGTCAAAGTCTCAAGGATATCATTCTCAAGGAGGCTCATGAAACTCCTCTATCCATTCACCCTGGAAGTACAAAGATGTACCAGGATCTCAAGACTCTGTATTGGTGGCCTGGCATGAAACGTGAAATTGCTCAATACGTTTCTGAATGCGACGTTTGTCAACGTGTTAAGGCAGTCCATCAGAAGACAGCAGGTCTACTCCAACCTCTGAAAATTCCTGAGTGGAAGTGGGACATGATTGAAATGGACTTCGTTACTGGGTTTCCAAAGTCCAAAAAGGGCAACGATGCAATCTTCGTTGTTATTGATCGTCTCACTAAGGTCGCTCACTTCTATGCTGTAAAGGAAACTATCTCAGCTAGCCAGTTAGCAGAGGTCTACACAGCAAAGGTTGTTCCCCTTCATGGTGTTCCATTGGAAATAAGCTCAGACCGTGGAAGTATTTTCACTTCTCATTTCTGGAAAAGCTTTCAAGAAGCATTGGGCACCAAACTTCTGTTCAGCACAGCTTATCACCCTCAGTCTCAGGGGCAAGTCGAAAGAGTCAATCAGATTCTCGAGGATATGCTCAGAGCATGTGGTCTCTCCTTTGGCATGAAATGGGAGGATTGCCTTCCATATGCTGAATTATCCTACAACAACAGCTACCAGGCAAGCCTAGGCATGGCACCATTTGAGGCACTGTATGGTCGCAGATGCAGGAGTCCAATCAATTGGTCTGGAGCTGGTGAACGTTCACTCTTGGGCCCTGACATTGTTAAGGAAGCCGAGGAGAGTTCGTATCATTCGTGACAACCTCAGGATTGCTCAGTCTCGTCAGAAGAGCTATTATGATAGCAAACACAGGGATATGGTCTATGCACCTGGTGATAAGGCATATCTCCGTGTAACTCCCCTCAGAGGCACTCATCGTTTTGGTGTGAAAGGAAAGCTTGCACCAAGATACATTGGCCCTTTCAACATCCTCTCAAGACGTGCAGAGAATGCTTATCGTCTTGAACTTCCAGAAAAACTATCCAAAGTGCACGATGTGTTCCACGTGTCACAGCTCAAGAAGTGTTTCAAAGATCCAGATCGTGCAGTTGATCATGATTCCATTGAACTGCAAGATGATCTATCTTATGAGGAGCACCCTATTCGTATTCTCGATGAGACCGAGCGTAAGACTCGCAACAAGAGCACCAAGTTCTTCAAAGTCCAATGGTCGCATCATTCTGATAAAGAGGCAACGTGGGAGACCGAAGAGGATCTTCGCAAGAAGTATCCGGACCTGTTCATTTCTCAGTAGGGAATCTCGGGGTGCGATTCCTTCAAGGGGGGGCGTTTTGTAACATCCAAGTATGAAAACCCTTAGTTGTTTTACTTGTTGTTTTTATTTAAGCAATGCATCATATCATCATCCTCATATTTATTTCTGTTTGCATTGTTTTCATATGAATTTCAAACTTGTTGTCAACTTCTGTTTTCACACTTGTCTGTTACAACCTTTCAAATAAAGAAGTGCAAACTAAAAACCTCTTTTGTTTCCAAGCAATCCATTGTAATTCATCCATTAAGTTGTTGCTAAAATCAATTACTCCATTAAATCAATTATTTCCAAGTCATTTTCCAAACTCAAAACAATTATCAAATCATCAAACTTTTGAATCCATGATGTTCAACACAACTTGGTATTCTTCAAAACATTCTAAACCCTAGGGGAAACCCTATTGAAAACACCTTATTTTCTAAATATTAATTACTATGGCAATTTTCACTTAATTTGGTTCAATTTTGAAACAGCAATCAAACATTTGAAATTTTGAAAACCAAAACTACCAAGTGGTTTCTTTTCACCTAAGAAGCTTATCCAATTTTTTCCAAAATTTTATCTAAGTTAAAACATATCTATTTTATCCAAAAGCTAAAGCTACAAAAAAAAACAGAAAAGAGAAAAATAAAAAAAAAAAGCAAACCAGTGCGCGCGCGGCAGCTAAACGCAGCCCAGCCCAACTAGCTACACGCGCGCAGCAGCCCAGCCCGCTCTCCCCACTTACCGCTTTGCGGTGCGCCAAGATTCGTGCCGCCCCCTAATCGCTTTCGTCACCGCGTACGGCAACGCATCGGCCGGTGCCACCGCACCCCCGCGCGACGCCGGCGGCCGCCCACACCCTCCTCCTCGCCTATATAAGCCCTAGGGCACACCCCTAGACCTAACCCTAGCCTCTAGGTTCCTGTTCCCCTCATCCCCGCCGCCGATCGCCTCCTCCCTGCCGCAGTTTCCCTCTCTGCTCCACCTCGCCGCCGCCGAGCTCTGAATCCGCCATGATCGCCACCGCACCCCTCCACCACCTACCTACCTGAGCACGGGAATCAAACCGCCGCCGTCCCGTCTACGAGTTGGACACCCAATCGCGCACGGAGAAGCACCAGGTTCTCGCCGCCGTCCTCGACTGCCCCATCACCACCGCGGACCCGTCTCGCCGTCGAGCATCTCCGCGAGCCTCTGCGACGACCACCACGGTGGTGAGCGCGCCAATCTCCTCCCCTCTCTTCCCGCTGCACGTCCACGAACGTTTGGCACCGCTAGATCCATCCCTTAGCGCGCGAGCACGCGGTGAACGTCGCCGGTGAGGTTTCTGTCAGTCGAGCAAACGCACGCTCGTCAGTTTCGTCAGTCTCAGTGCGAAACTGAACCATAACCTGAACCCACCCCCTATACTGTCAAACAGCGATTCGTAGCGCAGCGGTAGCAGGCAGTGTGCGCGTGCAAGCGCTCGCGGGTTCGAGTCCCCTCGCTGCGGATTAAAAACCCCATTTTTTGCACCGAGTGCTGACAGGGTGGCCTCCCCTGTCAGCCTCTCCTCTGCCACGCCAGCGTGCTGGCCCCGCAGGCCCACAGGGCAGTGCCTGTGGGTACGCTTCCAGTGCGTATCAAAAGAGATAAAGAGAAATCTGTTTCAAATTTCTATTTTTCTTTTAAATAACAGAATTGAATAGAAACTTTGAAATTCAATATCTTTATTTTTATAAGTCCAATAAATGCAAACTTTATATGTATTCCTATCCAAATTTCATAATCTTTCCAAATATTCAACTTGTGTTCTGTTTTGAATTTTCAAAATACTTTTAAATTTCAAATATGAATACTTCAAATGCAAATTGAAATAATTCATAACTAATTCATACTGTTTTCAAATAATTCAAATAAAATATGTTTTTCACACCATTTTGAATACTCTATTCAAATATAAATTTTGTTTTCTGGTTTGAACAATTTAGATTGCCTAAACAATTTAAACCTTGTTTAATTCAATTAAATTTGATAAAAATCATAACTTGATTAATATAAAATATTTTTGAACATGCAAATTATGTTTTCAAACCACTAAAGTGTGAACTTTTCAAATGTGGATTCGAATTTATGGTTTGAACAAATAAAATTCAATTAATATTTAAGCTTGTTTTAAATTCAATTAAAACTTGTTTAATATTGTTTAATTCATAACTAAATAATCTAAAGTCCAATTTCAAAATGTGAAACATGTAATCCAACTAAAATTTGATAACCTTTTCAAATATAAAATTTGTAAATTGTTTTGCACACCCTAACTTGATGAAAACAATAATTGTTTTGTGTACCATGTTTAAGTAACAAAATTCCAAACTTAATAAATGCTTTTCTAAATTGTTAACTATCATTCCAATTGCATTTAAATTGTTATGTTATTGTTATTCATCATGCATGCATCATGATAACAACCAACACCTAATAAATAGTTGTAAATCATTTGTTCCAATTGTTTCAATGGATCCTTTTCCATATGCAACCCTTGCATATGGGTCCATTTAATTTGTGCTATCATGTTAGTCAGTTTATCTAGATGCACCTATTAACACTACAAGAGATCTGATATACCGTGACGAATATAATCATGACGGTGGTCCGTAGCGTCACCGAATATCATAATATGTGATGTTTTGCCCCTACCGTCATGGATTATTAAACATCTATGACGGTCGTGGAATCATCATCACACATTAGAACCTTCTGTGACGGTTCAGATAGCTTCTGTGACGAGTGTGGATGAGTCACCGAATAATTTTAATAGGCAACGTTCTTATTGTCACTGGGCCACGGCTAGTTTGTTAGTATTTTCCTTTTTACCATTATTACTTATTTACATTTAATATATGGAAAATATTTTCATTTGGGAATATTCTATGAAAAAAACAATCTGTTCGAACTAGTACCATGGTTTGTTTGTACGGGGTCATATATCAGGGGAGGAAAGGAGAACGACTTGGGTACTGGCTGCTATTAGGGAGGCAGACGGCCTCCTCTGCTGGACCATCCGTGACGTTGCAGACGGCCTTGTGAGGCTGCTCTTTCTCTGGAATTATTTAATGTGTATACGCTGAAATGATAATTATTTCCTCCAAAATAGCATGTTCCCTCCACTTTTCCAAAATTTCAGCCGGTCACAAAAAATATTCAGCGCCACGATCTTACCCGCGCGTCGCCCCTCCCCATATTCTGCTGCCCTCCCCCATTTTCGCCGCCCACCAGATCGGAGACCCTCCGAGCGAACCGCCCCAGCCGGCGCGAACGCCGCAACCCTCCTTATCTGCGGGAATTCGGCGGTCGGCCACTCGAACGCCGGCGGACGCCGCCTCCGTCCCCATCTGCGAACGCCGGCGGACGCCGCCTCCGTCCCCATCTGCGGGATTCCGGCCATCAGCCTCACCCACGACCTTCTCCTCAGCGTGCCAGTCCACTCGAACGCCGCCGCACTCCTCGCCTGCGGTATTGGAGCCGCCGGCCTCACCCGCGACGTCCCCCTTCGTGCCCCTTCCCTGATTCACTCCCACGACAGCTGCTCCATCCGCACTCGCGCCGATGCCGCCGCCTTCCTCAAGGTAACAACCTCTTCTCAAATCCTTCGTAGTAATGGAAACTGCAGCATGTATTCCTTGCAACTTGTGTTCTGATTCAGAGATTGTGGTAAATTTTCTCTTCCGTTTGAAAATTGATAGATATCTTGCACAGCTCCTAGATATCTAATTAGATTGGTTTCTTGTGCTCTATAATAGTGCTGTGCAGAATCGTTGCCGGGGCCGCTGGCACCAGACACGCTGCTGCACCGATTGGTGTCGTTAAGCCTCATAACTTATCACTTTGCTAAATTTCGAGTTCCCTAAATTAATTTGATGATTGATGGAGTAAGATTTATAATGGTACAAGTTGCTTATGTATGTTGACACACAAAACAGGCAGTTTGAATCAGAGACCACTAATATTAAGGCATTTTTGCTGTTTACGGATGTCATTAATAGGAGCCAGAAATATATATGTTGTGGAAAAGTATCGTTCGGTAGCTGGTTCACATCTGTATATGTTGATTTTCTTTACTGTGAGAACTAGTCTTCTTGGTCTGCAATTCTGTGACTTGAACATATGGAGATATATGCATAATGTTTTGCTTGACATATATTGTAATCCCATCTTGTGTTGTTGTATGGTACTCAAGAAAGGAGTTTTTCTTAGCTATTTCTTGGTTGTTCAGCATACTCAGCCGTGTTTTTTTTTCTACTGCTAGCACTTGTAGATTTGACTATGTTCGTTGGAGTATAACCTATAATCTCTGATTATTTTATGTAATCCATATGTTTACTATTTATGTATGAAACCATGGTGTATCTGAAGAGGGATTTCTGTTATGAGTCGTACTGTGGAAGAAGCGATGTCTGTAAGCCATCCAAAGCGACTCGACAAATTTGGGAAGCTCTTGTCAATAAATGGCCAGATCAAAGAAACAAGGTTTGTACCAAAATAGGCCACCAGCAACATCTATGTTGAATCTGAAGTTGCATATAACTTTGTTTTAGTTTGTTTACCTACCTTGCGATTTTTATTTTGTTGTGACTTTGATACTAGCAAGATCACTAATCGCGCTCCTTAAGTACGGAGTAACTTGTTTCCACTGATCGCATCTAGTTTCTGGTCAAGAGACCTATTAGTTCAATGATTGCTTGATCTGTGATAGTATCTTGCTATATTGTTCTGCCTGCCTATGACCTGTAGTATTTAGGATAGAGTAAGGTAGAGACATTCTACGGATATCTCGGATAGAGTAAGGGAGGGACATAGTAAGATGATAATACTAATGTTACTACTAGTATAGTTTGCAGTACCTTTTTAGAGCTGCTCCTTTGGATCTGCTATTGTTGTCTTCTGTTGCTGTTGTTGCCGCTGTTGCCTTGACCTGAATCGGCACTGTTCACCAATAGTCTTGTGCTGCACCATCAGGTTGTATGCTAACGGTAATGACCTGTATGATCTGTTCCAGTTTGATACGAACCTTTTGTTTGTATAAACGGTGCAATATTACCCAACAGTCTTGCTCTCACCCTTCTGCATGCTACAAAGAGACCAGATCATGACACGATGCACATTTTACTATCCTCTACGACCTAGTCTTTACACTGCATGTTCATGCAGCATGCAATGCGTGAATAACACTAGAGGTCTTCACGTATAAATGAGTAGTTTATGACTCAACTAAAAGATGCTTGGCTCAGCAACGTGCACCCCTTGTTTGCTGCAGGTTACCTCCTACCTTAGATTGGAAGTTTCATTAGCAATATAATTACGTCTCATCTTTTCTTTTGATGTAATGTCTTTTAGCGATAAAATTAGGTAATGGATTAGGGCAGAAACATGGGAGATTGATCCAGCTAGCTATTAGTTGATTGTGGAGCAGCTCCATGCCGCATGCGGCGTGTGTGCCGTGCCGTTTCCAAAGGAGAGACACATCGTAAAGCGTGAGAACATGTTGCGGTTTTTTATAAATATTTGATGCTACTGATAATAATAATATTCATTTTCTTAATATAGAAATTTGTGCAAAGAACAAGGAGAACCGAGAAGCTATCAAGCATCAACAAACTATATGCTCTACGTCTTATCCTGCCGTATAAGTATTTCTACCTAACTCATTGTAGTCCTGTCTACTACAACATGTGTTTGTGTATGGAATAATTGAATTTGTACATCTTGTAGAAGAAATACTGTACAACTTTGAAGATCCTGGTTCAATTGTCATTTTCGAAGAGACCCATACAAATAACTTAATGCATGAGCGTGGCTACACTTAACGGTTATGTGAGGTTTGTTTCTCTATGCGGTGACTTGCTTGATGTGTTGCTGGTTATATTGCTCTTCGCTGCTTGCTGTGATGTTGGCTGCTTGCTAGGTTGCTGGCTTCCATCTTTATTATTGCTAACTATTGGCTAATTAATTAGTAACTTCATTTTGTTGGTTGCTTGCTTCATGAACGTCAATTATATATTTTTTAGGTGTTTCCGCCTGTTATCTATGCTTTTGTAAGTGTAATCCATTCTATCTCGCACTAACTTGAGCAATGATTCTTTCTTCTTCTACAGACTGCCATGAAAAATAAAAGGAGTGAAGCACAACCAGAAAATGAGCAATATTGGTTGTGATACTGACATTGTGGCTGAAGCTCTAAAGGAGCACAACTCCTCAAGCACCTTCCTTTCAAGTAAGGGGTATGATTCAAGATATGGGAGGTCTAGGTCATCTGCTTCTGCAGAACGCGTCTGAGAGCTAGAAGAGGAGTTGAAAAATAAAGCAAGATAGGCACGTGAGATGTACCGGTATTGGTTAAACGAGAGAGCAAAAGTGCAAGATGTCTTGAAGAGATGATATTTTGCAACTTACATCAACTTTACGTTGCAACTTATTGTCCTTTGTCATTTCCTTCAACGTGCAATAATATTTTGTCGTGAATTAAATATTTATATTGTGATTTTGATGACAATTGAGTGTATATTATTGTATGTATCGGAATTAAATTTCTATATTATTCCCCCAAAATAATCTGAAATAAAATTTGGTAAAAAGTTT
Source organism: Alopecurus myosuroides (assembly GCA_028641055.1). Lineage (NCBI taxonomy): Eukaryota > Viridiplantae > Streptophyta > Magnoliopsida > Poales > Poaceae > Alopecurus > Alopecurus myosuroides. Next base: position 3,764,956 of record CM054057.1, read on the forward strand.
TTTATTGTTACACAAAAACAATTATAGAAAATAATGTTGGAAAAAATCCAAAATAATTATTTTAGAAATAATAAATATTTGATAAAGTAAACACAAAAATGTCAAACAATTTTGAAAAAGTCATAAAAATAATTTCTAAAACTATGCATGACATCATAGATGATGTCATCCACATATGTGACGTTTCTGGTTGCTCTACCCAGTGGTGACGTAGCATCTTGAGGCCGTCACCGAAGGTGCCATATTCAGTGACAATGTTATGTGTGCCGCGTCACTAGGAGGAATCTGTGACGGTGATTCTGTGACGATGCTTGTGACGCTCGAAAAACGTCACTCAGGTGTCTTTCGTGACGTTTTTGGTTATTGTGTGACGATTGTAGCTCGTCACAATATACCAGATCCCTTGTAGTGTAAATTGTCATGCATCATATTGACTGTGCACAATGCCATGAACATGATTGTTTACATTCCTGTTTTGTCTGTTTGCTTCTTCTCGGGTAGACGACGACTACGTTGAGACCGACGATCCTTACGACACCACTACTCAGGACCTAGCCCAGTACCCGGCTACTGAGCTGCCAGGCAAGTTATCACTCACATGAATCATCGAGTTCCTTTCCACACTTGTTGTCGATACTATCCTTTTGTCTACTATTGCTAGCTCTATGTATCGTTGCTTGTTCTCCGAACCTATCACATGATACCCTGAACCAATGATATTGCCTCACCTCCATACCTACAGCCTTTGTTTGTGCCTTAGTATTATCTAGCATGCTTAGGGTGCTTTTACTCGAGTCTGTTGTCGGTTACTGCTGTTACTATCTTATTACTTGTACCGGGGGCTCGATGTTAATCAATCAATCCTGTTAATTGCTACTGGTAATAATAATTTGATGATAAGGCACCGGCAGGAGGCCCATGAGAGGTTTTGGAGCCTGCTAGTGTCGACCCTAATAGGAAAAGGGTCTTGTCTACTGATCCATGATGAGCGCACTAAACGCATGTGGGAAGCGAGTATGGGCGCCCCCCTCAACTTGACCTGATTCGCATCTCGTCCAAATCGCCTCATTTAGTTCGTGTTTTCCATTTGCCGCATGCATGTTTTTGCGAGCCCAGCGCAGGGTGGAACTTTTGTAGTCGGCATATAGGGGGACACGTTCTTAGAGTGCTATGAGGGTCCATTTTCTTCTGGGCTCGATTAGCCGTGCGCCCAAGGTGCTTTGGGCTTGATGCGGAGAATGGTTGGTTGTGTAGAGTACCCCGCTTGGTGGGAGGCATCCCATCTGGCGGGTTATTCTTGCGTGTACGGCCAAATTGGTGCAACCCTGCAGGGATAATCTTCTCGAGAAGCCGTGTTTTCCGCGGTTATGGATTACTTGGTGAAAGTACTGGCTAACAAGTACTCAGGACAACTTCAACATAATGATCAATCATGTTTCACCCAATGATTAATAATTTGACTAGTAATAGGTTATTCACACAAATAACTTGATTCATCTTAATCCAACTGTGTGAGTTATCCTCGGATTGCTTCTTTGGATAAGGGGCGAGATCCAGGATGGGTTTGGTTGAAGTTATCTTTCAGTTGGTTACAATCCTCGATCTTATCTTTTCTGTTAGCCGGAACTTGTAGTTATCTTCTGTAGATGGTTAGAGCAGCCAGCAGCAACTTTCATATCACCCCTTTCTTCCGTTGATCCCAAGCATCAATGCTTGTGTTGACGGGTAACTCTTTGATGAACTGTGAGTCTTGCTTGCCAGTACTTGGATGTACTGACCCCGTTGGGGCTGTGGTTTACGCAGAGTACGACTACGGCTACGATGCTTCCCAGGATGGCTACTTTGTGGAGTTCGACGAGACTGCAGACGAGTAGTTAGCTGGACCAGGGCTGGATCCAGGACCTACGTGGATGGGCTTCGTCTTATTTATTTTCTCCGGCTTCTTAAGCCATGGATTTGTCTGTACTCAGACCCCTTTGATTGCTTCCGCTGTTGTAATGGATGATATGTTGGGACATGTGTCCTCTGGATGATTGTATTCGCTATTTCTGCCTTAGTGAAGGCCAGTTGCAACTTTATTTCTATCTTTTGTGTCGTAGAGATGAGTTGTGATAATCATTCGTTCAAAGCTGTTGACGTACAGTGCGTGCTTGTTATGAAGTACGTCGACAGTAGTGCCTGTGACTCCTAATGGATAGTTTACATCGACGGTGGAATAGTAGGGCTTGTGTTGTCGCGCATAAGACAGGCCTACCAGGAAGCTGGGACGTGGGAGCAGTTATGCCCCATAATCCAAGCACCTACTATCCAGTTCGTACGATGAGTATCCCTTAGAAGCCAGGGTGCGACATGTACTCTGCATAACTTGTGGTTTAGATGACCCTTTTGACAATCTTGTACTATAAGCCGGCTTTCGCGTGGATATCATGTTGTTACATCTATACGAAAACAGGGTCAGGCAAGTCCCATTGGGCTTCATGACTGATTGTAATCGTAAGCGAGCAAATCATGCCACTTTAGTGCGAGTCACATCGAGCTTAAGTAAGAAAAGTCAAGAAAAGTTGGCTACTTTGTCCGGTTATAAGATTGCAGCCGTGCTCGTTTGCGAACAATCGGCCCTTATAACTCATAGGCATCAAGGCCGGGTCATTGAGTTTGTAACTGTGCTATTCAAGCAATCAGCCCCCAAGACCTATATATATGCAACATATGGAGAGTGAAGAACGTAAGAATAACCACCTCTTTACTTGATATGCGAAGGTTAGGTCAGCAAGCCGCCTCATTAAAAACCCATCCAGTCCCCAAGGGTGCCCTGGATAGGAAAAGAGTGCGCCTGAAAACCTGCCGCCTGTTACATCGTGCAACTCCACTTGCCAATATAGTCTATACTAAGTATAGTAGGGACGTAGCTGAGCCACGTTCCATGGTCTGTCTCTTTCCTGCATAGACGAAGTTTATGAGCGGTGTCGTTAACTGTAGCCGACTCTTCCCTTGCATCTATCAAGTAATACGATCCGTTGTGCAGATTCCGGCTTATGATAAACGGCCCTTCCCATGGTGGTGATAACTTGTGTTTTCCTTCGTTTGACTGTACCAGGCGCAGAACCAAGTCTCCTTCCTGGAATACCCGGGTTTTCACGCGCCGGCTATGATACCTCCGTAAATCTTGCTGATATATGGCTGATCTTTCTAGGGCTTGTTCCCTTTGTTCTTCTAACATATCTACGGCATCCTGCCGGATCTTCTCGTTCTCTACCTCGACGTAAGCTGATACTCGAGGTGAATCATGAATAATATCACTCGGCAGCACTGCTTCCGCACCATAAACCATGAAGAATGGTGTCATCTGAGTAGATCTGTTAGGTGTAGTGTTGATACCCCAAACCACGGAAGGTAGTTCTTCGACCCATGCGCCCGCAGCCCTAATGCAAGGGACTCGCAGTCGTGGTTTTAGTCCACGAAGTAACTCTTGGTTTGCCCTCTCCACTTGTCCATTGGCCTGCGGATGAGCCACTGATGCTACGTCAAGCCGGATTCCATTGTTGCCACAAAACTTCTCCATCGCGCCAAGGGACATGTTGGTTCCATTGTCGGTAATTATGCTGTGGGGATACCCGAACCGGTAAATAATTCTTTTCAGGAACTTGACTGCTGTAACTGCTTCACAATTGGTGACTGGCATAACCTCAACCCATTTGGTAAACTTATCAATGGCCACCAAAAGATGTGTCTTCTTGCAAGGTGACATGTGAAAGGGACCAACCATGTCCATACCCCAAACAGTGAACGGCCAAGTTAACGGGATAGTCCGCAATTCCATAGCCGGCACGTGGGTTTGGCGAGCGTACCTTTGACATCCGTCACACCTTGCCACTAAGCGCTCCGCATCTGCTAGAGCCGTGAGCCAGAAAAATCCGTGCCGATATGCTTTGGCCACAAGGGATCTTGTGGATGCATGATGCCCACAATCACCTTCATGGATTTCCTTAAGAATCTGTCGGCCTTCTTCTGGTGCTACACAGCGCAAAAAGACTCCTGCTGCACTTCTCTTGTATAACTCCCCATTGATGATAGAATATCCCTTTGCTCGCCTCGAAATTTGCCTTGCTAACACCTCCTGCTGTGGTAACTCGCCTCGTGATAAGTAGGCCAAAAACGGTTCTATCCACTCGGGAACAGCGCGTACTGTGGCCACGAGTTCCAAATCCGGATCTTGATTTGCCAGTTCTTCCTCAGACTCGGTTTTAACTAATGGTCGCCATAATTTATTCAGGAAGACGTTAGGTGGAACCGGCTCTCTGCGCGAGCCGAGTCTAGCGAGGGCGTCTGCTGCCTCATTCTTTCTTCTGTCTATGTGTTCCACCTCATATCCGGAGAAACATCCTGCAACCCTGTCAACCTCTCTGCGGTATGCTGCCATAGTTGCGTCCTTTCTATCCCAAGTTCCTGATACCTGCTGTACCACAAGGTCCGAATCTCCAAAGCATCGTATCCTCTTAATGTTCATCTCCTTGGCTACCTTTAAGCCATGCAATAGGGCCTCATACTCGGCCACATTGTTGGAACAATCAAAGTGAATTTGTCGCACATAACTCAATTTGTCTCCTTTGGGTGATGTTAGCACCACTCCAGCTCCTGATCCCTCGTATTGCTTGGATCCATCAAAGTGCATAATCCAAGAGTCGGAGTTTGGAACCATGGTGGTCATGCCTGTGTGTGTCCAGTCATTGACGAAATCGACCAAAGCCTGAGATTTGATTGCTGACCTGGGCTCGTAGTTGATGTGATAATCCCCCATCTCTATCGCCCACTTGGCTATTCTTCCTGTTGCATCCGAGTTTCTGATGATATCCGACATTGGTATCGAACTAACCACTGTTATGGGGTGTTCCTGAAAATACGGCTTCAGTTTCCGGCTGGCCATAAAGACCCCGAAAACCAGCTTTTGCCAATGCGGATAGCGCTGCTTTGCCTCTGATAAACCTCGCTGACGTAATAAACCGGTCTCTGGACCGGGTAACCTTTCCCATCCTCTTTACGCTCCACGACAACTACTGCACTAACGGCTCGGGGGACCGCTGCTACGTATAGCAACATGGGCTCTTTAGGACCCGGGGCCGCTAGGACTGGTGCTTCAGATAACTGCTTCTTTAGTGCCTCGAACGCCGCATCCGCCTCTTGATCCCACACGAATTTATCGGATTTCCTCAAGAGCCGGTACAAGGGTATTGCTTTTTCTCCGAGTCTGGATATAAATCGGCTCAAGGCTGCTACGCAGCCCGTGAGCTTTTGAACATGCTTCAAATTTTCCGGCTTTTTCAGATTCTGGATAGCTTTTATTTTATCTGGGTTTGCCTCAATTCCTCTCTCGGAAACGATAAAGCCGAGTAATTTCCCAGCTGGAACTCCAAATACACACTTCGTCGGGTTAAGCTTCATCTGATACCTCCTCAAGTTCTTGAACGTCTCCTTCGGATCGTCGATAAATGTCTCTGCCTTCCTGGTCTTGATAACCACATCATCCACATAAGCATGGACGTTACGTCCAATTTGGTCCTCAAAGCACTTCTGTATACACCGTTGATAAGTTGCGCCAGCGTTCTTCAATCCAAACGTCATGGTTTTGTAACAAAAAGCCCCAAAGGGGGTTATAAATGATGTTTTCTCCCAATCCTCCCTCTTGAACTTAATCTGATGATACCCGGAATACGCGTCCAGAAAGCATAATAGGTCACTTCCAGCTACTGCGTCTATGATCTGATCTATCCTTGGTAGTGCAAACGGATCCTTTGGGCAATGTTTGTTGAGACTCGTAAAATCAATACACATCCTCCACTAATTGGTCTTTTTCATTACGAGAACCGGGTTTGCTAACCAATCCGGGTGAAATACTTCCATGATAAAGCCGGCTGTCAACAACCGAGCAATTTCTTCTCCTATAGCTTTCCTTCTTTCCTCATTCATCTTCCTCAAGCCCTGCTTTACCGGCCTGGACTTGGGATCTACGTGCAAACTGTGCTCTGCCAACTCCGTAGGGATACCCGGCATGTCGCTAGGCGTCCAGGCGAACACGTCCGCGTTCGAACGAATAAACTCCACAAGTGCCTTCTCCTGCTCGCTGTTCAGGTTAGACCCTATAGTGAATTGCTTAGTGGGATCACCTTCAACAAAAGCTATCATCTTAGTGTCCTGTGCTGCCTTGAATTTTGCTCTCTCGTCTTCAGTATTCGGTCTTTTCAATGCTGTTCTGTCATCCGGTTCTACTTGAGACCGGTAATACTTGAGTTCCTCTTTTCTGCAAGCCTGCTCGGCCATTACCGAATCTCCTTCATCGCATTCAGCTGCTATATCCCGGCTTCCATGTATGGTGATGGTTTGTTTAGGACCCGGGATTTTTAGCTGTAAATATACATAACACGGCCTAGCCATGAATTTAGCATAAGCCGGCCTTCCGAACAGCGCGTGATAAGGACTGCGCAATTTGACCACCTCGAAAGTGAGCCACTCGACTCGATAATTATCCTTCGATTCACCAAAAGCTACCTCCAATGCGATTTTTCCCTCGGGGCATGCTGAGTGACCCGGCACTATCCCATGAAAAATTGTTGAGCTTTTCTGTAGCTGAGACTCCTTGAGATTCATGCGTAAAAAGGTTTCCCAATATAGAATATTGATGCTGCTTCCACCGTCCATCAGGACCTTCTTCAACTCATAACAATGGACCTGCGGTGCGACTACCAACGCTAAGACTCCCGGGTGTTCTACCCTTTCCGGGTGATCTCTTCTGCTCCATGTTACATCTTGTTCTGACCATCTCAGGTATCCCGGGACAGCCGAGGAAACCGAATTTACCGCTTGCTTCAGTATCTTCTTGTCCCTATTAGAAGTTCCTGTAGTATGCACATGATATTGTCCTTTAAAACCAGATGTACGTACCATACCGATGAAGATGCTGATCTGGCCGATTGTCACGATAGATCTGGATCCGAGGTGATCCGACTCTAGCCCCAGCCGGAATCGTCCACCATCTTCTCTCCTTCGTGGTCGATGTAGATCTCACCGATGACTAGATTCTCCATATTCTTCTGAGCTTCTCCCGTGATGTAAACACCTTTGGACGCAGGCCCCACGTTGGGCGCCAACTGTCGTGGGATAATCACGGCAGACGTTACCGGGGGTAACTGATCTTGGGGCAAGACGACACAGGTGTTTGGGAGAGGGTTTAGCTCAGAGGAAAACATGATTATACTCGATCTGGTAGCCGGCAATCAAGTCGCCGAGTCTTCGATCTCGATATATTAACTCAACTTTCGTGTTACACTGGATGCTCGATATCAAGCGATATTGCTAGCACTCTTGGATCTCTCTCAACTAGTCCTAGGGGCCGGTTTATAAAGCACCCGGACCCCCTGGCTTGCCCTCCAAGGCGCACCCTGAATCCTACCCGGACACTGCATACAAACCCTAGCTTTCCTTATCGTAATCCACAATCCGGATTACCAGGCCTCTGAACTTGGGCCTTCTAGAAGTTCCCTTATCCTTAGCCGGATCTTGCACAGCGTCCTTTGGGCCGGGTTACACCTTGGCGTTGGCCTACCGGGTTATCGTCTCCCCATCACACATGTTGGAATAAACTGCAATCACCAACCTCCTCTAGATGTCTCTACAAGATGGAACTCAACATTCCTCTTACTCGAGTTGACATTTCTATTTAGAAAAGCTTTTGAGACCTTGGTTCAACAAGAACCAAATTATACATTTTGTCCTTCACATGACGAGTGGAAAATGGGTGAAGACATTTATCAGCTTTTAAATTGCCTCATTTGCATGTCGAGAGGTATTATTTGTACTAAGTTGAGTTCAGACCTACGGATATATATGATAAAACTTTTCGGGCCCAGCAGAAACGTTGTAGGCCCTAGAAACTGAACCGCAAGTACGACTCGACCAAATAACTTACCGGAATTCCCCCCCCCCCTTGGGAATCTCAGAGGTTTCATATACATGGGGTGACGAATGGCCCGTTACATGCCACTCGACTAGTCGGCTCGTTTTATCCACACAGGCCCTATGATTTCCTGTTCCAATGGCGTCGTTATTTTAGGTACCACTTGTTGTCGTGGGACAAATTGATCAATGTGCCTCTTCATGGTTGTGCTTCCGAGGTGACCTTGTGTGGTCCCCGTGGAATGCGACCACACGTTGTTCGATGTGCGTCCCCGTCGGCGCGCGTTACTACCAGCGGAAGGGAAGCACGTTGGCTAGCACGCGACCACACGTTCTTGCCAACGTGCTTCCCTTCCGCTAGTAGTACCGCGTGCGTGGAGACGAAGGCGTCATGCCGGCTCTTTTGCGGCGTGCAACTTGGTTCCCCGTTGTCCGAGTATGACACAGGGCGTCACATGTCGGTTTAGGTGAGGCAAAGGTGTGCGGTCAAAGTGTTGGGAGCATCATTTGCTTATTTTGGACCCCCAAATCGCCATTCTGACCTTTTCTCTCCCTAATTTTGTCAAAAGACGGTGCTCCTCGACCAGGGCTCTAGGGGAGCCTACTGTTCCATGTGCATCACTACGGGAAACGCGATAGACGCCGACGGCCGCACCCCCTCGGCGTAGCCCCTGTCCCCCTCGGCGTAGGTATACGCCGACGGCCACCCTCGGCGTACACCCCTGTAGGCGTAGGCACTTTGGCCGTCAGCGTATAATACGCCCTCGGCGTACAGATTAGTGGGGCCCACAACGCGTCAGAACGGGTCCGTTACGCGCCCACGTACGCCGACGGCCAACCCGCTCGGCGTAGGAGTCCACGTGGCGGCTACGGAGCGCCCTTTGCTGGGCTACGCCGACGGCATCCCTCGGCGTAGGGGTACATACGCCGACGGCCCCCCCTCGGCGTAGGGGCACAATATTTCAAAAAAAAATTCAAATTTTGTTTTGAATTTTTTTATTTCACTTATTTAACCACTTAATCACACTATAGTGACATTTATATTTATCTTTCACCATTTTTATTATTAATCTAAATTACTCGTTTCTACTAACACTTCCCGATCGGTCACCCATCATGAGATTGCTCCAGCCCCAGCACGCTTAACTTCGTAGTTCCCTCCTTGTGAGATACCTAGAAACAACGGATGTGTTGTTGTCAATATTATCCAATCTATCCTGTTAACCTTAACCCTTGGACCATCAATGTCACACTATTTTATTTTGTGAATTCAAACAATTATTTAAGTAAAAAATAATAACTAGTAATAAATTTGAATTCAAATGATCTTTAATTTAAATAATAATTAACATTTTTGCCTTTTCTATTTAATATTGAAAAATTCATATCTATAAATCCGTAAATCAAAATTTGACAAATAATATATCTATATCGATTAGAAAAATGAGAGAAATTCAAATATGACATCCATATAATATTTTCCATCATATATAATACTTTTTTCTGTTCATTGAAGAAAAAAACCATTTTCCATTTCCCGAGTGTAAAAAATGGGTTTTTTTGTGAAGGACCTACCGCAAATATGTTGCAAAACTTGAGAGCTATAATTTTTGAAAATACTAGACAATGTTATATGCACAAATAACCAATTTGTTTCATATGAAAAGGTTTCCATCCACCTTTTTTGAAGAACTGAAGTTTCTGCCGATTCCGCTGGAAACTGGTCAAATTTGAACTATAATTACCGCATAGTTTGCTCATGATTTTTGGAAAAAATCATTTTTAGGTACACAAGTACCTATTTCAACATAGATACACCAAGAGTTTCTCAATATTCAAACCCTAGCTACGAACAGTCATGCCCGCCGCCTTGACTTTTTCCTCAAACGGGGTTAGAAAATTCCAAAAAATTCAAAAAAAACCAAAATGATGCGAGACATTCTCGTAGTGTCATTATATAGGTCCTAGTATACACCAAAAATAATAAACTTGGAATACGACAGTTGTGTTGAAAATGTGTTCACAAAAATTAGCTATCTCCTACGAACATTCCTGGGTTTCGGGCCAAATGACGAGTGTTATGGTCATATTCATGGCATAGTTTGTTCAAACGTTCCCATATTACACACAAACATGCATCTTGGAAGCACGAACAATGTTGACGGAGGAAGTTTTCCTTTTCATTGAAGCAAAAAGCCATTTTCCATGTCCCGAGTGTAAAAAATAGGGTTTTTTGTGAAGGACCTACCGCAAATATGTTGCAAAACTTGAGAGATATAATTTTTGAAAATACTAGACCATGTTATATGCACAAATAACCAATTTGTTTCATATGAAAATGTTTCCATCCACCTCTTTTGAAGAACAGAAGTATCTGCCGATTCCGCTGGAAACTGATCAAATTTGAACTATAGGTACCTCATAGTTTGCTCATGATTTTTGGCAAAATTTATTTTTAGGTACACAAGTACCTATTTCAACATATATACACCAAGAGTTTGTCAATATTCAATCCCTAGCTACGAACAGTCATGCCCGCCGCCTTGACTTTTTCCTCAAACGGGGTTAGAAAATTCCAAAAAATTCAAAAAAAAAAACAAAATGATGCGAGACCTTCGCGTGGTGTCATCATATAGGTCCTAGTATACACCAAAAATAATAAACTTGGAATACGACAGTTGATGGAGGGATGATAACCCGGTAGGCCAACGCCAAGGAGTAACTCGGCCCAAAGGATGCTGCGCAAGATCCGGCTTAGGATAAAGGAGTTTCTAGAAGGCCCAGGAACGTAGGCCTCGTAACCCGGATTGTGGGTTTCGATAAGGAAGTTTAGTTTTGTAAGCAGTGTCCGGGTAGGATTCAGAGTACGCCTTGGAGAATAGGCCGGGGGGTCCGGATATTATATAAGCCGGCCCCTAGGGTTAGAAAAAGAGAGATCCAAGAGTTTGAGCATCATTGCTAGGTATCGAGTATCCAGTGTAACACGAGAGTTGAATTGATATATTTAGATCGGAGACTCGGCGACTTGATTGCCGGCTACCAGATCGCATATCATCATGTTTTCCCTTGAGCTAAACCCTCTCCCAAACACCAGAGTCGATTTGCCCCAAGATAAGTTACCCCCGGTAACGTCTGCCGTGATTATCCCACGACAGTTGGCGCCCACCATGGGGCCTACGTCCAAGGGTGTTTACATCACGGGAGAAGCTCGGAAGAACATGGAAAACCTTGTCATCGGCGAGATCTACACCGACCCTAAAGGAGAGAAGATGGTGGACGATTCCGGCTGGGGGCTAGAGTCGGATCTGCTCGAATCCGGATCTGTCGTGACAATCGGCCGGATCAACGTCTTCATCGGCATGGTACGTACGTCCGGTTCAATCCCTGACGATTTCGGATATTATTCTGTGTCAGGGGAGGCCACCTACGCTCAGTCAGATGGAGAAGAATCGGTCGGGACGGTAGATCCGACAGAAGAGCCCACCACGAAGAGGGAACAGCCGGAGGAGCCGGCATGGACCCCGCGTGGTCGGGTCGTGAGAGAAGATGATACCGAGTCTATCTTGCATCTGCTGGAGGACCGGTACGAGGAAAATAGCTGCGAAGAGGAAGTGTACGAATCCGCGCCAAGCATTGTGCGCCAGGTTGCGGTTTATACGGCTCCTGCGACCAATCTTAATCAAGGGAACATGGCCGCGACCACAGTCGGAGCAGCACAAGCATTGGCCCAGCAGCAAGGTCCGGTTGACGGAAACCCGGTTCTCACCTGGGTTGACGGAGAATCGGCATCAGTTACCAGTCATGCGGCGGATAGTGAGTTGTAGGAAAATACGTTTGGATATCTGGCAAACCGGACGCCAGGGGCGGGTCCTTCGAACCCGCAACACCCGGCCCTATTCAACAACAACTTGATTCTGGACCCAACCGTTCTAGCCACAGTCTTAACCCCGGAAAACGCGGCGGAACGTGTTAAAGACCTGGATGTAGCCCGCCGTGCGTTGGAGGAACAGAGAAGGCAAGTAGAAGCAGAAAAGCAAGGGATGGCCACGCGCCAACGTGAGCTGGATGCATTGGAAACCCGGCTCCGAGAAGAAACAACTAGGGTACGTCAGAGGCACGAAACCAGGTTACCGGCAACGGGTGGATTTATAAACCCGGCCACGCTATTCATCACACCTCAAGATCAACCGATCCCAGCTGCAAACCAAGGAACTGTACATCAACCTGCAACTGGAGAAGCACAACCGGCAAACATACAAGCCGGATTACCCATATTGCAGACCGGAGTCACTGCCCGCAATTCATTACCACCACCACCGCCATCGCGATTTCGCACACCAGCAGGTCATTACAACAACCCCATGGATAATGTGTACGCAGCAACACTCGCATTAGATCAAATCCCCTTGAGAGAGTCACCCCACGCAGAGGAGACCCGGCGGGCGATAGATCTATTACGCACTGCGGTAGCATAGCAAGTTAATTTCCCGGATCACAGAAGCGGAATGCATGGGACACCATATATCAGCCAACAGCGAGGCAATACCGGCAATATTCAGACAAGTTCAGCGCGGCGGAGGGAAGAGCAGCAGCAAATGCCGCCTCCTCCCCGCGTTCAGGCAAGGCCAGCAGCATCAGCAGCACAAGCTATTGTGGATAGTTCCAGAGCCAGGAGAGCCGCAGCCGGGTCTGCGGTGCATGGGCCACCAGCAGTACCACGTCCAGCCGCACCCCCTGCAGGATCACACGTTTCCCGAGTGAGGCCAGTTCCGACTAATCTCGCTGGGCCTAAGTGTCTGACGGATAACATCAGGGCTGAGCCTTACCCGGATAAATTCAAGGAACCGGGTAAAGTTGTGAATTATGAGCCGACTATGGATCCAGAAACATGGTTGAGCAGTTATGAGATGGCTATGTCGATTCACAATGCATCTGAAAATCTTCAAGCCAAATTCATGTACTTGATGATGTCAGAAGGAGCAGCAAAGTTATGGTTCAATAATCTACCGGAGGGATCTATCAAGTCTTGGGAGGAGTTGAAAACTGCATTTATCAAGCACTTTCATGGTACGTGCAGAAAGATATTTACTATTGATGACCTAGAGCGATGTGTCCAAAAGAAGGGAGAATCGGCGCGCAGCTGGGTGCGCCGGGTTATGGAGATACTTCACTCATCTATAGATATCCAGCCAAGGATGCGTTACAAGCTATGGCAAAGACGTGCAAGTACATACCTTTGGTGCAAAAGTTAACTCGCATGAAATCTAGTCGAAATGCTTCAGAGGTTACGATGGGAGAACTAATGGATGCATGCAACAAGCACGCTGCAACGGATACTACAGAAGAGGATGTCGATGACAAGAAAGCAAAAGCAAACACAAATAATAGTGGAAGAACCGGCAATGGATCAACGTCGGGTAACAATGGAGGTAACAATGGGAACAATCAGAAAAAGCGCCCGTTCGAGGGAGGCTCCGAGTTTGTCGCTAGCACAGAAGCCGGGTCTTCGAGACCTAGGGCAGAAGGAAATTTCAATACTGGAAATCACAACGGAGGAAATTATCAAGGGCCACCAAGGCCGGGTAACAATTAGGATATCTTCAGAATGGCGTGCCCAAAGCACAGCAGGAACGGTAGGCCGGCTAACCACTCTTTGGAGCAGTGCGCGGACCTACAGAGATGGAAGAACGATGAAATAAACAAAGCCATGCGAGGTGCAGGTCGGGGAGGAGGACCGGGTCCGGGTGGAAACCCGGGCAACGGCCCACCCCTAGCCGGTAACCCGGCAGGTGGAAATCCGGGTAACAACCAAGGGGGAGCTGGAGGTTTCCAAGCTAACCCCAAGCAATTGGGACAATATCACGTGCATACCACAGGAATTTCTAACAAGGATAAAAAGATACTAAAACAAGCGGTAAACTCGGTTTCCTCGGCTGTTCCGATATACCTGAGGTGGTCAGAGCAAGACGTGACATGGAGCAGGAGAGATCACCCGGAAAGGATAGAACACCCGGGAGTCTTAGCATTAGTGGTTGCGCCGCAAGTTAACGGGTATGAGCTGAAGAAGGTCTTAATGGACGGTGGAAGTAGCATCAACATCTTATATTGGGAAACCTTTCTACGCATGGGTCTCAAGGAGTCCCAGCTACAGAAGAGTTCAACAGTTTTTCACGGGATAGTGCCGGGTCACTCAGCGTGCCCCGAGTGAAAAATCGCATTGGAGGTAGCTTTCGGAGAATCAAAGGACAATTTCCGGGTTGAATGGCTCACCTTTGAGGTGGTCAAGTTGCGCATCCCTTATCACGCGTTATTCGGAAGGCCGGATTATGCTAAGTTCATGGCCAGGCCGTGTTATGTGTATCTGCAGCTAAAAATCCCGGGCCCCAAGCAGACCATCACTATACATGGAAGCCAGGATATAGCGGCTAAGTGTGATGAAGGAGATGCGGGAATGGCTGAACAAGCTTGCAGAAAAGAGGAACTCAAGTATTACCGGTCTCAAGTAGACCCGGATGATAGAACAGGGTTAAAAAGACCGAACACTGAAGATGAGAGAGCAAAGTTCAAGGCAGCACAAGACACAAAGATGGTGGCTTTTACCGAGGGTGATCCCTCCAAGCAATTTGCTATAGGATCTAACTTGGACAGCGAACAGGAAAGGGCACTTGTGGAGTTCATTCGTTCAAATCAGGATGTGTTCGCTTGGACGCCCAGCGACATGCCGGGTATCCCTATGGAGCTAGCAGAGCACAGCTTGCACGTTGATCCCAAGTCCAGGCCTGCGAAGCAGGGCCTGAGGAAGATGAACGAGGAAAGAAGAAAAGCTATAGGAGAAGAAATTGCACGGTCGCTTATAGCTGGATGTATCATGGAAGCACCCCACCCGGGTTGGTTAGCAAACCCGGTACTCGTAATGAAAAAGACCAATGAGTGGAGAATGTGTATTGATTATACTAGTTCGGGTTAGATCCCCAAGAATAGTTAAATGATGTAACATGCAGCAGGTTTCAGACGCACTCTCTTCCTATCCAGGGCACCTAAGGGGACTGAAGGGTTTTTAATGAGGCGGCCTGCTGACCTAACTTTCTCATATCAATAAAGAGATGGTTAAGCAATATATCTTTTTCCCATGTTTTATCAAGTTTTATTTTTTCTATTACGTTTTTACTGTTCTCTCAGGTAAGTACTATTTATTGTTCTTAGCGCATTAGTTTCTTTGGTATATTATTTTCATATGTTTTATTCCTTTCTGTTATGTTATTTTTCTTCCAGGTAAGTATTATTTATTGTTTTCTTAAGTACATTAGTTTCTTTATTATGTTTCACATATTTAGTTCTTGGGGGCTGATTGCTTGAATAGCACAGTTACAAACTCAAAGACCCGGCCACGATGCCTATGAGTTATAAGGGCCGATTACTCGCAAACGAGTACGGCTGCAATCTTATAACCGGACAAAGGAGCCAAACTTCCTTGATTTTTCTTACTTAAGCTCGATGTGACTCACACTAAAGTGGCATGCTTTGCTCGCTCACGATTACAATCAGCCATTGTGTCCAATGGGACTTGCCTGACCCTGTTTTCGTACAGATGTAACAACATGATTATCCACGCGAAAGCCGGCTTACAGTACAAGAGAGTCAAAAGGGTCATCTAAACCACAAGTTATGCAGAGTACAGGGTTAATACCCGGAAACTCAAAGTCTATTAAGCATAACTTCAAAACCTATGTGAAACGGCTCTAGGTTCTGGGCTTAGTAGAAACAACTTGTTTTCTTTAAAAAACCTCACATCCATAGACTCGGACTTTCGGGCCTTGGGGACTGGGGATTTTGAAAAACAAGAAACAAGTTGCAAAGCTGCTAAAGCTCGAAAAACCCAAACATCCGAGTCTTGGGGACTTGGGGACTTAGAGAAAGGTCCACCTGTCAACACCCACGAAACCTGGAAACTGAGTCTCACAAAAGGAGCCATAAAGTAAGTCGGAATATCAAGAATAAATGAGCTCAAAGGCAGATAAATATCAAAATCATCCAAAGGCCAGAAGAGCGACGAGGTATATCAAGGCATTAAAATGCATTACAAGTCTCTATACTAGTATCAAAGGTGCACAGGTGCACCGTCAAAAGTAATTGTTCAAAGGGCTCATTGGCCGACTGACGCATAGGAAATGACAGCGGATAGCAAATATCACTCGGCATCTTGGGCTGAGGCATCCACCTTCTCCTTGCCCTTGCCAGCCGGGTCTTGTCCCTTGACTCGCTCTTCAGCACTCTTGGTAGAAGCAGCACCCGGATCAGCAGTTGTGCCGGCCCGTGTAGGAGGAGGGACGATCGGTGTGGAGGTAGCAGGCGCAGAATCGGCCTCAGCCTTCTTCTTCGCGGCCTCCTCTCTCAACTGGGCAGCCTCCGCCTTCCATCGGTCCAGCATGTCGTACGGCTTGGGAAGATCCGACTTAATCACCTTATCATCAGCATCATACGCAGGGGTAATTGAGTTGATATTCAAGCCATCAGCAATCACACTGGCCGGGTAACGAACTTCCTTCTGGATGGCCTTGAAATGCTTCACTGAGAACTTGGACCCGTCATGGTTGAATTCTGGAAACCCGCCTACAAGCTTGGCCGGTTTGAGCTTAGGAAAATAAGCTTTAGCCAGCGCAAGCCCCCGGGTTACTCCAACCCGGCAGGACGAGCGCTTCCAGTGTCCAATCCACTCGGGGATGGTGGATCAGGCGTCCAGCAGCTTCTTCAGGTTGTCGTGCCCAACACCCGGCCACTGCAGTTCTTGAAGGATCCATTTGGTTGCGGCACAGAGCTGCCGGATAGTGCTCTTGATGGTTTTCAACTTGGCAATGTCATCTTCGTCCGGGATTACTTCATCCGGACCGGCAGAAAATATGAAAAAACAACGAGTAAGGAAATCCGGCTATTTATCAGAATGAGAACCCGGATTATGATTATCAAGCTAGGAATCGTACCGGTCAAAGCACGATATGTATCAGCAATTTGAACAGAAAGCTTTGTCAGATCATCTTCTGCTGCATGAGCCCTCCTTCTATACTTCCTTGTGATCTTCCCGCTCCTCCTAGCTTCAGCTTCAGCCGACTCACGCAGAGCCGCCTCCTTCTCAGCAAGCTTGGTGGCCTTCGCCAAGGCTTTCTCAGAACTGGTCACGAAGGCCTGCATGGACACAAGGAAGGATTAGCCGGATAAAAAACAAGCTATCAGTCGGTTATACCATGAAGTTCCAAGTAAATTATCAATAAATTCACTCGGAACTTGGGGACTAGATAAGGATACAAGCAATATTATTCGGATTTACCTCATGTTTAGCTATCAAAACTTCTAAGATATTTTCTTCATCGGCCCTCAAGGTGTGCAGGGCATCAAGCATCTGGGAGAACGTCATGTCTTCGGGCCTGACACCAGAAGAGCCGGCAGCTTGATCGCCTGGCGGGTGAACTTTCCCCGACTTTGGGGTCGAGACCCGGACTGTCTGGGTGTCCGGGTTTGGAGAACCCGTCTTTGTGTCCAGGGTCTCAACCTCCTCGTCCTCAGCCTCTTCGGATGGCTTCGGAGACCCGGCTTCCTGGTGAGCTGGATCACCCAAGGGGCCTTGTTCCTGGTTGTCTTCAACATCACCGCCAGTCGCGGCGTCCATATTGTCAGTCGGCCCCTCCGTCTCCCGGTTGTCTGTCTCCATGTTCTCCGGGTCACTAAGTGTGACTTGGGCGCTAAGGAAAAGAGAGAGAAATAGTTAGTGACAGTGGATGAAAATTATCAAGTACACGAGGATATCATACATCAAAGACTCACGCGGTGTTCACATCGTAATCTGGTGGGAGTTCGCTGCTGGAAGCAGATGAAGCTGTCACAGGAAACGATAGCGGAACCCGGAACTGCCCGGCCAGAGGATGGTTGGGGGAGGGGTGACGCCGAGGAGAGTTGGAAGGATGAGGTGGAGGAGTACCGGCACGGCGAACTGGTGAGGTGGAGATGCCCGGGTTGAGGGGATCGTCACCCGGGGAACTCCGGGTCACCCTACGCTTGGCCGGAAGAGGGTCCTTCAAGTGTGATGAGTTGGATAATTGTTGGTTAAGTTTACGCATGTTGTCAAAGGAATAGAGTTCGGAGGACATAAAGGAGAAGGGAACCTTGGATACCACCCCTCTGGTCTTCCTCTTGGCCCCGACCGTTACTTCTTGTTCGGATTTGCTTTTATCGGACTCGGTGGCCTCCGGGTCCTCCTCGTCCTTATCATCTTTGTCCTCCAACCCTGCAAGCCGAGTATGTATAGTCGGAAAAAGTTAGACCTGTGAACGAAATGACGCAAGTGAAGCTGATAGAAGACCCGGATAAATACCTTCATCATTGTCAGCCGGTTCTTCATCCTCTTCCGGGTCTCCGGAAGAAGGGGAGGTCTCGACGTTCCAGAAGACGTTATCAGCCTGAAACAAAGGCATACAAATGAGAGTTAGTGGTTGTATCAAGTCAAAGTGTGAGGATAGATGCATAGGTATCGGATTTTACCGCTGGAGCCGGGTTATCCCGGGTAAATGATGCTAACCCGGCGATGTTTTTGATCACCTCCAACTTCTCCGTCAAGAAACTCTTGATGGTCTTGTTGGTATCGCCAGCCGGATAGTTCTTTGAAGAATATCGGAGCGCGTCCGTAACGTGCCCCGAGTAGTCGCACATTAACTTTGTGCAGATTTAGTTGGTTGGATTCGGAAGTCCACCCATGTCTTAACCAAGTTGAGCCCAAGGAGACCTTGGGCAGAAAGGACGGCTATCTTTGAGAGGAGGGGCTGGATTGCTTCCCTATCCGACTCAGGGGGAAAAGCGTTGAAGGTGTCAGAGAGATCTAAGAGACCCTCCGAGTAACCCGGCAGTTTCCTCTCGCCGGGTGGGGAGGTGTCTCGGCAGTAGAAGAAGGAGAGTTGCCAATGTTTAACGTGAGAATTTAAGGTGAGAGTCGGCATTGGAGAGTTCTTACGGCGCTGGATAGAAACCCCGCCGCAAGCAAGAAGCGCCCCGTCACCGCTTTCGCGGCACGGTTTGCATTGGAAAAGTTCAATAAAAAGAGCCAAATTTGGTGGAATGCACAAATAAGACTCGCAAAGTACGATGAAATGGGTAATGTTCAACATAGAGTTAGGCCCTATGTCGAACACCCGGAGGCCATAATGGCGCAAGACCTCACGGAAAATAGGGTGACCCGGAGGGCGAAACCCCCGGGTCACATGCTCAACGAAGCAGATTACCTCGTCGGCATTTGGCGCGGGCCGGGTCTCGTCACCCGGCACTCTCCAGTGGATATCTTTCTGAGGGGGAAGGACCCCTAACTCGGCCAGCTCCTCCAGCTTGGCCTTGGTGACGGTGGATCGCGCCCAGTTGGCGGATATCGATTGGGTTGTCCGAGGCTTAGCCGGCTTCTTCCCTTGTTTCTTGGGAGCCATGGGTTCAGTCTGCAAGGTACAAGATAAAAAGGTATAAGGCATAAGACTCGGAAATCATGAGTTATCCGGGTATACACAAGCAGTATCAGTAAGAGGCACGGGAACTATGAATTGTCCGGGTATCACTGGACGGAGCGAAAAGTTACAGATTATCCGAGTATCGGGTAGCAGTACAGAAAATACAGGATATCTATGTGTTGGAGAGCATTCATGGTGAAAGGTTGGTTGCTTATGTATCTAGTACAAGTGAAAGAACCGGGAGAAGTGGATTCTCCGGGTATCAGTGGCAGCCGCGGAAAATTTGGGTGAACTGAACCTAGATTGGGAATCTCATTATCGATTTCGCGGAGAAATTGATGACTACGAGCAATAGGAGAGTGAAGTGGGATCAACATTTAAGCAATTGGATGAACTAGCGCGTGCCTATGTGACTTAATCCGGCACGGGGCAAGAAATGGCCCGCGGTTAACCTAGATCCAATCTAGGTCAAATCGACAAATTGAGAGGCTAAATCAATGGGAGCAAGGAGCTTACCGGAGTAGATTGGAGCAGAGCGCGACGGCGGCAAATGGCGCAATCTGAATGCCCCTTTGCGACTGCCGGCGAGCTGGTCGAGGGCGCGGCGGCGCAGGACGAGCCGTAGAGGAACGTAACCCACGGCGGCTGTGTTCCGGCGGCGTGCGCGAGGTCTCCGTGGTGGCACTCCGCGAGCTCGGGTGTGAAAGTGATGGAGATGAGGAAGAAGAAGAAGGAATGGACCGTTGGGGTTAGGTTACCCCCTAGGTGCCTATTTATAAGGTACGGGTGAGTAAACCTAGGCCAACGGGCGGGAATCGGAAATTGCGGGATAAGAGATACACGTCCGGATTTTCCGTGATATGCGTTAAGTGCTAGACGGGATATCTGGAGTGGATAGGGAACAAATCTCCTCCGCGATACCTGGTTCGATCAAGAAGTGATGTAAGCCGGATCTTTGCCATTTTCATCAGGGGATTGACTCGGAAAAGTAAACGATGGACTTAAAGAAAGCCGGGTTATTATATGGCCACCATGGAGTTAGGCCTAGCTGTTTATCAAAGCAACCTAACCTGGCCTCTATGAACTTGTATGTTTGATATTTTTGCAGGGAATAGCGTGCGCTTCAAGGAGGATCTCATGAAGCCCAAGCTATTCTGGGGACTACTGATGGAGGGATGATAACCCGGTAGGCCAACGCCAAGGAGTAACTCGGCCCAAAGGACGCTGCGCAAGATCCGGCTTAGGATAAAGGAGTTTCTAGAAGGCCCAGGAACGTAGGCCTCGTAACCCGGATTGTGGGTTTCGATAAGGAAGTTTAGGTTTGTAAGGAGTGTCCGGATAGGATTCAGAGTACGCCTTGGAGAATAGGCCGGGGGGTCCGGATATTATATAAGCCGGCCCCTAGGGTTAGAAAAAGAGAGATCCAAGGGTTTGAGCATCATTGCTAGGTATCGAGTATCCAGTGTAACACGAGATTTGAATTGATATATTTAGATCGGAGACTCGGCGACTTGATTGCCGGCTACCAGATCGCATATCATCATGTTTTCCCTTGAGCTAAACCCTCTCCCAAACACCAGAGTCGATTTGCCCCAAGATAAGTTACCCCCGGTAACGTGTGCCGTGATTATCCCACGACAACAGTTGTGTTGAAAATGTGTTCACAAAAATTAGCTATCTCCTACGAACATTCCTGCGTTTCGGGCCAAATGATGAGTGTTATGGTCATATCCATGGCATAGTTTGTTCAAATGTTCCCATATTACACACAAACATGCATCTTGGAAGCACGAACAATGTTGACGGAGGAAGTTTTCCTTTTCATTGAAGCAAAAAAACCATTTTCCATGTTCCGAGTGTAAAAAATAGGGTTTTTTGTGAAGGACCTACCGCAAATATGTTGCAAAACTTGTGATCTATAATTTTTGAAAATAATATACCATGTTATATGCACAAATAACCAATTTGTTTCATATGAAAAGGTTTCCATCCACCTCTTTTGAAGAACAGAAGTTTCTGCCGATTCCGCTGGAAACTGGTCAAATTTGAACTACAGGTACCTCACGGTTTGCTCATGATTTTTGGGAAAAATCATTTTTAGGTACGCAAGTACCTATTTCAACATAGATACACCAAGAGTTTCGCAAAATAAATGTTTTTTTAAACACACACGCAAACGGCCTGCGCATCGCGATCGAGCAAAGGAAAAAAAAAACAATACCTACGCCGACGGCACCCCCTCGGCGTAGGGTTAGGTACGATCGAACGGGGAGAAAAAAATTTCCTCCACCTACGCCGACGGCACCCCCTCGGCGTAGGGTTATTTTAAAAAAAAACTCACACACACTCACACGGTACGATCGAATGCGGGAAAAAAATCATTCACCTACGCCGACGGCACCCCCTCGGGGTAGCCTATCACGTACGGGCCGCGTTCGAAGGGCGTAACGGGGCATCCCTACGCCGAGGGGGATAGATACGCCGACGGTGGCCCTCGGGGTAGCCTCCATACGCCGAGGGGGAAGAGACGCCGACGGGCAGGCGGGTGGCCAATCGTACCGACCACCCTACGCCGAGGGGGCCGATACTTGGCCGTCGGCGTATCCGCCGGCCGTCGGCGTCTATCGCGTTTCCCGTAGTGCATGCAGTATGAAGGCCAGAGATCAGTCTTTGAATCGGCGGGCCACCATAGGCTGAGCCGATGAAATTGACGACAACGAGTGAGCCTTTCCTCCGACGAAAAGGTACACAATGCCGAGGAGATGCACGACATCATTCCAAATGTTGACCATGTTATCCACACAGAACAACGAGAGTTCCAGAATAGTTGGGTCACGTCATGGCGCGCGATTGAGTGTACGAGTATTACCGCGGTGCCCAAATCGTCGAAACGGCGGTTAGCATGCATGCACCGGTTGTTGCAAATTGCATGCTACTTTCTCTCTCAAAGTATTCAGAGCAGTAAAGATAGTTTCCTAACTGGTAAGTCTTCATATATTATTGGATCTCCGTAGTTTCCACTAGAAATTAAAACCAACTAACATAAATCATCTTACAAATTTTTTTTTTGAACAAGAGATGTGGCCTCAAGGACCCCGGTGCTGCATTAAAAAGTTACATGTGGCGGGTACAAAGAAAGCGTTGTCCGTTTTACAACACTGGCCCTGAGAAACCTAACATTTGAGGATAAGGCCAACACATAATGCAAAAAAGACCCTAGGACTAAAAGATAAAAAGCGATCAGGTCCTTGGTCTTCTCCGCCACCTCTCGCGGGCGATCTCCAGGCGCAGATGCCGAGAATCGAGAACTGAGGACTCGAAATCTCTCCAAAACCGGCGCTAAGCCACTGCCGCCGTCGAGCAAGAAGAGATCGGGGACGCACCACTTGATCTCCTCAAGTCGCCGAGTCTCGGGGCAGGGGTGGAAGACCTCCACTCGGGAGGAGTAGCTCGGGCCGCCATGCCGGCCGAGGATCACGCAGCCACGCCTGGCCTCCGTGTGATTCGCGCTGAGATGCAGCTCGGGTTGCCCTGCAGAAAGAAGAACCAGCACATCGCACCGCCTCCACTCCACACCTCTGTTGGAACGCGTAGAGATAAACAAAACTTTTTTCTACGCGGTACATCCAAGATCTAGCCGAGGTAGAAGGCCACGATAATTACCACTAGACGCGCGGTTGCGGATTATCGATGCAGCGCGTCGGGGCAGTGTAGTCCCACGATCCGATCCAGCCGATCCAATCCACGAACGTCGAAGTGCCGAACGTACAACACCTCTGCCGGTATCCACACGTACGAGGAGGAGCTCTGACGGCGGACTGCTAGGTCCGGTGCGACGGCTGGACTAAGTGGGGCTAGGGTTCCGAACGCATGGGAGTGGACTAACGTGCCCGCTGGGCAACCTGCGCCCCTCTTTACATAGCGAATGGTAGTGGGCTTCACAACACTTGTGGCCCATTCCCTCTGTGAGTCCGACTCACAAAATCAGTCCATTTTCGGTTCGGGTCCAACCCAACCAATACATTTGCTCCCGCTCTTAAGTGTGCGACCCTGCAGACTCATGGCGACTTGGACACGATTGGAGTCCAACTCCTAATCGATCAATCGGTAGCGGCTCCTAGCAGAACGTGCCGACTCCAAAGTCCCATTGAGCCATGACGACATACCTTTCAATGTGATATTCATCTTAGTCCCTTTTTCCTCACGATATACCTTGTCGAACTATAGGCGATCGTCATCCCTTTAATAGTTCAACTCTCTTCTCGATCCGTGATATGTGATTCATCTGACTAACTCTTAGTCAATAGATACTGTTAACACTTAACTGAGTCGTGTATGGCCATGCTTCCTGAATCATATCACTCGAGAGGGCCCAGAGAATATCTCTCCATTCGGAGGGGCAAAATCTCATCTTGATTATCCACATCACGCAGCTTGTTTCTCATTCGACCTAAACTCTGCCTTTATAACTGCCTTGTCACAGAGCAGCGTTTAACAGAACCTAAGTCGGTGATCCACAACTCGGATTGTGCGACAGACTCAGATCTAAGGATTACATTGATTGAGACATGCAAATGACGACTTGCTCGTTGCATCTCAATGTGGGTCAGTCCGACTTGCTAAACTCTTTAGCCAAGTACGTGATCGTTGGAATGGCATCACCATGCCCATGACAAGTGAAACCATGTCATCAGCCAACACTCACATTAGTCTAGGGTGTGTGTCCAGCACAACCTTAATGACCAAGGACAATCTAGTATGAACAACATGAATATATAGTTCCACAATCGAATCACATATTCAATGACATATATCAGATGTTCAAAACAAGGACAACTTAATAACCTTATGAATACATTGGGAATTATATCATCCATGATTGCCTCTAGGGCATATTCCCAACAACCTCCACGGTGAGCTAGAGGACTCGGCACCACCCGCGTCCACCTCGATGCAGAGCAACAATCTCTGGTTTCCAGCCCCAGAAACCAGCCCTCGGGCTTATGAGGGAAGGAGGAGTCGCTGCGAACCTTCTCCGTCAACCCCTACCACCGGAGCGCTAACAGAGGGAGGATCACCACCAGAGGTTCGCAAGTGTGCCCCGGGCACACCGGCGAACTCGTCCTCGACGACATAAACTCAACACATGCAAGAGCAACAGCAACTACTAGAAAGCAAAACCTAAACCTACTCTGTACATCCCGCGCGTAGCTACCACCTCGATGCCGGCCGGCAGAGCCGCCAGAGACCGAGAAGGAGCTCGCCGGGCCCACACACTCGACTCTCAAGGAGCTGGAGCAAGCAGAAGACGAAAAGAGAGACCCCCCTCTCCCCTCTACAAACTATGGATTCAATATAGTGCAAGTGCATTTTCCCGGTCAGCATCAAATCAAATAAAAAATGTTGTTTCTATATATATAATTTCCCTACATATTGTTTCGTTTAGTTTGTTATGTACAATAGGAGCATGTACTCATAACGATTATCTACAAAAATAATTCTAGATAATAAATACAAATATCAAGTATAAACATATTCAGAATTTTGATCTGGCAATTGGCTCAGTTGAACAATATTTATGGACCATCATGTCCCCTCTAGATCCACAAAGATAGTTGTATTATGTAGTGTATTCCTTAGAGGAACGATTTCCACCTGAAGCTGTCATACTCCGGCCTCACCGAGAGTGGGCCACTGGTGGGAGATCGCATGGGATGACCCGCATCGTGAGGTCGACACACGGTTACGCAGCACCAGAATATGTTGCTCCTGAATATCCGGTATATATAAACAATGACCTCGACTCTTTAAATGTGGTGATGCTTGAGCGCTAATAACGGGGTATACATTATGAACTAAACACGCTAATAGTTATTCAAGATTACTTTTCAACCCGTTTTTACAAGGTAGCGGTTCTCACTTTCACAAAACGGATGGATGATCATGGTAATTACATTCATCATGGGTGGTATTTTTAATGGCTTATTTTCTTCTTAGATACATTACATTCATTCCATATCTCTATAGTTTGCACCTGGACATCTTGCTAATCTCGGCTGATGTCGAACGTGGATGGCAGCCGTGAGCTAGACTAGGGCCATCTGTCGACGCAGCCTGGCTAGAAGGGTGCAGCGGCCGTCATCACCGAAGTGGAAGGAGAATTCGACGGAGTTGCACGCAACAACGCATGTGCCCCGTAGAAGATTCTCTGTCGCGTCTACCCAAATTCTTTACAAGATTTCCTTCTGTTCACCCCGAGTGCGAGTTCTAGGCTATAAGTCCTGGAACTGACCGAAAAGAAGCTAACGCCGGCGAAGCTGGCCAAACACCGGGGTGGATTCTTGGACATCTACAAGCCAATACACACTTTTCCACACATGCTAAGAAGCAACGTAGGTTCTGGTGGGACTCCGACATTTCAGAGACCCTCCCCGGCGAACCCGGCCGGAGAAGAGTTGCATATTTTTGTCTATCCCAGGTACCGGCGTATGAAGGGGATAAAAGAGTGGACATACTTTCTTGGTTGTGTTCAGTTAGGCCCTAGGAACAATCTAAACAAATGTCTATCCCAACTCTTCACAATATTCTCTCCGGTTCGCCCAGGTGATTTTTTCCGTCTATAATTCATGGAACTCATTAGAGAGAAGCTGACGCCAGTTAAGCCGGTCAAATACCTGAGAGGAATATTAGACATATAAAACCAAATACACATGTGTGCACACATGACATGGCACCACCTATCTTCTGATGGGACTCCGACACTCCAGCGAAACCATATCCTCCACTAGTAGAGAAGTGCCTTTCTATGGAACAGATTCTGTGGCGCATGGCTTCTTGGTGCGCCACAGAAATATATTTCTGTGGCGCACGGGTGGGCATGCGCCACAGAAAAGAGACATTCTGTGGCGCACGGGACCGTGGTGCGCCACAGAAAAGAGGAATTCTGTGGCGCACGGGATGGGGGTGCGCCACAGAAATTAGCTGGGGGCCACACCAATAATTGCCACACTCCCTTTCTGTGGCGCATGGTAGTTAGTGCGCCACAGAAATATGACATTTCTGTGGCGCACCACTGCCAGGTGCGCCACAGAATTCCCATCCGAAAAAATTATGCCCTCACGCACCAACTCCACCCCCCCCCCCCCCCCGGGAACGCCTTTTCTAGTTTTTGACGGAAGAGTTGGAGGTCTAAATAGCATCAAAAAATAAATCCCTTATAGATGCACGGAGAGTTTAATGTCTACTTTTTAATCATATTTTGAAATATGAATTTCGACTTTCTGAGCAAAAGTTTTATAAAAAAAGTAAAATGGCCATAACTTTTGCATACGATGTCGAAAAAAAATGATCAAGATATTAAAAAAAACTAGAGAGAAAAAGGAACCCAACCTCACTCGCCTTCGGCCTGTGAGCTTTTTTTAGAATCGCCAAATTCCAAAAGGAACAAAAGTTATGGCCATTTTAAGATTTTGACTAGAAAATAAAAAAAAAATAAAAAAAAATTTCTGTGGCGCACCAAGGGGGGGGTGCGCCACAGAATTTTGAGGCAGGATTCGAAATTTGCCTTCTTTTCTTCCTCTTCTTCCCTCTCCCCTCCACTTCTTCCCTTCTCTCCTCCACTTCTCCTCCACTTCTCATCTTCTATCTCTCCTCTCCTCTCCTCCTCCATCACCACCACCACCACCACCACCACCACCACCACCACCTCTCCTCCTCCTCCTCCTCCACCACCACCACCACCCTCCTCCTCCTCCTCCACCACCTCCGGCGAGCTCCTCCTCCTCCTCCTCCTCCTCCTCCTCCTCCTCCACCACCACCACCACCACCCTCCTCCTCCTCCTCCTCCACCACCTCCGGCGAGCTCCTCCTCCTCCTCCACCACCACCACCACCACCACCTCCGGCGAGCTCCTCCTCCTCCTCCTCCACCACCACCTCTCCTCCTCCTCCTCCTCCTCCTCCTCCTCCTCCTCCTCCTCCACCACCACCACCACCACCACCACCACCACCACCACCTCCGGCGAGCTTCTCCTTCTCCTCGCCACCAACTCCGGTGACCCCCATCCTCCACCGACCAACTCCGGCGAGCATCCGACGAAATCCGGCGAAATTTCGAAATTTTGAAAATTTCCCGCGGCCAGATCTGGCCGCCTTTTTTTTTTGAAATTCAAAAAAAAATTCTGTGGCGCACCCCCCCTTGGTGCGCCACAGAATTGCAAATTTCTGTGGCGCACGGCTGAGGTGCGCCACAGAATTGACATTTCTGTGGCGCACGGCCTCGGTGCGCCACAGAAAAAAATTCTGTGGCGTGAATTCTGTGGCGCACCCCTCTGGCCCCTAGGTGCGCCACAGAATCCCATTTTGGTGCGCCACAGAAAGGCCTTTTCCTAGTAGTGCTCGCTGGAGAAAAGTTCTCCGGAGACCCTCTCGTGGGAGACTGGTTCTTGGCGGCATTCATTTAGAGTGCTATGGAAGCATTCTTCTTTGTCAGGGAAAACATATCATTCTAGTATGATCATTTATCAAACGAGCCGAAAAGAGGCATGTGGAATTATATGTGATAGCCCAGAGTCCTAAATTTGGAATGACAGAAAATAGGGATAATTAACAGGGTGCCCTCAGTTGGCACCACGACCTCAGTTTTACCCCTAGCGCCGAATCGATCTCAGTTTTGCCCCTAGTCAGTGCGCAAGGACTGCTTTGGCTGCTCCCACCATTACTTTCTGCCCCCGTTAGAATCCTGACATGTGGGACCCATCTTAGAACCGTTGGCGCGGCCTGTGGGCCCCAGTTGCTGATCGTTGGCGCGGCTTGTGGGCCCCACTTTTGACCGTTGGCGCGGTTTGTGGGCCCCAGCTGTTGACCGTTGCTTGCGGCCGGCGGTTTAAAAGCGGTGGAGCTCGCGGCGGAGCTCGTGGCGGTGAGCAGGAAATCAGCCGAGCTTCTCAGGCAGCGCGTCCCCTTCTTCTCCGGCGGCATGTCGTCGACCTCTGCTTCCGATTCCCACTCCAAATGGCCGCGCTTCGGGCCAGTTCCGATGGGAAGATGCCCTAACTGCCCACGGACGGCGCCCCTGCAGCGGCGGGCACCGGGAGCGACATGCACGGCAACCGCGGGCGCGAGTATGTGAAATGCGAGAGCAGAGAACAGCTTGGGGAGGTGAGACTGTGTTCCCCCCTGTCAATTTCGTTTTTTTTCCTCAATTTTTAGCCGATTTGGGTTTTCATCCGATTTGGATTTTCGTATTTACAGGATCTTCTCCATGTGACCATTTCGAGTGGCCTGAGGACTACATAAAGAGGATTCAAAAGGAGGACAAAAAAAGGTGCCCAATTTGCTACCGGCGGTGGAGCAATTGGGATCCGCTACGGTGCATAATGGGGTGCAGAAGGACGAGTTCAAGAAGATGGCAAAACAGCTGGATACGCTTGTCGATCTAAAGAAGCAGAGCAATATTATGGATGCATTTTTTTATTTATGTTCAATTGTTCTTGAAATTGTGTATTTGCAGATCATTAGTCAAAAATAATGTAGTTAGTGTTGTAGTTAGCTTGACATGGTCAATTTGAGTATGGCTAAGACTTGGAATAAATGCGTCAGGAATCCAACCCTGATTTCGTTTGTTTCAGTTCGTTTTCAGTTCAGTTTTCAGTGTTCAGTTCAGTTTTCAGTGTTCGTATGTACAGATTTAGTGTTCAGTCCAGTTCAGGTTCAGTTCAGGCAGGCCCATCTAAAACCAAGACAGACCCAATGTTAAATGAGACCCAACATATACTAGCACGGACAAACAGTGGACAAAAATAATTTAAACATTGGACAAATATAATTTAAACATTTGGACGAAAATAAATTTATAATTTTGGACAAATATAATTTAAACATTTGGACAAATATAATTTAAACATTCGGACAAATATAATTTAGACATTCGGACAAATATAATTTAAACATTGACTTCATTTGGGCAAATAGAATTAAAGATAACTTAATTGGCAAACATAATTAAACAATGGACATATATATATATATATATATATATATATGGATAATCATTGGCCCCACTTTACATATATTTAGTGGGGCCCGTCGGACATTACATCTATTTAAAAAAAAGGGGGCCTAGCCCTAAACCCTAACCGCCCGCGGCATGCATGCGGGCGCCCTTCTGGCCGTCCGGCCAACCGCCGGCGGTTGGCCTACTTCTTCCACTCCGCCGCCCTGATCTTGATCTCATCATCGATCCGGGCGCGGCGGTTCGCCTCCTGCCACCTCTCCACGTCGTTCTCACGGGCCCTCTTGATGCGGGCCCGGAGAGCCTTCTCCTCCCTCTCCTCCTCCTTCTTCTCCTCCTTCTCGAGCTCCTTCTTCTCCAGCCGCTCCTCTTTCTTGAGGAGGCGGTTCTTCGTCTTGGGGGAGAGGTTCTCGGCGGCGCGCTCGTCGCTGTCGGGGACGTCGGTCGACGGCGATCGCTCCCGTTTGGGATATTCGACGGGCACAAGGCCCGTCTCCTCCGGCGTCCAGTCGGGCTCGTACCAAGGCCGAGCCTTGGGCTGGTTGTCCTCGTCGGACACAAACTCGGGGCTTGAGGGGACAGAGTAGGAAGACATGGTGTTCGGGGCTTGAAGGGAGAGAAGGCAAAGAGGCTGGAGAGTGATGAGAAGATGGAGGAGGAGTGAAGCGGGCTATTTAAAGACACGATGAGACGTGAATTTATTAGGGTAGATGAAGCAAACTGTGTGAAACGTAGGATGCAGTGTAGAAAGTACAGTCGATGCATGGTCAAAGCGGTGTAGAACATGCGTAGGTGTAGGACAGAGCGCTTAGGGAGTCAAAGTGATTTGACGTTGCATGCGTGTATTAAAGAGGTGAAGAGAAGAAATCCAAAGTCTCACGCCAAATCCTGCCTCGCTGCATATGCATTGATGCGTATCTTATAAAAACTAGGCGTGGAGAGCTGCGTCGCTGCAAATGCGACGCGACTTGTGTTTCTGAAAGGAGGCGTGCTGATGGGGGGATGATGACCCGGTAGGCCAAACTCCCGGGAGTAACCCGGCCCAAAGGACGTTGTGCGAGATTTCGCTAAGGATAAGGAAACCTGTGAAGGCCCAAACTTGTAGGCCCAGTAACCCGGATTGTGGGTTATGGTAGGAGAAAGTTAGGGTTTGTACGCCGGGTCCGGGTAGGATTCAGGATGCGTCCTGGAGAATAAGCCAGGGGGTACGGGTGCTTTATAAACCGACCCCCGGGTCTAGTCCAGGCAGAGATCTAAGAATCCTAGCAACATCGTGTTATATCGAGCATCAAGTGTAGTCCCAGAGTTGAGTTAGTATATCAAGATCGGAGACTCGGCGACTTTGATTGCCGGCTACCAGATCGAATTACGCCATGTTTTCCTCTGAGCTAAACCCTCTCCCAAATACCTGTGTCGTCTTGCCCCAAGATCAGTTACCCCCGGTAACATCTGCCGTGATTATCCCACGACAGTTGGCGCCCACCGTGGGGCCTGCGTCCAAAGGTGTTTACATCACGGGAGAAGCTCGGAAGGGCATGGAGAATCTTGTCATCGGCGAAATCTACATCGACCACGAAGGAGAAAAGGTGGTGGACGATTCCGGCTGGGGGCCGGAGTCGGATCACCTCGAAACCGGATCCGTCGTGACAATCGGCCGGATCAGCGTCTTCATCGGTATGGTATGTGCTTCCAATTCGATCCCTGACAACGTTGGATCTGATTCTATGCCAGGAAAAGCCACGTCTATCCGATCAGATGATGAAGAATCGACTGGAACGACATATCCGGCGGAAGAACCCATAGCGGAGTGGGAACAGCCGGAGGAGCCGGCATGGACCCCACGCGACCGGGCCCAAGGAGAAGATGATACCGGGTCTATCCTGGATCTACTGGAAAACCGGTATGAGGAGAACGGTGAGGAAGAACAGCCTGAATTTACACCGGATATCGTACGCCGAGTTGCAGTCTATGCGGCCCCCGCGGCCAACCAAGGAAACACAACCGCGGCATCAGTCGGGGCGGCTCAGGCAGTGGCCCAGCAACAGGGCGCGGTTAACGGAGACCCGGTCTTGACCCGGGTTGATGGAGAGTCGGCGTCAGTAACCAGCAGAGCAGCGGATGAGGAGTTGCATGCAAACACGTTCGGATTCTTAGAAAACCGGACACCAGGGGCGGGTCCTTCGAACCCGCGCCACCCGGCCCTATTCGATAACAATCTGATTCTAGACCCCACGGTTCTCGCAACGGTTATCACTCCGGAAAACACAGCGGAACGCGTCAGGGATCTGGATGTGGCTCGCCGTGCGCTGGAACAGCAAAGAAGGCAGGTAGAGGCAGAAAGGCAAGGGATGGCCACGCGGCGGCGTGAGCTAGATGCATTGGAAACCCGGCTCCGAGAGGAAACGTCCAGACTACATCAAAGGCACCACACCAGATTACCAGCAATGGGCGGGGTTATCAATCCGGCTAATTTATTTGTTACACCTCAGGACCAGCCAATACCAGTGGTGAACCAGGGAACCGCACCCCAACAGGTGACAGCAGCGACACATCCGGCGAATGAACGGACCGGGTTACCCCCACCACAAACTAGAGTCACAACCGGCAACGATCTACTGCCGCCGCCACCATCACGATTCCACACACCAGCCGGCCACTACAACAATCCTATGGACAACGTATATGCAGCGACACTCGCGTTGAATCAAATCCCTGTGGGAGAGTCGCCCCATGCAGAGAAGACTCGGCAAGCCATCGAGCTGTTGCACACTGCGGTGGCACAGCAAGCCAATTACCCGGATCACAGAAGCGGTATGCACGGGACGCCATACGTCAGTCAGCAGCAAGGGAATATCCAAACAAGTTCAGCGCGGCGGAGGGAAGAGCAGCAGCAAATGCCGCCTCCTCCCCGCGCTCAGGCAGCATCAGCAGCACAGGCCGTCGTGGACAGTTCTAGGGCTCGGAGGGCCGCGGCCGGGTCTGCAGCGCATGGACCTCCCGCAGCACCGCGCCCAGCCGCGCCCCCCGCGGCATCACACGTTTCTAGAGCAAGGCCGGCTTCAACCGTTCTTGCGGGACCCAAGTGTCTCTCGGACAATATTAGAGCTGAACCTTACCCGGAAAAATTCAAAGAGCCAGGGAAAGTAGTGAATTATGAGCCAACCATGGATCCCGAAACATGGCTAAGCAGTTACGAGATGGCAATGTCAATTCGCAACGCGTCCGAGAACCTCCAAGCCAAGTTCATGTATCTGATGATGTCGGAAGGAGCAGCAAAATTGTGGTTCACCAATCTACCAGAGGGATCGATCAAGTCTTGGGAGGAATTGAAGACCGCGTTTGTCAAACACTTTCACGGGACCTGCAGGAAATTATTCACTATTGATGATCTAGAGCGATGCGTTCATAAGAAGGGAGAATCGGCGCGCAGTTGGGTGCGCCGGGTTATGGAGATACTTCACTCATCCACGGATATCCAGCCCAAGGATGCGCTACAGGCCATGGCAAAAACATGCAAGTATATACCTTTAGTGCAAAAGTTAACTCGCATGAAGTCCAGTCGAAATGCGTCGGAAGTCACAATGGGAGAATTGATGGATGCGTGCAACAAACACGCTGCGACAGATACTACAGAAGAGGAAGCTGATGACAAGAAGGCAAAAGCAAACACAAGCGGTAATGGAAGAACCGGCAACGGATCAGCATCAGGTAACAATGGAAATAGCCAGAACAAGCGCCCTTTCGAAGGAGGCTCCGAGTTTGTCGCCAACACAGAAGCCGGGTCTTCGAGGCCAAGAGCAGAAGGAAATTTCAACGGAGGTAACCACAATGGAGGAAGTTATCAAGGTCCACCAAGGCCGGGTAACAATTGGGACATATTCAGGATGGCATGTCCGAAGCACAGCAGGAATGGCAGGCCAGCTAACCACTCCCTAGAACAGTGCGCCGATTTACAAAGATGGAAAAATGAGGAAGTGCACAGAGCTATGCGAGGTGCAGGACGGGGAGGAGGACCGGGTCCAGGGGCAAACCCGGGCAACGGCCCACCCTCAGCTGGTAACCCAGCGGCTGGAAATCAAAGTAATAACCAAGGGGGGGCAGGAGGTTTCCAGGCTAACCCCAAACAATTGGGTCAATATCATGTGCATACCACAGGAGGCTCTAACAAGGACAAAAAGATACTGAAGCAAGCGGTCAACTCAGTTTCGTTAGCCGTCCCGAGATACTTGAGATGGTCAGAACAGGAGGTAACATGGAGCAGAAGGGATCACCCGGAAAGAGTGGAACACCCAGGAGTCTTGGCACTAGTAGTTGCACCGCAAGTCAATGGGTACGAACTGAAAAAGGTTTTAATGGATGGTGGAAGCAGCATCAATATACTGTATTGGGAAACCTTCCTACGCATGGGTCTCAAGGAATCTCAACTGCAAAAAAGCTCAACAGTTTTTCATGGGATAGTGCCGGGTCATTCAGCATGCCCCGAGGGAAAAATCGCATTGGACGTAGCTTTTGGAGAGTCAAAGGATAACTATCGAATTGAGTGGCTCACCTTTGAGGTAGTGAAATTGTGCAGCCCCTATCACGCGCTATTTGGAAGGCCGGCTTATGCCAAATTCATGGCTAGGCCGTGTTACGTATATCTACAGCTAAAAATCCCGGGTCCCAAGAAGACCATTACCATACATGGAAATCGAGACATAGCAGCTGAATGCGACGAAGGAGATGCAGCAATGGCCGAGCAGGCCTGTAGAAAAGAAGAACTCAAGCATTACCGGTCTCAAGCAGACCCGGAGGATAGAGCCACATCAAAAAGGCCGAGTACTGAAGGTGAAAGAACAAAATCCAAGGTAACGCAAGATGCTAAAATGGTGGCCTTAATCGAGGATGATTCCCCCAAGCGACCCGCTGTAAAGGAAGAAGCTACACGGCCGCTTACAACCAGCCAAGTCATGGGAACACCCCGCCCGGGTTGGCTAGCAAACCCGGTACTCATCAGGAAAAGGTCCAACATATGGAGAATGTGCATTGGTCAAGCCAGACCGGGACCAGTGCTTATGAAGAACTAAACAACGTAACGGGCAGCAGGTTTCAGACGCGCTCTTTTCCTACCCAGGGTACCTAAGGGGACTGGAAGGTTTTTAATGAGGCGGCCTGTTGATCCAAAATTTCTAGTATCAATAAAGAGATGGTTATCAAGTCCTATATCATTACATCCTGATTACAAGTAAGTAGTATCCACGCGACATCAGTAATTCAGTATCATTAAAGGCATCAAGTGCATGTAGGTCTTGGGGGTTGGTTGCTCAAGTGACCAACCGCTAACCCGAAAGACCCGGCCTTGATGCCTATAAGTTATAAGGGCCGATTATTCGCAAACGAGTACGGCTGCAATCTTATAACTGGACAAAGGAGCCAAATTTTCTTGACTTTTCTTACTTAAGCTCGATGTGACTCGCACTAAAGTGGCATGATTCGTTCGCTTACGATTACAATCAGCCATGAAGCCCAATGGGACTTGCCTGACACTGTACTCGTATGGATGTAACAACATGGTATCCACGCGAAAGCCGGCTTACAGTACAAGATAGTCAAAAGGGTCATCTAAACCACAAGTTTATGCAGAGTACAAGGATAAAAGCCGGAAACTCAACAATTATCAAGCATAACTTCAGTATTTACACGGAATGGCTTTAGGCTTGCGACTCGGTAAAAAATAATTTGTTCTCTGAGAAAGGCCACAACCCCCATGACTCGGACTTTGGGTCATGGGGACTGGGGGACTTCGAAACAGAAACAAACTACTTGGCTATCGCAGTTCGAAAAACCTCACCATCCGAGTCTTGGGGACTTAAAGAAAAAGTCCACGTATTAAAACTCCTGGTACTCGGAAAACCGAGTCTTCCGAAGGGAGCCAAAATAGAGAATTGGGTATCAAGAAAAAGTTCAAAGAATAGGCAAGCAATACGGTTATCTAAAGACCAGAAAAGCCGCAAAGTATATCACGGACTAAAAAGTGCGTTACAAGGTATGACATCAGTATCAGGGGTGCACAGGCGCACCATCAAAAGCATAACAGTGTGATTACAAAGCATTACAAGGTATCATGATAATACGGCCCTATTCGGCCTCCTGAGTACGGCCTTCCGGGTCTGAGTCCTGGGTTTGCTGCTTAGCCTTCCTGGCACCCTTACCCGGACTCATTGCATCAGGGCGGACTGGTGGAGGGACGGCTGGTGTAGAGGCAGACGGGCCCGATCTTAACTCGGCCTCCCTCTTCGCGGTCGCTTCCCTCTTCCTGGCCGAGCTAGAAACCCATTTCTCCAAGATATCAAAAGGCGGGGGCGCATCCTCCGTAATAACTTTGCCATCAGCATCATATGCACTCATAATCGTATTTAGATCCAAGCTATCGGCCAAGGCGGTAGCTGAGGGGCGCACTGCGGCTTGTATGGCTTTGAAATCCTTGGGTGTAAATTTGGAACCGTCAGCCTTGAATTCGGGAAACCCGGATGTTACCTTTGCCGGGTCAAGCTTTGGAAAGAAAGCCTTGGCCAGAGTAAAAGCCCGGGTCATTCCAATTCGGCATGATGAGCGTTTCCAGATTTCAATCCACCCAGGCACAGTAGATCAGGCTTGAACGAGATTCTCTTCACCCGGATATACTTCCGTAGGCCACTTCACAGCATCCAATATAAATTTTGTGCCGGCAAAGAAAGTCCGGAGTACAGTCTTGAGGGTTTTAGCCTTGGTAATGGCATTTTCCTCTGGGGCCGCAAGGTTGGCACCTGCAGTCGTAACAAAAGAAAGAGCGTATCAGTAATCCCGAGTCTGTTATAATAAATTAAAGACATGAAGCCGATCAGCAGCAGAAAACTTACTGAGCAAGATCTGATAAGTATCGGAAACCTGGTCCGATAGTTTCTTCAGTTCGGTCTGAGCGGCATTGCACTTCTTCTTGTATTTGGACACATCTTTCTTCAAGGTTTTCATGTCATCCTCAAGGATTTCCCTTCGTTTCATCTCGGCAAGAAGAAGTTGCTCGGTCCTCAGTAAAGTTTCATCAGACCGGGTTATCTGTGCCTGTAATTAGCAAGGAATGCAAGTATTAGTTGGATTGTATGGAAAGCCGAATGTGGTGTAAAGTACCAAGCATCACTTTTGCAAGTCATACTTGGAACTTGGGGACTAGGTATGCAATATGAGATACAAGGTGTCCTTACCTGATGCTCTGCAGCCATGCGCTCCAAGATCTGGCTCTCCGAAGCCTTCATAGTAAGGAGAGTGTTCATCAACTGATCGAAAGTATCTTTACTCGTATCAGAAGACCCGGGGCCTTGGAAATTCCGGGAAGGAGCTTTCTTCTTAGTAGGAGGCGGAACCCGGGTCATCCGTGTGTCGGAATCCGACGCTCCTTCTTCTTCACCCAAGACGGTGGTTTTGTTCTTCTTGTTTGCATGGGAAGCAATTGGATACTCGGCTCCCTGCGGGTCCGGGTTTGGCGGCGACGCTTGTTTTTCACCGCTGGACGCGGCTGTAGTCTTATCAGCCGGGCTCCCCTTACCCGGGCCCTCGGTCTCCGTTTCCTCTTGATCGCTGACAACGACCGTGGCCCTATAAGGTGTTGTCAGTCAGTAGTTAAATACACAGT
The DNA here is from genome assembly GCA_028641055.1 of Alopecurus myosuroides. NCBI lineage: Eukaryota > Viridiplantae > Streptophyta > Magnoliopsida > Poales > Poaceae > Alopecurus > Alopecurus myosuroides. The sequence continues at coordinate 3,802,039 of CM054057.1, forward strand.
CAAGAAAGGGTGATGAAATATGGTGGAACATCAGGAAAGGGATCTTACCCGGTATTCACCGCAAAGTCACAAGGAAATCCATCGCTGGACTCGGGAGAAGCTGGAAATTATCAAGTTAGATGTCACATGGGAATGGTTTAAAGAGAATGTCTTGACCCAGAAAAGATAGGGTAATTACCAGCTCGCCGCGGGGGGGTCGATGTAATACCCGGGTTAAGGGCTTCATCACCCGGGTGATTCCGAGTTGACCTACGCTTGGGCATGGGCGACTCCTTCAAGAACGGCCAGTGGGACAATGTCAAGTTAGCTCAAGTATATCATTAAAATAATGCGAGTTGAATGTGAGAGGGAGATATGAAACCTTGGAGGTGGCCTCTTGGGTCTTTCTTTTGGATCCGACTTTGACTGTCGGCTCCAGTTCTTCCTCGTCGCTGGCAGATTCTACCTTGCCATCGGAGTTTTCTTCCTCGTCCTCTTCTTGTTCTGGATATCATCAAAGTTATGGTTAGAAAGGAGGGGGTTATGGTGAGTTCAAGGGAACCAAATAAAATCCGGAGAGTACCTTCTTCCGAGTTAACCGTTTCTTGCTCCTCTGGACTATCGGAGCTAGGGGAGGCATTAGTTTTCCAAAAATCATCATCAGCCTGAAAGGTGTTGACATAAGGGTCATTAACCGCATCGAGTGGAAAGAGCAAAAGTAAAGGCATCAAAGTCGGATTTTTACCTTGGGGGCTGGATTCTCAAGTGAGAAGGGCTCTAACCCGGATATGTTCCGGATTACCTCGAGCTTTTCTGTCAAAAAACCCTTGATGGTTTTATGAGTGTCGCCAGCTTCGAAGATGTTGTCGGAGTACCGGAGCGGGTCTGAAGGTTCCCCTGAATACTCGCACATCAACTTTGTGCGGATGGAATTGGGCTGAATCCTGAAGTCGACCCAGGTCTTCACCAGGTTGAGCCCGATGAGGCCTTGGGATGTGAGAGTGGCGATTTTGGCTAGCAAAGGTTGAATGGCCTCCCTGTCCGAGTCAGGGGCGAAGGCACTAAACTTATCAGAAATGTCAAGAAGACCCTCCGAATAACCCGGCAGTTTCTTTTGGCCGGGTGGGGAAGTGTCTTGGCAGTAGAAGTATGAGAGCTGCCAGTGCTTGACATGGGAATTAAGGGTGAGGGGTGGCATCAGAGAGTTCTTGCGGCGCTGGATAGAAACCCCGCCGCAAGCGAGAAGCGCCCCGTCACCGCTTTCGCGGCACGGTTTGCATTGAAAAAGCTCAATAAAAAGAGCTAGGCTTGGTGGAGTGCACAAGTAGGATTCGGAAAGTACAATAAAATGGGAAATGTTTAGTACGGAATTGGGTCCAATGTCAAAGACACGAAGGCCGTAGTGACTAAGGATATCGCGGAAAAAGGGGTGACCCGGCGGTCGAAAACCCCGGGTCACATGCTCCACAAAACAGATTACCTCATCTTTTGTTGGGGTAGGCCGAGTCTCCTTACCCGGCACCCTCCACTGGATATCTTCTTGAGGAGGAAGAACTCCCAGCTCTACCAGCTCCTCTAACTTGGCCTTTGTGACCGTAGACCGCGCCCAGTTGGCGGATATGGAGTTGGAGGTTTTAGCCTTGGTTGGAGTTTTCCCCTGCTTCTTGGGAGCCATGTGGTTGACCTGCAAAGTACAAGATAAAAGGATAAGAAGATTAAGATACGGAAATTGCGAGCCGGCCAAGTATAGGCCGGGTAATGTTGAGGCGTGAAAGACTGTGAGTTGTCCGGATATTAGCTCACAGAATAAAGTTCGAAGTTATCCGGGTATCAAGTATTATGGCAAAAGTTATGGGATCTAAATGTTGAAGAAGCTTTTGAGGACGATGAGTGACTGTGTAGGCATTTAGCGCGAATGAAAGGAGCTAAAAGAGGGGAAGTCCGGCCGGGTGATTGAGGCCAGGGCGGAAATTTTGAGTGGATCGAGCCCCGATTGGGAGTCTTATATTCAGATCTCTGACAAAATTAATGCTTGCGGGCGGTAGGAGAGTGGATTGAAATCCATAGTTCACCTATTAGACGAGCTGGAGTGATTGCTAGCAACCTAATTCGGCGTGGCCAAGGAATCAGGGGCGGGTCGATTTGGATCTAATCTAAGATGAAATCAAAAATTGCAAGGGCAAATTAATGGGCGCAAAGGGCTTACCGGAGGAGATCTGAGCGAAACCTTGCGGAGGCAAATGGCGCAGTTCTGGTGTCCCTTCGCGGTTCTTGATGGGCCGGATGGAGATTCGCCGGCGGGTCTCGGCGGCGGCGCGGGGCGAGCGGTGGCGGAGCGCAGCCTCCGTCCGATGGGCTCCGGCGATGTACGCGGGATTTCCGTGGTGGCGCTCAGCGGGAATGAGCTCACAGGGAGAGAGGAAGCAGAGTGGGGGGAAATGAGCCGTTAGGGTTCGGGTTACCCCCCAGGGAGCTTATTTATAGGGCGAGTGGATAGGCCCGGTTCACTGAGCGGGAGCCGGGGTTTGCGGAAAAGTAACGGCCATTTGTTAGAGTTTTTGGCAAGATGCGCCTTGAATGGGGAACGTGGGATCTGAATGAACAAGAGAAAGAGATCCATCCCGTGATATTCGGTTGATTATCAAGAGCGAAATCTTGACATTCTGGGATTCTGCCTGGAAAAATAAGTTAGGTAAGTGGGAAAGAGCCGGGTTACTATATGGCCACCATGGAGTGAGGCCTAATTATCTGTTAAGGCATCTTAACCCGGCCTCCGCATGCTTGTGTGTTTGGTGTCTTTTCAGGGAATAGCAAGCGCTTCAAAGGAGTATCCATGAAGCCCAGGCTATTCTGGGGACTACTGATGGGGGGATGATGACCCGGTAGGCCAAACTCCTGGGAGTAACCCGGCCCAAAGGACGCTGTGCGAGATTTGGCTAAGGATAAGGAAACCTGTGAAGGCCCAAACTTGTAGGCCCAGTAACCCGGATTGTGGGTTATGGTAGGAGAAAGTTAGGGTTTGTACGCCGGGTCCGGGTAGGATTCAGGATGCGTCTTGGAGAATAAGCCAGGGGGTACGGGTGCTTTATAAACCGACCCCCGGGTCTAGTCCAGGCAGAGATCTAAGAACCCTAGCAACATCGTGTTATATCGAGCATCAAGTGTAGTCCCAGAGTTGAGTTAGTATATCAAGATCGGAGACTCGGCGACTTTGATTGCCGGCTACCAGATCGAATTACGCCATGTTTTCCTCTGAGCTAAACCCTCTCCCAAATACCTGTGTCGTCTTGCCCCAAGATCAGTTACCCCCGGTAACATCTGCCGTGATTATCCCACGACACGTGCAGGGCTGCTGCAAATGCGACGCGACTCGTGTTTCTGAAAAGAGGCGTGCAGGGCTGCTGCAAATGCGACGCGACGTTCACTCGATCTTTTCTTCTTCTGCCACGTTGTTTACTATGAAAAAACGAGGCGTGCATGCACCGGGCTGGTGAACAGGGCCCCAGTAGACAGTGTCCGTTGTTGCATGCAGTTACATTGAGCCATAACACCCCGTCCATGCACCTGTGTCACTTTCGATCGTTTGATCGTAAGGAACGGTGCAGATAGAGTCCATGCATGCAAAATACGGCGGCAACGGCCTGCAGACGCTGAGACGCGATCCTCTGACTTTAGGTCACTGACAAATGGAGCCCATCACACACCGGACCCACGTGTCATGGGAGAAAGTCAGAGAACATAAGGTGGGCAAAGTAAGAGGATCTGGTTCCCTCTGTTTTTAGGGCATGTACAATAGAGTAGACGGGTGCTATGTGCACTACTCGGCCATGTCATTTCTAGACATTTTTAGAGAAAGTTGGTATAGTGCAGTGACCCCCTAGCTTGTGTTGGGATCGAGGCGCTCCGTAGCCCCCCTCCCGGTGAAACCCTAGCCCCGCTGGAGAAATACCGGACTTATACGGAAACACGCGGTAACTGCATCGAAAGGGGGTAGCAATGTGGAACTATTTGCTTGGTTGTTCTAGGATAGCCCATAGGAACACAAAACAAAAAGGTAGAACCCACCTCTTCGGAAGATTCACGGTGTTTGGTCCGATACGGGAGTTTCACCCTGTAAGCGCCTACGAGAGAGAAGTGGATGCCGGTGAAGCCGGGTCACACCCCGGAGAGCAATCTTTGACATCCAAAGCACACAACACACCTATACTAACATGTTATGGCACCCCCTAGCTTGTTTTGGGATCGAGACGTCCGTAGCCCCCCTCCCGGTGAAACCCTAGCCCCGCTGGAGAAATACCGGACTTATACGGAAACACGCGGTAACTGCGTCGAAAGGGGGTAGCAATGTGGAACTATTTGCTTGGTTGTGCTAGGATAGCCCATAGGAACACAAAACAAAAAGGTAGAACCCACCTCGTTGGAATATCACGGTGTTTGGTCAGATACGGGAGTTTCACCCTGTAAGCGCCTACGAGAGAGAAGTGGATGCCGGTGAAGCCGGGTCACACCCCGGAGAGCAATCTTTGACATCCCAAGCACACAACACACCTATACTAACATGGTATGGCACCCCCTAGCTTGTGTTGGGATCGAGACGCTCCGTAGCCCTCCTCCCGGTGAAACCCTAGCCCCGCTAGAGAAATACCGGACTTATACGGAAACACGCGGTAACTGCGTCGAAAGGGGGTAGCGATGTGGAACTATTTGCTTGGTTGTGATAGGATAGCCCATAGGAACACAAAACAAAAAGGTAGAACCTACCTCTTCGGAAGATTCATGGTGTTTGGTCCGATACGGGAGTTTCACCCTATAAGCGCCTACGAGAGAGAAGTGGATGCCGGTGAAGTCGGGTCACACCCCGGAGAGCAATCTTTGACATCCAAAGCACACAACACACCTATACTAACATGTTATGGCACCCCCTAGCTTGTGTTGGGATCGAGACGCTCCGTAGCCCCCCTCCTGGTGAAACCCTAGCCCCGCTGGAGAAATACCGGACTTATACGGAAACACGCGGTAACTGCGTCGAAAGGGGGTAGCAATGTGGAACTATTTGCTTGGTTGTGCTAGGATAGCCAATAGGAACACAAAACAAAAAGGTAGAACCCACCTCGTTGGAATATTCACGGTGTTTGGTCTGATACGGGAGTTTCACCCTGTAAGCGCCTACGAGAGAGAAGTGGATGCCGGTGAAGCCGGGTCACACCCCGGAGAGCAATCTTTGACATCCAAATCACACAACACACCTATACTAACATGGTATGGCACCCCCTAGCTTGTGTTGGGATCGAGACGCTCCGTAGCCCCCCTCCCGGTGAAACCCTAGCCCCGCTGGAGAAATACCGGACTTATACGGAAACACGCGGTAACTGCGTCGAAAGGGGGTAGCGATGTGGAACTATTTGCTTGGTTGTGCTAGTATAGCCCATAGGAACACAAAACAAAAAGGTAGAACCCACCTCTTCGGAAGATTCACAATGTTTCCACCTCGTATTCTTTGAAATCTCTAGTCTTGTATTCGAGGAATCTCATTTTAGTGATGGCTTTCGTTCTAATGTTTATAAATCCTATTTATATTTTTCCTAGACTTGTATTAGACCTATATAATGCAATTCCGAAGCCCGAAAATTTATTGGATGAATATTCGTATTATTTATTTTCTTTTGAATAATAATGGTTTTAATCGAAAATCGTAAATAAAACAAGTTTAAAACATCAAAATAAAAAATAACTTTGGATCTTTCTTAGTCACACCAAAATGAAGCTTTGGTGAGATTTTGACCATATTTGAGTTCAAAAGGTTTGAAACTCATCTCATTATCTTGAACTCTCTACTAGACTGATCAAGATATCACATGTTACACAAGGCTTTTTCGTTCCATTCTTTATAAGACAGGTTTATATTTTTTTTCTCGTTACTATATGACATAACACTACTATGTGCATCGGCAATATATTTTTTCGATTTTTCTTAAATTATGTATGCTCATTTCAAGCTTGGTCAACCCTCTGTTTGACCAGCCGAAAAGCTTCTAGAAGGAAACACAGAGATTCGACCTGAGCTGTTGGATCGATGCCTTCTAGAAGGAATCATGCATCGGACGGATGCGCTCGCAGCCACAGGGATCCGCGAGACGCATGTTCTGCGCTCTGATTGGTTGGTCCGTTGGCCACAGGGATCGATGGTTTCTATCTGTTCTACATATGATTTCTTTGCTGTTAAGTATTAAACCATGTTATTTAATTAAAAAAATAGAAGAATACCCTTATTCAAAACATAATGAAACTTCAGATTTACTAGAGCGATGATTTTTATCTGTTTTACATATGAATTTTCTATTAAACCATGTTGTTTAAATAAAATATTAAAAAAAATAGAAGAATTACTGAAAACATAACGAAACTTGAGATTTACACTATATATGTAGAATACTTGTCTAGGAAATTAATTTGGCTGATGTAGACGAGATGCCAAAAAATGTTGAAGCACAAATGGGGGTGTTTACCCTAGCTTCACACCTCATTTGAAGCACATTTCTCATGAGAATAGAGCGATGGTTTCAAATGAGCATAAATAATTCATAAAAAAATCAAAATGACATTAATCCAATGCACCATGTTGTTATATGCGATATAGTTGCTCCTCAAATTTATTTGGATAATTTTGACAAGGTAGAATTTTTCATGAAATTACAAACGGGGGTGTTTACCCTAGCTTCACACCTCATTTGAAGCACATTTCTCATGAGAATAGAGCGATGGTTTCAAATGAGCATAAATAATTCAAAAAAAATCAAAATGACATGAATCCAACGTGCCATGTTGTTATTTGCGATATAGTTGCTCCTCAAATTTATTTGGATAATTTTGACAAGGTAGAATTTTACATGAAATTTCAAACGGGGGTGTCTACCCTAGCTTGAGACCTCATTTGAAGCACATTTTCCTAAAATTTTGAAACGACTTGGTTCAACATCATCCAACATTATTCAAACATCATCCAACTATGTTCTAACTTAGATACATCACCAGTCAACATAAATACAACATTAGTCAACAGAAATACAACACCAACTTAGTCTAAATAGCGTCAGGGCTTCTTTGTGATCCTTGGCTGTTTTGGTGGCCCTTTGCTCCTTGTGCTCATCTTGCTCACAGCTTCTGGTCTTCTCCTCTTTTTAGTCGGTACCTTGGCCTTCTTCTTTGAAACTACACCAGATCTGTACAAAACATAAAGGATCATGATAAATAAATAAAATGAAAAATGAAAACTGGTGAGATCATGGCAGGATTTACATACCCATCTAAGCTTGTAACTGGTGAGATCATGGCAGAATCATCCAATGGAGCATCCAACGAAATTTGTGAGACCATGGCAGAATCATCCAATGGAGCATCCAATGAAACTTGTGAGATCATGACAGTATCATCCAATGGAGCATCCAACGAAACTTGTGAGATCATGGCAGAATCATCCAATGGAGCATCCACTGATTCTGGTGAGATCATGGCAGAATCATCGACTGGAGCATCCAGCGGATCATCAGCTGGAGCATCTGGAGCATCTTATGGAGCATCATATGAATCATCAGCTGGATCATCAGCTGGAGCATCCAGCGGATCATCAGCTGGAGCATCTGGATCATCGAATGGAGCATCATGGACTTGATCATCATATGAATAATCAGTTGGATCATGTACTTTATCATCATTTTGTGGATCATCTGGAGCATCATCTGAATCACTTGACTACTGAACATCATTTTCACATTTTTCATCCGGCTGTTGATCATCATTTTCATCAGGCATACTCTCTCCAAACCCTGGATCGACAGCGTTATCACAATATTTGCCGAAATGACCAGTCCCACCACACCTTGTGCACTTACGCACCCTCGCTCCACCTCCACCTTCACTGCGACGTCGGTGTCGACTCTTCCTCGGTCTACCTGCAGCTCTCTTCAGAACAGGAGCACAAAGTTTGAATCCAGGGTCCACTCTATCCCACTGCTGTTTTCCCTCCAAAGCAGGCAAGGCATGTGCATATGTGGCTCTGAACATTGCTACAGAGTAGTAATCATGGACATACTGCTGTATATCCCCTGCTGGACCTGTGAGAGAAGTGATGAAAAACAAAGCATGAATGCATGGCAAACCAGTTATCTGCCATTGCCGTTTTCGCTTCTAAATCCACTGGATATCTCCATTCTTTGTTACTTATATCAAAGAATGATACCTCTGATTTGGTATCCGAGACAAATCTCATGTTCATATTCAAGCCCTCTGTTTTCTGCTTCAACGCCATCATCACATTCGGGATAATAATGTGGCCCATGAATTTTGCATTAGCTATTTCCAGACGGAAATGAAATTTTTCGGCGTATTCTATCCTTATCCTGTCAAGCAAATCAGCCAAATAAAGATCCTTTAGTCTCCGGATCGTTGAGTTGAAAGATTCTGCAAGATTATTGTGCACATAGTCAACTTTTCTCAATTCACTGAATTGGCTTCTAGACCATAGCTTCGAGTGGTGTGTTTCCAAGTATTCCTTCACTTTATCTTTTGTGTACAACTGCCTCATGTGGTAGTTTTGCTTCCTCACATTGCAAGTCAAAGATGCAGGCCATAAATGATCGGTATAAAACTTTCCTTTGAATTTCTTCACAAAATTTGCAGCAAGGTGACGCATACATTCCCTGTGCTCTACTCCTGGGAACACATTATCCACGGCCACATCTAAACCTTTGCATGCATCTGTGTGGATTAACAATCCATTGGGATGTCCAATAGCCTGGCGCAGATTCTGCAAAAACCATGTCCAGCTCTCCTCAGACTCTGTCTCCAGCACACCATAGGAGACTGGAAAAAAAAACTGTGTGCATCAACTGCACAAGCTGCTACTAGCTGGCCTTTAAACCTCCCTTTGAGAAAAGTAGCATCAATAGCAAAATAAGGCATGCAGCCTACCAAAAAACCCATTTTGCAAGCTTGAAAGCACACAAAAACCCTCCTAAAGCATTCCTTGGTCCTTGTCACTTTCTTCAATGTGTAATCCACGGTGTGGTGATCAATTTCAACAACACTGCCTGGGCTTGCCCTCTCCACTTAAGCTTTGAATGAATACAACAACTGAAAACTTTCATTCCAGTTACCATGGATAGATTCCAATGCTTTGTTTTTACCAGTGAACACCCTCATGTATGGTAAATCTATCTTGAATTTTTCTTTCATGTTTTTCTGCAATTGCTTTGCACTCACTTGATGGTTTTCTGCCACCCATTTTTTTACTTCATCCGCCACCCATCTTCACTTGGCTCTGCTGATTGTTTGCTTCCTAAGGGTTGATTCTTCGCATGTGTGGGGAAAAGGGTTAACTTTTACCTGAACATTGGTACTGCCACACATTTTAGATGCGTGCATCCTCCATTGACAATCTTCAGACACACAGTGCACGGTGTAGCGCCTTTTATCGCTCTTGTCAACTATAAAGGCACGTTCTACCTTTATGCAGTACGTCACAAGTGCATTTCTACACTCAGCCATGGAAGAAAAAATGCAACCTTCTGCCATAAGAGGGTTCGCAGGGTTCCACACAACAGGTGTCCGGTCTTCCTCTTCTTCATCGTCACTGTCAGACTGATACTGGATTTCAACCCGAGGTGTCTGTCTCATGAGGAGGTGGTGATGCGTATGATCACACGTTCGTTGGGATACCCCAAGAGGAAGGTATGAAGAGTGAAGCGGCAAGTTTCCCTTAGAAAGAAACCAAGATTGAATCGACCAGTAGGAGGAAGGAGTAATTTCAGAAGTTTGATGCAACTGAGCTGGAAGGGTGCACTACCGGTTCAGCAGCAACGTGGAACCTACACAACACAATCAAATCACTTTGCCCCAACGAAGTAGTGAGGTTGTCAGTCTCTACGGTTTTGATGAACACAAAGAGGTTAAACATATGGCGTGGAAAAAAGTATGAAAACAATAGCAGCAGTGTGAAAACAGTGGAAGCAGTGTTTGTATTATCAGTATGAGTAAAATGGACTGGGGTCCATAGTTCACTAGTGGTGTCTCTTCGTGAAAGATAAATAACATGTGTGGTGAACAAATTACAGTTGGACAATTGACAGAAATGAAGGCTGCACCGTTGTGCATATGCAAGACATAAACATTACTATGTGATTCAAGCGGGCATTACAACAAGATACATAGACCATCATCCAACTGCAGCTATGACTAATAATCCACCCTTGGAGTGTCATCCGAGCAAACCTTGGGTATTAAGTTGCAAGCAACAGATAATTGCAGCAAGCAAACTGTGTAATGTAAACAATGAAATCATCCTTAGACAAAGCATTGTTGTTTTCTCCGTAATGGAAACATCACATCCCCCATCGATCACGTTTCTGTCACTCGAGGACAAATGCAAAGTAGGCATGAACCCACTATCAAGCATAAATACTCTCTCTTGGAGTTACTAGCATCTACTTGGCCAGCGCATCTACTAATAACAGAGAGCATGCAAAATCATAAATAAAATATGCATGAAGATAACATGATAGATTGATAATAAGAAGACATAGCATTCAACATTCATCGGATCCCAGAAAACACAACATGTAGCATTACATAAAGATGATCTCTATCATGTGAAGCAGCTCACGAGATCTAAACATGAGGCATAAAGTGGAGGAGACAACCATGTAGCTACTGCTATGGACCCGTAGTCCAGAGATGAACTACTCACTCATCAATTCGGAGCAGGAAATGGTGGCGTAGGCCCCCCGGTTATGAATTTCCTCCCCGGCAGGGTGCCGGGGAGTGCTCCAGAACCCTGTCAATCTAGGGATGATGATGACGACGGCCTCAGGTGTTTCTCGGGAAAAAAGTGTTATATTTTTAGGTTGAATATGTCGGGGGGATTATATAGGCGAAAGAGCGATGGAAGAGGGCACCCTGGGGGCCCAGACCACCCCCAGTCGCGGCCAGGGGGCACCACCCTATGGTGTGCTCAAATGTGGGCCCTCTCCGGGTCTCTTCGTGACTCCGTGGAGCCTTCAGGAATTCTAAGACTTCCGGGCTTCGAATTTTCCAATTCCGAGAATATTTCCATAACAACTTTTCTGAAACTAAAAACAGCACAAAACAGGGAACTGACTTTGTGACATCTTGTTAATAGGTTAGTCCCGGAAATCGATAAAAATGACATAAACTGTATAGCAAACATGTAGGAAATAACATGAAAAATACATGGAACATCATAAATTAATGATACATTTATGACGTATCAACATCCCCAAGCTGAGTTCCTACTCGTCCTCGAGTATGTAAACGATAAAAACACATAATTTCCTAGGTGACATGCTACCAAAATAAAATTGATCATCAATAATGTAAAAGCATATGTAAGCTGAGATCATAGAACTTTAACACAAGCATGATAAATAAAATTTTAGCAATAAAGCATAGCAATCACCTTGCATCATCAGAAGTAACACAAATAAAAGATCATGAATAACAATGCATCGAAAGTTATACGTTTGTTTCAGTATAGAGAAAGCATGGAAAAGTGATATTTTGGTAGTCCTTCAGAGTGGGGCAAAACATAAATGCAAGGACACCTTCAAAATTCATGAGGAAGACAAGGACAAATAATTTGAGAGTAAGTAATAACACATCATGAATCAATTAATAATGTTTCTGGGACAAATGCACATTAAACTCAGAATGGCAACTATGCCCTTCGTAGAGGGAAGCATGGATCACTCATGTGATAGAGATTTTATTTTATTAAACAGAGGTATAAAGTGTTCGACACTCCACCCATCCATCTTACACAAACCATGGCTAACCGAATCCTCGAGTGCCTGCCAACAATCACATACCGTGGAGGAGTGTCTATTTTTAGGGAGGTGTATGCTTATGCCAACGAATGGTAAACAGAAAATATAGGACATCACAAGCCAACTAGATTTCACTAGAGCGGCTCCCATTTGAAGGATGCAACTGGTTTAGAAGGTCATCCCTCTTTCTCTATTGTTTACACAATTATGCTTTGACTGATAAATCAGGGGTAAAAATAGTGAAGAGAATTTGTTTATATTAATTTGGATAAGAGGATGAAGCCACTAGTCCAGGGTGTGAAAGTCCAATCAACAAGTGAGATAAAGATTCTCTATTTACGTCCTCATGAGATAAAAGAAGTTCACAAAACATGAGTAATTTTGAAGGTTTCAAAGGTAACACATGAGCAATTTACTTTGGAGTGGCAGTTAAATACCACATGTAGGTAGGTATGTTGGACACATTTTGCATACTTTGGTTTTTGGGAGTTTGATTGCACGAGTAGAGCTCATACTCGGTACAGGTGGAGGCTAGCAAAAGACTAGGAGCGACAAATCAAGAGAGCAATAATGGCCATAATCATGCATATCGACATAAACATCATTAATCAAAGAATAAGTGGTACCACAAGTTCAAAAACTAAATGATCATAGAGGCTATTAGTGACTGGTTCGTAGTCATAAACATGGTGTGAGTATGCGCCAAGTCAACCAAATAAAACATTCAAAGGAGAACACCACAAATTTATGCTTCAATATGACAAGAACAACTCATGATTCTTTCAATGTCACATTAAACACTCTCAGCTATTTTAGTAAAATCATGTTACTAAATAACCACTAGGCTTTAAAATTAAAATAACATCTAGCATGATATGAAAAAGTCTAGCCATAGTCCATACAAGCTTATATTTGCATCATTTATAATTTTACCAAATGCATCAGTTTCTTTTCCCAACAAGCACCATACAAAATATGGTTTAACAAAAACTCTCTAAATGATACAGAAAGAAAGCATGGGAGTACTCACATAACACTACTAAAACTAACAGCTCTGAATAAGAGATGCAACGAAAATAAGAGCTAAACATGAATTTTGCAGCAGCTAGAAGAAAAACTAAGAATACGAGCATAACAAGTATTCAAACGAAAAAGCGGAGTGTGTGTCTCTCCCAAAAAAGGATGCTATGTTCCAATGATATTATTGCAGCAAGAAAAAGAAAAGTAAACAGAAAAAAAATAACAGACGCTCCAAGTAAATTTCATATGATGTGACTGAATAAAAATATAGTTTCACTAGAAGTGACCTTATAAATGGTTGATGAAGAAGGGGATGCCTTGGGCATCCCCAAGATTAGATGCTTGAGTCCTCTTAGAATTTTCTGGGATGAACCACGGGGGCATCCCCAAGCTTTGACCTTGCCCTCTTCTTGATCACATATCACCCTCTGCTCTTGACCCTTGAAAACATCCTTCACACCACACTCAAAGAGTAATTCGCATTAGAGAGTTAGTGCAACAATAAAAAAATCCATGGGTTATGTATAGGAACAAGTTCTATTGATACTTTTAAACATTACCTAAAACCATTAATGTTTCGTGAAGAAGATAAATCCACTTGACATTGTAAAAGAGCAAATACAAGAAAAATGACAGAATCTGCCAAATCTAGAACATTCTATAAAGACAAAAAATTTCGGGGAACTTACACTGCTCAAATTAAAAAAACATAAAGAATGAAAAAGTTGCGGAATTAGCTGAGGAATAAGCACAAACAATTTCAGTCTTTCTGAATTTGTCGCGATTTTTTACGGTGGACAGCAGAAATCTGTTTCCTTCGCAAAAATCGCAAAACCAACTCCAATTTTCGTCAGAAACTTTACTTGGCACAACTAATAAATTAAAATAAATATACAAAAGAGTTGATATAGAAGTATACATCCCCTTGAATCAAAGAAAACAGAGTAAAACAAAGCAAAAATAAAACATGGGTTATCTCCCAAGAAGTGCTTTTCTTTAACGCCTTTTAGCTAGGCCCAGAAAAGTGGATTCAAGTATTTTCAACTGAAGAAGCATCCAAATTCTAATAAGTTCGAATAATAGAGTCAAAAGGCGACATCATTCTCTTTCTAGAAAAGTGTTCCATACCTTTCTTGAGTGGGAGTTGAAATTTAATATTCCCCTCTTTCATATCAATAACAGCACCAACAATTTTAAGAAAAGGTCTTCCCAAAACAATTGGACAAGAAGGTTTGCATTCAATATTCAAGACAACAAAATCAACGGGGACAATATTATTATCAACCATGATAAGAACATCATCAACTCTCCCTAAAGGTTTCTTTCTAACATTATCAATAAGACGAACATCCAAATAATAGGGTTGCAAAGGTGGCAAACAAAGAATATCATAAAGTCTCTTAGGCATTACAGAAATACTAGCACCAAGATCACATAGAGCATTGCAACTAAAATCATTCACTTTCATTTTAATAATAGGTTCTAGCCCGTCATCTAAGTTCCTAGGGATAGAGGCTTCACATCTTAATTCATCCTCTGTAATTTGCATGAGATCATTTGTAATATGTTTTGTGAAAGCCATATTCATAGCATTATCATTATGAAAACTAGCAAGATTTTATAAGAACTTAAGCACTTCAGTTATGTTGCAATCGTCAAAGTTAAGATCATTTTTATCAAAGGTAATGGGACCATTGTCTCCCATGTTTCTAAAAATTCAGCACTATTATCAGGAGCATTTTTAGCACTTTCAGGCAATTTTGCATTTTTAATAGCAGTAGTGGGAATATTGCAAACACAATTACTTTAACATTTATAGTAGAAGGTTTACTAGCATTAGAGGCTGCCGTTTTACTAGTGGTGGTAATGATGCAAACATTAGCTATATTATTCTTTCTAGATATTTCATCTTCTCTTTCCCATCTAGCATGCAGTTCAGCTAACATCCTAACATTATCATCAATTGGAATTTGGATGGAATTCAAGGTTTTGCTTTCTTTAACATCATGAGGCATAACTTTTAGTTTCACAAAATCAACATCAAGAGCAAGGCTAACTTTAGAAGTAAGAACATCAATTTTTCTAAAATTTTCCTCAACAGATTTCTTGAAAGCAGTTTGTGTACTAATAATTTTTTTAAGAATTCTCAAGATGAGAGGGTACACTTTTGTTTCACCTTTTCCGAGTTCAGACCTCTTATTCCTCTTTTCGGATTTTTGGGTGCGCTTGTTGGCCTAGTCTTTGCAAATATAATGCTTGTAAGCTTGAGTTCTACTCTAAGATATGTGTCTTCCCTGGTTATAGTCCTATGCACAAAGTCTACAAGTGTCTTGATCGCACCTCGGGAAGAATTAATATTTCTCGTGATGTTATTTTCGATGAGAACATTTTCCTTTCTCTGGAATTTCCATTGATATTGCGGATGTTCAGCATGCACATTCTTTTCCTATGGATGAACCGGTTCCGGATGTACCTGTGCGCAAATATGATATGTCCTATTTGTCTACTAACCCGCATGTGTCAGGTGTTATTTATTCGATGCCATCACAGGTACCTCCGACGGCTCTTGGCACTGCCATCTCGGACGAGAGCAACGTCGAGGTGATAGACGTGCATGGCTCGGGCGCGTCTCCCGACGAGACCACGTCGCCTGGACCATCGCCAGCCTCACCTACCTCCCCGCCGCCTACTGGGTCGGCCCAGCCCAGTGCCTCGCGCCAACCCGCGTCGCCTTCCCCTGGCTACGACGCCTCTAGTTGATCCGTCTCCTTCCATGTTGGAAGCCCCGTCGCACGCTCCTGTCCACGGCATGATCAAACGTAATCTTAATCATACACGCAAGGAGTTGATACCCACTTATGACACAGTCTGTTATCATCCGCGTCTCCGCGCGTTCTTTGCCGCCCCGGTATCTCATCGCGGCGCTCTTCGTGATCCTGCATGGCATGCGGCCATGGCTGAGGAGTTTTCTTCCCTCCGCGAGACGCGCACATGGACTTTAGTGCCTCGCCCTCCTGGAGTTAATATCGTTGGCAAAAAGTGGATCTTCAAGACCCAACATTGTCCCGATGGTTCGATTGACAATCATAAAGCTCGCCTGGTTGCCCGTTGCTTCACTCAGCAGCATGGTATAGATTATGGTGATACCTTTAGCCCAGTTGTCAAGCCAGCCACTGTTCGTTTGGTACTCTCACTTGCAGTCTCCCACGGCTGGACTCTTCGTCAGGTGGATGTTAGTAATGCATTTCTGCATGGGTACTTGGATGAAGATGATTACATGTAGCAACCTCCCAGTTTGAGGATGCACATGTTCTCTCGCATGTCTGCAAGCTGCAGTGGTCTCTTTATGGTCTCAAGCAGTCTCCTCGTGTCTGGCACGCTCGGCTAAGTCAGCTACTTCTTCAGCTTGGGTTTGTTCCCTCCAAGACGGATACTTCATTGTTCATCTTCTCTCGCGGTACTGCACAAATTTACATGCTTGTCTATGTCGATGACATTGTTATTGTTGGCTCTTATCCTGTTGCGGTGGATCTCTTGGTACAATCCTCGGCAGCTAGTTTTCCTATAAAGGATTTGGGCAAGCTGCAATATTTTCTTGGCCTCGAAGCGTCTTTCCATTCAGGGGGCATGAAATTGACTCAGCGAAAGTATGCATTTGATCTTCTTCATCGAATCAATATGGAGAAGTGCAAGCCCACTTCCACTCCACTTGTCACGTTGGCGCCACTGTCTCGTGAGTCTGGTGCTCTACTTGGTGCTGATGATTCCTTCTGGTATCGCAGTGTGGTTGGAGCACTTTAGTATTTGACGCTAACTCGCCCAGACATTTTCTTTGCTACGAATAAGGTGAGCCAGTTTCTCTCACAGCCGACTGGGGTTCATTTGGAAGTTGTTAAGCGTATTCTGAGATATGTCAAAGGTACGCTAGATACAGTACTACAGATAGGCAAGTCCAACTCCACCAGTGTTAGCATATTCAGAAATGCAGATTGGGCTGGCTGTGTTGATGACATACGATCCACCGGTGGTTTTGTTGTGTTTGTTGGGCCAAACCTTGTCTCTTGGAGCTTGAAGAAGCAGCCCAACGTGTCGAGATCTAGCACCAAGCCTGAGTACAAGGCATTGGGGAATGGCGTTGCCGAGGCCATGTGGGTTGAGGCCATGTGGGTTAAAAGGAGAACCCTGGCAAATTGTAGCCTGGTGCAAGATGAACCGGTGGAAGCCTTCTCCATGTTTAGGCAATTAACGCATTTTTCCACGATTTGATTTGAAGTTTGTACTTACATGTTTTACGTGTGTTTTTTCCATTAGCTATTGGCCCGGGACTAGAGCGGGCAGTGTCAAACGTTCGCATGGCCACAAACCCTTTTAGTCCCGTCGTAATATGGACCGAGACTAAAAGGGTTCTAGCAACCGCAATACAGATCATTCAGATTCTAAGTGTACATCCCATGGAGCATTTGATATGCAGGCACCCACGAGCCACCATCGGGTTGTATGCACGCAAAAACCGATTATTTTGTTCTATCTACAAAATCCATCATTTCATCGCCCTAATACCGATCATTCGGATTCCATGCATACATTCGACGGTGCATTTGATATGCAGGCACTCACGAGCCACCGTCGGGCTGTATGCAGGTAAAACCGTATGTTTTTTTCTGTCTACAAAATCGTTCATTTCATCGAGTGTTTTGCATACATCTAATGGTTTGTTCCAACTTCTTCTCGGTTTTTACGACATAGTTACATAATTAAAAGGTTTAATACATTATTACACATCACCAACAACATCCCTAACTAGTGTCGTGGTATAAACTATTTTTTCGTGTGTTTCCCTTTCTTATGATTGCGACGTAACCATGTAAAATTTTCATCATTTAACACGATGCTTGTGTCAGTTTTCACTGTGAAGGTTGGAATTTCATCAAACTTATTATAATTTTGTCACATGTTTGTCTTGTTCTCCACTCCCACGATGTTTATTTTCTCTGAAAGAACTACGTGGCGCCTTGGCTCATTGTACGATGTATTTACTTGCCTTTCTTTTGTTTGTTTCGGTTTGGTAGACATGTCCTTCAAATAGAAAACCCGAGCCACTTCACTGGCTTGGACGAATGGTTCGGCGTCGTACCCTTGATTCTTGAGATCCACTGTAGTCATTATGTAATGCGGGTCTACCTATACCCCTTTACTATACTTGTACCCCTTTAGAATTATTTAGAAGGCTTCCACACTAGTTAATCTATAATGGTTAAGTGAAGATAATTTCTAAAAGATAGGAAAACCGTGTCCCGTAAACTTGCTCTCGTGAAAGATATAGGTCCCGTGACAGCTAAATTAGCATGGAAAAGAAGCCAACCAATGATCGGATGAAAATAAAATTAGCATTAAAACACGAAAGCTGGTATCTAACACAATAAATTGGAGAAATCTAGCCAACTCTAGCATCATGCAAGATGAACCGGTAGGAAACCTTTCCTTCACGAATAGTAAGGTGGATACAAAACACTTATTTGTACTAAACCATTTTACTTTCTTGTAGCGTATTTTCTCTTCCCCAACTTGTAATTTAAACACTTACAATTTTCAACTATTCAACAAAAATTAACAGGATCACACCACAACTAAATAGTGAGCAAATTTTGAAAATTTTACTTGCATTAATTGTAAAAGCATATATTGGCTAGAGACGGACATAATTCGTTTCCTTTCAAGACATTTATTGTCTTTTGGTTATAGGAAACACTTCTAAATTGGAAAAAATAGTCTGAAAGAATGAAATTCCATGTGTGTGCATATTTGTTGTTCCACTTAGATGAAATTCAAGTATATGTGTATATTCATGCATGTCTACGGGTGTATCCTTAAATATTACGAAGGGGAGCTCTAAAGGTGATACATGTTTCTAGAGTACATGCCTTTATGTGTATGTATTTATTAACAAATATGAAATGAAGAAACTCCGATTGTACACATTGCTTGTCTACTGGTTTTTCTTTCCAACATACTCCCTCCACATCCGGCACCACTTAGGGGCACTTCTTTTGTGGTTTCTAGACTGCTTCTAGGCCACAGGAAGTAGAAACCCAAAAGAAGTGTGCAGATTCTGCTAGCTTCTGTACACCACAGAAGCAGGTCTTGTACTAGAAGCGAGAAACTGGTATGGACCAGTTTCTGGATGGTTTCCCGAGCTTCCCACGAAAGATTGGATCGGTATATGGGATTGCCCCTTTTATCTCTTCTATTTACGCCATCTATGCCACTTTGCGTCGTTTCCGTCTCTAGCGCATCGGGTTGCTCGCTAGCATCACGTGGTCTGCTTCACTTTTCTAAATGTAACAGCATGCATGCACACAACCTAGCTATTACTCCATTGTTATTTAATAATCATGCAACGGTGCCTCCTAATCCATGCATGCACGTATGGTGCTGCTTAAATCTCGGATGCCTAGCGACACAATCAATTTATGTATTTTCTCCGTCTCCAAATAATTTTCTCAGTTTAATTTTAATAAAATCTTTTGCATGGAGTATATCTTATACATATCCGTTTATTAAGTGGATATATCAAATTCGGGTGTATATCGGACATATCACAACCTAACCTAGCAAATAAGCAAAAATAGTAGAAGCCAAAAGAACTCTCCTGAGCAGTTTCTTGAGTTTCTCACCACAACAGTTTCTCCCCACCACAACCTAGAAACTGGATTCTGCATACGAAGAAACTTAAAAGAAGTCACCATTAGTAGCGACCCCGGTGGTCGATTGGGCTGACTTTGACCGGTCCTTTTCAATGGGAAAGCGTCGTCGCCACCAACTACCCCTACACTCCCTACCGACCAAATCCTAACTTGTCGGGGCCAAAACCGTGGCTCTTTCTAGTCCATTATAAAGAATGAGGGTCCTGTTCATCCCCTCACTGGCTGGAATTTTTTACTTTTGGGCCCTGTTATGGTTTTTTTATCAGAAAGTTTTAGTGTGCTAGACATATACATATCATGGGAAGAGCGTGCCAGAAATTAAGACATGGATATGCTGTGACGCCCCGAGATCGGGCACTATGCAGATTTCAGCATTCCCGCCAAAATCCACATAATAACCGATTCCAGGTTGCCACTTGTGATAACATTACAACAGTTCACGAATAATCCACAACAACAACAGCAAAGAGATATACAAGATGGACTCAAACGAGTCAGGGATACAACGGATACAATACAAAGATCCAAATAACAGCGGAAGAAACAACATAGCGTCCGGCTACGGACAAGATACAAATTGGACTAAGAGTCCTGAAGATAACCGAGAGCGTCCAATCCCTGCCCAGGCCAAGCCGGAGGGATTCCCAAGCTAACGTCGTCAGACTTCAAACCTGTTGACTGCAATGTTGAATATGCAGCCACGTAAAAGATTCGTGGGTCAGTACGGTTAAGTACTGGCAAGTGGATAAATCATACTCACAAGATACCGGCGTAGCCAGTCATCACAAGATACAAATACTTTGGGATCAACGGAAAGGAAGGGTTTATTGCAAACAAGCGGCAGCGGGCTGCACTAACCAACTACAGAGACTCACTACAACATCCGGCTAAAAGAGGGGGATAAGATAGCGTATCGTAACCAACTACAACTACTCACCAGACAAACCCATCCAATGTTACCCCCTACTAAGGAAGCAACCCAAGGATACTCACACTGTTGGATTAAGGATGGATCAAGTTATTGTGTCAATAGGACTATTACTAGTCAAGTATCATTAGTTAGGTGTAAGTTGTGCTGAGTACTTGTTAGCCAGTACTTTCACCAAGTTAACCATAACCGCGGAAAACACGGCTTCTCGAGAAGATTTAACCCTGCAGGGGTGCACCAATTTGGCCGTACACGTAAGAATAACCCGCCAGACGGGGGATCAGCCCACCAAGCGAGGTACTCAACACAACCCAACTCTTCTTCGCATCAAGCCCAAAGCACCACGTGATGTGCGTGCGCGGCTAATCGAGCCCCACGAAGAAAAGGGGACCCTTATAGCACTGGAAGACCACGCCGCCCTAAATGCCGACTACAAAAGTTCCACCCTGGCGCCAAGGGTTCGTACCTGCATATGCGTGCATCAAATGGAAAGCCCGAACTAAGTGTGGCGATTTGGACGAGATGCGAATCGAATCAAGTTGAGGGGGGCGCCCATACTCGCTTCCCACATGCGGTTAGTGCGCTCATCATGGATCAGTAGACAAGACCCTTTTCCTAATTAGGGTCGACACTAGCAGGCTTCAAAACCACGCCGGGCCTCCTGCCGGTGCCTTATCAACAAATTATTATTACCCAAAACATTAACATGCTGTTGATTGAATTGAAACCCAACTATCAACTAAACAGGTGATACGAAAGGAACAAAAAGACTTGAGCGCAAACAACACTAAGCATGCAACTACGACACGAGGGCCAACAAGGTAAACAAACAATAGTTAATAGGAAGTGGAAGGAAAAGGCTATATCATGGCTGCAAGGTAAACAATATGATAGGATCGAGACACAAGCATCGTATCAAAAGGCTAGTATAAGAACAACGGAAAGAATCGGTAACAAGTGATGAAAGGCAGCCATTTGGCAGCAAGTGATTATACTTGCCTGGAATCCAGCAAGCAGAGATAGCAGAACTTGTCGTTGCTCACATCATCTCAACGTCCTATCCGCGAAGAAGCAACGAACCTCGAACAAACACCGGATGCAACAATTACTTCTACGGCAAAAGATCCAGCATGATCCTATTTTATATGCATGGCATGGCAAGATGCAACGGGGGAAACAACTTAAGCAATTTAATCGGAACTGTAGTCCGGACAAATAATTATTGGTTCAAGTTGTTTAGCTAACCATCAACATTAAACGTTGATTAACAGGGTTAAACAAGGTAGAGGTGATCTATCCAATATTAAATGGAATAGGGCAACAATTGAATTAAATACCCCAACACATTCCATATTTATTTATTAGGTGAACATACATAACACTACTACAAATGCAACATGCAAGGTGCAAACATGAACATGGATGGCATGAACAGATTAAGTGCATTTTTCTGGTTTGAAAACATATTTTATTTGTTGGATTTGGAATTAAAATGAGCAAGTTATCAAATTAGCAATTTTAATGCATTAATTAAGAAATAGTTGTTTTCAGCAATTTAAATTATTCAAAACAGAAAACAAAGTTTATATTTGCAAAGTTTAGAGAATTTTGATTGGAAAACATATTTTATTTTTCAAATTTGGAGTTAAAATGAATTAGTTATGATTCATGCAATTAAATCAATTTAAATTGAGCCGGAAGCCCAACATTTAATTTAGGAGGTTCACGTTATTTATTTACCCATCAAGATTAAATGTTTTTTAACATGGGGGGCAATAATATAGATGAGCTACACAATTTAAATGGAACCGGGACAATATTTAATTATCCCAACTCATTCCATATTTACTTATTAGGTGACATTACTATTACCCGCACCCACAAGATGCAATGCAACACATGAATGAGATGGCATTTTAATTATAGTTGATATGTTATAGAAAATAGGGCATATAGGGTATAGGGTTGGGGTTTGGGTTCGCACGTTGGGAAGAGGATCGCCGGGGTCAACGCCGGAAACTTCGGAACATGGAGGAAGTAGTCGACGTCGCGGAAGTAGTTGGTAACCACGTAGTGGAAGCAGTCGTTCTCGTTCCGACGGGGGAACTAGTCGAAACCGAGATCATCGTATCGTAGAGGAAGTAGGCGTAGTAGTGGAAGTAGTCGTTCGGCCATAGGTGGTCGTTGTCGATCTTGGCGTCGTGGCGGATCTTGTCGACGAGGTACATGTGGGGCGGCGGTAGTCATTCACGGCACGTCCTTGTCGAAGAAGATCATGGCGACGAGGTACGGGCCTGGAGTGGACGGAGAGACGCGGTGCAGCGTGCGGCCAATACGGAAAAACACCCATCGAGCATCATCTTCAAGGTGGAGAAAGACGTTGTTGATTCAGGCCACCATTTGCTTCAACTATGAGATAGCCATTAGAAGGCGGCAACTCTGATGGAATAAGCCTCCTCTTGACACAAGGCATCCATAGCTCTCCAGGATTCGGATAACGTGGTGGCATTAACATGCTGCGGCGCCATGAAGAGGGGGTGGAGACGGACGCGGAGGTGGCGGTGGAAGCGGGCGCGGCGTCGTCGCGTATATCGGGCCACAGCCGCTCGAACACGATGTGGCTGCGGTACACCGACCCGGGCGGTGGCGAGGATCGCCGAAACGACGCCACCGTCATGCCCACGTGGCCACTGCCGTCTGCGGAACCACCGCCTCCGAAGACGAACATGAACAGCCCCGCCACGTATGCCAGCGCGACGAGCAGGACCACCGCGCCGCGCCGCCTCCCGCCGCTACCGCGCCCCGCCGGGTAGCGCCGCGCGGCCTTGCCGCCGCGCGCCGATGGCGCCACGGACAGCGCTCGCTCCCTCAGTGGTGGGGCTCTCGCGGAATCATGCGAGCTCTGCCCAGCTCGGGGGTGGAGCGGGTCGGCGAGGTAACGAGGAGAGGACGACGGGAGGAGGTGAGGCGACGGCCGGCGGAGGGAGGAGAGGGAGAGGAGATGGCGGCCGCCGGCGGGAGGCGGGGCGAGCTCGGAGGAAAGGGAGGAGATGGGGAAGGAGGGCGGCGACGAGCTCGGGAGGAGGGGCTCCGGGGAAGGGGAGGTGGAGGGGAGCTTGAGCTCCTGGCGGCGGCGCCTCCAGTCGACACAGAAACGAGGAGGGGGACGAGCGATGGAGAGGGACGGGTCGAGCGAGAGGAGGGGCTACCGTGTGTGTGCGGTTCGCTCTAAGGGGTGGGGGACCTGACTGTAAAAACAAGAAACGGCGGGGGGCAAAAGGAGGAGGGGGAGGGAGATTTAGGGTTTGGGTGGGGTTTTGGCCTGCTGGGCCTTGTTGGGCTGCTGGGTGGGCTGGCTGGCCTGGCTGCTGGGCTCTCTCTCTCTTTATTTTTATTTTTGTTTTTTTTAGAAACTGGTTAGGCACCAATAAAAATAGATTTTATACACCAAACGAATTCCAGAAAGTTTTTATAAAATTGGACTTGATGTAATTTAATTTGATTGCAAGTTTTAAATCAATAATGATGCATTATGCCATGTTATGCAAAGAAAAGAAAAATAAGCAACATGCTTTATTAGGGAAAAGAAATCCCCCGGGCGTTACATATGCTTATTTCCGTTACTACAAATTAGGAGGCAGCACGGATTTTGGGACGCGGTCGTTTACCGTACATTGCATGATATGTCCGATCCAGCTGCTCCTAAGCCACACTATAATTTATTCGCTCAGTCTCAAATTAAGTGTCTCAAAGTTTGTCAAAAGTGGATGTATCTAACACTAAATTATGTCTCGATACGTCCACTTCTATCAAAGTTTGAGACAATTAATTTGAGACGGAGGGAGTACCTATGTCACATTCCTTTCATTCTCTACCATGCATGTATACCCTAGCGCCGTCTCCTCCAAGGCGCGGCGCAGGGCAAGCCATCTCCAGCTCCCCGACGGCTACATAGGGACTGCCGGCGGGCAGCCTGCTGCCGTCTACTAGGACGATGGCTCCCCTGCCCCGTATGTCGGTGGCTTCCTTGGTGCAGCTCGGCGTGGCCGCTCTCTGCCAGCGTATGGGGGCAGGTTGTCGCTTGGTCTATATGAGATCACGGGACATTTTATTATTTGCCACATTTTTTTTTTACTTTTATAATTTGCCACAGCTTGTGTCACTCACAGTTGATGGTCAGTGTGGCAAATTATAAAGGATTTGAAAAAAGTGTGGCAAATTATAAAATATCCCATGAGATCACCCGTGCTCGACTCGTGGTCATCTTTGAGGATGTGTGTTGCCTTCGTCACTACTTACGCGGCATGTGGTACGTGCATCGTCGCATGAGCCAATTAGTAGAGCATGTGCGTAGCTTGCGCTCACCATGTAAGGTCATGCATGGAAAGACCCGCGATACATGGGGCCGACGAGGGAAGTGACGACGCTCAACTGCTATAGTGGAATGCAGGCACACCGCGTCGCCTTTAGTAACAGGCTCCACAACCTGCCGCCCAAGTCAAGCTGAGTTCATCGAAGCTCTATGCTACATAATGAGGAAGTGTGGATGAGAGGCGATACACTCTACACTAGTGGGGGTTTATGAGGAGGTGAGGCGACACTATCTGTGTTGGTCGGAACTGGCAGGACAGTGAGGCAGCGACCTAGATGCTATGGTTCATGCAGTTCCTAAGTCCTAACTGGCCGAGACGGGAAGATAGGAGCTCGACGATGTCCGGTACAGACATAGGGGGTCATCATCGTAGTGCTCCATCTCCTTGTCGATGACCGTCACGTACTTATGTTACAAATACAATACTCTAGAATTTAATGTTTGGCATTCTATTATATTTACTCACAAGAAATATAGACAATCAAACACAACTTTTGTCCATTTTAGATATATCTGCTATGATATTTAAAGAAACTAGAACACATACAATACCATTACTATTCTTACAATCCATCTAAGTGATTTGGAATATTGTGTCAAGATATGTGCATTTTTTTTTGTTCTTTTGGTCTAGAAGAAACGGTTTAACCAAAGATTTCGAATATCCTACAAAATGCAGAAAAAAAACATAAATTATATTACAAAATATGATTTCAATATAGTGCAAGTTCATTTTCCCCATCGATATGAAATTGGATAAAAATGTCATATCTTAAAATTTAGTTGCCATATAAAATATGCCCTTAGTTTTGCTATATATAATAGCAGCTTGTACTAGTTAAGATTGTATGTAAAAATAATAAATTATATATAAATGAAAAAATTCAGTATAACGATATTTTAGTAATTAATTTACAATTTACAACACAAACAATTCACAACCCGAGGGGGACGGGCTTCAGACAACTTCCTCCAGTGACGGTGAGGGGATACGAAAGGCTCATACGGAACTCTAGGCCTTGTCATATAGCGGCTAGGAGTTAACGTTTTGTGGAGTATCGTTTATTTGCTTCTATACTATATCATGCTAATTAACAGATCGTTTCGAAAAATCATCGCTATTAACATTATTCTGTAGTATTTATTTACGAGAGGTGACAACCAGATAGCTAGCTTGTATATGTGAAATCTACATCTAATGTGCAGCTAAAGTGCAGACCTCATGCTTACCACGGCGTGCCGTGGTGGGCCAGGTCGGTTGGTGCCGCCACCGCCCTCCTCGTCATGGGAGGTGTGATCGCCGACATGAAATATTGCTTCGGGGCCGACAAGAAGCTAGGACGACGTATGTGGTGGGCCTTCTCACCAGGGATTGAGATGTATAGGAGAGGTGGATGCGAAATACTAAATAAAGTTGATGTTCCATTTAGTGCAGATGGAAATATAGGCGTTACAAGGAATCATTCGGATCTGGGCGTGTAGTACTCGCGTTAACTGTCGCACATCCATCTCTAAGATGTGGTGGTTGTAGGCCTATGTAGCGTGGACTATTTTTTAGCAAACCATATATCCTAGCTGGGTTTTTTTTCTCGAGTAGTTGCCTAGTCTGCCTGCATTCATAATGGGGCCGAGGAATCACATAAGTTGGGTGGGGGCAAAGTTTAGTCAAATTACCTGATTTATAGCGGTATAATTAATAGCTAACGTGAGCACCCGCCAGTCTACCTCACAAGGTGGAGCTTGGAAGAACTAGCGCCACACAAGGTGGGCTTGGAAGAACTTTCAAAAAAATATGGCGAGCAGGTATTCGTTTACCTCTGCCACCCCCGGCAAAATGAGCCTCCATCCAAATTAAGAATATTTTTCGTATTATATGTGGCCCATTTAATTTCCTGAATTTAGTGTAAACATATGTGGTACATCGTCCTATTACTAGTCTTGAAATTGATTGGGCCTTCCCTAATGCTCCACGCCAGGCAGTTCTTAAGTTATGCTACAATTAGGATCTCATGCCAATTCAGTTTTCGATTAGTTTTACATTTTATTTATTTATTTATCGTTAATACTTACATATAGAAAAGAAACGGAAAAAATCAAGCAAAAGAAAGGAACGGCGCCGCTGCGCACGGGCGAGCTTCACAGCAACCTACGAACGGCGGCGCATCTCAATTTCGGCCGGCAGGAACGGCGCCGGAGAATACAAGGTTAACAGCAGCAACAAGTTCACCATTCATCACTTCATCACCCACGTCCCAGAAGTATCCATGCCACTATTATTGCCACCGCCGCCCCCTGCTCGCCGTGGCGGAAGCTCGCGACGGCTGAGCCGGATCTGAAGGAGACGACGATCTAGGAACAGGCACTGGGCCGATCTGACCCTCGACGCGCTGCTACACATATTCCATAAGCTGGACCACGTCGACCTCATGTTTGGCGGTGCGTCGAGGACGTGCCGGACCTGGCGAGCCCGAGCTGTGGCGATGCATCGATCTACGCGGCCACTCTCAGCTCTTCCGCGAGATCATCAGCCTCAAGAGGATGGCTCGCCTCGCCATCTGGTTCAGCGCGGGACAGTGCGTCAACTTCGGGGGCGACCACAACTACGTCGACAACGATCTCATCCGCTTCCTTGCTGATCAGTAAGTAAGATTTATGTTCGTCATCTGCCAGTGCAGGGGCGGACCTAGGGAAATATTGCACCGGTGTCACTATATCAGTCACAGACAATTTTCACCTTGAGTTAGGGGTGTCATACGCTACAAAAGTACAAAATAGAGCAAGAAATATGGATTTTACCCGGTGTCATGTGACACCTGCTAGCTTAGTGTAGGTACGCCCCTGTGCCAGTGCATCTCCCTAGTCACTTTCATTCTGTTTTTCTTTTCTTTCCACGGCCTGATTTGGTACTAAATACATAGAGAAATTTGGTACTAGCATTAGGATTATTTTTAATCACTGCAGTTTTCTTTGATGATGATCGTGTGCTATTCTTGCAGGGCACCCTTCCTAAAAAGCCTACGTCTTACCGAGTTCCATATTAGCATTAAAGTATTTGGGGAGACGATTAAGGAGTGGCCTCTCTTGGAGGAGCTTGAGCTTTACACAACGTATAAGGATGCCACGAGGATTATTGAACTTGTTGCCACAACTTGTCCGCAACTGAAGCACTTCAAACGTGTCCAAGGAGGAGGAGGCGGAGTATACCCCGCCCAGGACAATGAAGCCTTGGCAATTTCAAGGATGCATGAGCTACGCTCCTTGCAGATTTTCCACGTCAATATCGACAACAAAGCACTAACAACAATCCTTGACATGTGCCCTCACCTGG
Source organism: Alopecurus myosuroides (assembly GCA_028641055.1). Taxonomy (NCBI): domain Eukaryota; kingdom Viridiplantae; phylum Streptophyta; class Magnoliopsida; order Poales; family Poaceae; genus Alopecurus; species Alopecurus myosuroides. Next base: position 3,830,207 of record CM054057.1, read on the forward strand.
AGTTCCTTGACATTCGTGATTGTTGCAATGTCGTTATAGATAGTACCGTGCAAGCCAAGTGTGACAGGATCAAGACCAAGTATTTCAAACCATTTTGTCAATTGGACTGAAACCGTGACCTGTCCAGGGGTCCGGGCTGCGTGTTAAGTAGACGTAGAAACCCTACGCAGGTAGATTACAAATACGACTCGGGTAGAGTACTTACTCTATACCGATGCGTATAGGGAAAGGAAACCTATTCGTACTAGAACATTGCTTAACAGCCCCCCTTAATCTAAACATCGGGAGAGGTTTAGATTATGCTTAAACTCATCTAAATCTCTAAGACCTAACACTTTGGTAAAACCATCTACAACTTGGACCCTTGTAGATATAAACTTAATATCAAGTAACTTTGCTGCAACTCGTTCTCGAACAAAGTGATAATCAATCTCGATATGCTTGGTCCTGGCATGAAAGATAGGATTTGCAGAAAGATAGGTGGCACCAATATTATCACACCAAAGACAAGGTCGTTATAAAGGAGAAACTCCCAATTCTCGAATCAAGGCTTCCATCCAAATAATTTCAGTTGTAGCATTTGCAAGTGCTTTATATTCTGCTTCAGTACTAGAACGAGAAACTGTGGCTTGTTTACGAGCACTCCATGAAATCAAATTTGGACCAAAGAAAACAGCAAAACCACCAGTGGATCGTCTATCATCAAGACATCCTGCCCAATCCGCATCTGAAAATGCACTAAGAAGAGTAGACGGAGATTTCTGAAAAGTGAGTCATATATCAATTGTACCTTTGATGTACCGAAGAATACGCTTGACAGCTGTCCAATGACTAGTGGTAGGTGCATGAAGATACTGACACACTTTATTTACTGAGAAGGATAGATCCAGTCGTGTAAGTGTTAGATATTGTAATGCACCAACAATACTCCTGTAATTTGCACAATCCTCTGAGCTGAGAGCAGTCCCATCTGTCAATGACAACTTCTCGGTGGTGGATAATGGAGTAGGACAAGTAGTACAATGTTGCATTCCAACCTTTTTCAATAAATCAGCAGCATATTTTTCTTGTGTCAAGACAAGTCCTTTAGAACATCTCTTAACTTCAATTCCCAAGAAGAAGTGTAAATCACCAAGATCTTTGATTGCAAATGATGTGCTCAAATTTTGAAGCAGAACCAAAGTAGCTCTATCACATGAACTAGCCACAATTATGTCATCAACATAAATCAATATAAACATGGTTATACCTGACTTCTTGGAAAGGAAAAGAGAGGTGTCAGCTTTTGAAGAAACAAACCCAAACTTTTGAGCTTAACCGAGAATACCATGCTCTTGGTGCCTGTTTTAAGCCATATAGAGATTTATCCAATCTGCAAATGTGATGCGGAAAGCGAGAATCCTCAAACCCAGGGGGTTGTTTCATATATACTTCCTCCTCCAGAACGCCATGAAGAAACGCGTTCCTTACGTCTAGCTGTCGTAGGCTCCACCCTTGAGACACAGAAATAGCAAGAACAAGTCTTACCGTAGCAGCCTTAACAACAGGGCTAAAAGTATCCTCATAATCCATTTCATATCGTTGTTTGAATCCCGTTGCTACCAAACGTGCTTTGTACCTCTCAATAGTACCATCAGCATGTCGCTTAATGCGATAAACCCATTTGCAATCAATCAAATTTTTGTTGGAACTAGGAGGAACAAGATGCCAGGTTTTGTTTTCAATCAATGCCTTGTATTCCTCATGCATTGCCTCTCTCCAATTATTGTTACAAATCGTAGGCGCATAGTCGATCTACCGAGGCCAAGCAATCACAGCAAAACACGACACCGAGATTTGGTAACGCAGTTCGGCGAACTCGCCTACATCTGCGGGGCATGACTACGGGCGCACCTCCCCATTGATACCGCTGCACCGGCCGCCTTGGTCGCCGGCACAAACCGCCGGCTTCCCTTGCGCGCCTGCTGCTATCAAGTCGTCATCGACGACAAGCCCGCCGAGGCAATACAGACGCACCAGATCTCAACGCCACGCTGGTCCGGCCGCCCCTGCCACGGGCGCCGGACCGTCCCCTCGTGATCTTGTGTCTAGCCTACCAGCTTTCGTCGTGTCTATTTGGGCTACTCCCGGTGCCTTTATATATTAGGCCAGGTTACACGTGTCCGACTCAAACACCTAACCTTCCGTTAATTACAAGTCCAATTGTAACCCTACACGTACACATATTCGACACATATTCCAACAAACTCCACCTTGGCGAATATGTCCTTCGCCGTCTTGAAGCCGTCATGTATGAACCTCTGTATACCTGGACTTGAACCATTAATCATGAGCTCCGTTGCTACTCCATTGACTCCATATGACTCCACCTGCAACCGTAGTCCCTTCCTTGTTTCACCACAGTCAATACTCCCACGAAAATTAAGTTCTTCCCCACTCTTGTCTTGTGCTCCTAAATCTCCGGAGTATCCGTCCACCACCATCACACAACGATCATAAAGTCACCATATCGACAACGCCGTTGCATCGTCACCTTGGTGGCCTCGTCCTTGATCAATGTGAAAGTGAACAACTCACATATTAGGTGTCACAAATAAGAGTTACCTGAACTCATCATTCTCGCTATTGTTGACTGCATCTCTGAAAACTTGAAGAAATTTCGCCGTTGCCTTAAGTCATCTCCAGTCAAATTCACAACTGTCTCATCACCGCTTTCGCAGATTCTCCATGGCCGACTCATGTCCATCACTTGATGTCAATCCCGATAGACCCAGTTACCAACTCGAACCTGGTACTTGCCAACACTGCTTCAGAACCCCTGCACACATGTCAAACCTCATGTCCGATCGTCCGTGCCCTGGTCCATCGCCGTGTCCCGTGCTTACCGCACACCTCGCCGCTATTACCGCGTCGAGCATCCACAATCTTGGCCAAGATCTTCAGGGTCGCGTACCCACACCATCTCAGACCCCACTGCAGATACCACCAGTCATACCCGACCGGTGCCGAGTTCCACGTATCCCTCCGAACCCTGAGCTCCAGTCCGAATCACGTGCTTCTCGCCTTCCCGCTGACTAGGCTTCGGCTCTCTGCTAGCTTACGCCGTAGCCACTCCATCAGCCGAGTGGAATCTTTGGACTCCAGCTCCACCTTCAACATGACTCCATGGTAGATGATCAGTCCACCCCGCGCCCTGCCGACCTCAAGATATTACATGTGCACCATCTTGAATCAACCGCGCCGCCGCATGTCGAAGCACGCAAGCCCTCAGGCATGCGCCACGTGTTTCCACGCCACAGAATTCGGACACCATCAGCCGTCACGCTCCTACGTCGTCGTCGCCGATCTTCACCGTCTTCTGTCCCGTCAGACTGTCCAGTCCGACCCAGCCGAACGCATCCGACTGCAATCATGCTCCACCTTGCGCCTAGTACACCCGCCAAATTGCCGTGCACTGTCCGGCGCCCGTATATGCATGATCATCCTTTGCGACGCCTTATGCATAGCTCGCCAATCTGACAACCACCTGGTAGTATCTCCTATGCAATTAGCAACGTACGCAAACGAATTTTGCTTCCCTGGTAGCTTTCCATGGGTGCACCTAGCCTCCACAACTCCCAATGCCTATTCCCTTGATTACGTTGCTTCTCCATGCATAAAATACAAATCTCGGTACACGTGCCATCATGTCCAGGTTTCCTTGGCCTTCTCTCGTACGTTCACTGCCATGCACTTGAGAAGTGCAAATCAGCCCGTGAAACACCGCACACCAGCTTTGACCCGTCATGCTGAGCCTTGCTTCACGTGCTAGGCCCCTGCCTAGTCGGGCCACGTACCATCTGATATGTACGCTGCCAACCGTGGCCAAATTCTGAACCTTTTGCTGTCTCCGATCGCCATACTGCTGCCTTGATCACGATGTTCCGTCCGCTTCAATCGTGAATGATTCCGATCAGTTTACGATCATCGCTTCTAACGAAAAACAGCGAACCACCTCCGCTCGATCTTGCAGCACCCTCTAGCTCGATTTCCAGCGCGTCCGAACCTTGCTCTGATACCACTTGTTACAAATCGTAGGCGCATAGTCGATCTACCGAGGCCAAGCAATCACAGCAAAACACGACACCGAGATTTGGTAACGCAGTTCGGCGAACTCGCCTACATCTGCGGGGCATGACTACGGGCGCACCTCCCCATTGATACCGCTGCACCGGCCGCCTTGGTCGCCGGCACAAACCGCCGGCTTCCCTTGCGCGCCTGCTGCTATCAAGTCGTCATCGACGACAAGCCCGCCGAGGCAATACAGACGCACCAGATCTCAACGCCACGCTGGTCCGGCCGCCCCTGCCACGGGCGCCGGACCGTCCCCTCGTGATCTTGTGTCTAGCCTACCAGCTTTCGTCGTGTCTATTTGGGCTACTCCCGGTGCCTTTATATATTAGGCCAGGTTACACGTGTCCGACTCAAACACCTAACCTTCCGTTAATTACAAGTCCAATTGTAACCCTACACGTACACATATTCGACACATATTCCAACAATTATCATCTCCAAGAGCCTCGGATAAATTACTAGGTTCTCCCGCACTTGTAAATAGACCATATTTGATAACACTGCCAGTCCACTTATTTTTGTACGGTATAATACCTTCACCCCACTTTCGTGGTTTTTGAATACCTCTCTGCAAACGTGTACGCAGGGGAGAATTATCGGGCACAGAAGATCCAGCGCTGTCATCCGAATCTGCATTGTTTTCTGTAGAGCAATCATTACCTGCTGGGCAATCATTGGAGCAATTATTGGCTGCAGAGCAATCATTGGAATAATCAGTGTGTGCAGGGGAATCATCATGTGCTGCATGCAGAGGGGCCCCACGAGGGACAGCAGCATCGCGCGCAGCAGATTCACGCGCGGAAGAGCCAGTGCTGCCAGCACCCGCACGTGGTGAGGTCCCGTCGCTGTCGGCATGCGGAGACGACGTGTCGGCAGAAGACTGGCCAGGCGGGGACGTCCGGCCATGCGGGGACGCGGAACGAGAAGACCGGCCAGCCAGGGATCTGTGAGCGCTGCCCGAGGCAGATTGGCTGGCAGAGGAAGGTTCTGTCCCGGAATCTGTCGGAAAATCATCCTCGGTAGATGTGCTGAACAGATTTTCACTTGTTTCTCCATTATTTGAGCTGGGATCTTCGGCAGAATTAGTAGAAAAGTTTCCTAAAGCTGCAACAGTGCCACTTGTACACATTAAGGGGTTAGCAATAGGGACAATAGGCATATGATCATCAACATGTATACCCTCATTGGATGACAAAGAATTTTGAGAATTCGGCAATAAGAGAATTTCGGCACGTAATTGTGCACCTGCATTAGGATGAAGGGTTTTGAAAGGAAAGATGTTTTCGTCGAAAACAACATCTCGAGAGATATAGATTCGTCCAGTGGAAACATCAAGACACTTCACCCCCTTATGCCTAGGACTGTAGCCCAAAAACACACATTGCTTGGAACGGAAAGAGAGTTTGCGTGTATTATAAGGGCGAAGATTGGGCCAACACGCACACCCAAAAACACGAAGGGCATCATAATTTGGTTTAACTTGAAGGAGTTTTTCTACGGGAGACACAAGTTGAAGAACTTTAGTTGGAAGCAAGTTTATAAGAAAGGTGGAAGTAAGGAATGCTTCGTCCCAAAATTTGAGAGGCATGGAGGAATTAGCAAGAAGAGCAAGACCAACTTCAACAATATGTCTATGCTTACGTTCTGCGGAGCCATTTTGTTGGTGAGCATGCGGACAAGATACATGATGAGTAATGCCAACCTTTTGAAAGAAGCCATGAAGTTTTTCATATTCTCCCCCCGCCCCAATCTGTTTGCATGGTGATAATTTTGCGATTAAACTTGCGTTCAACAAGCTGTTGAAAATTGAGAAACACTTGATACACCTCATGTCTATTTTTGAGCAAATAAATCCAGGTAAACTTGCTATAATCATCAATAAAGCTTACATAATACTGGTGTTTGCCAACAGAGGCGGGAGCAGGACCCCAAACATCAGAAAACACTTGTTCCAAAGGAACAGTGGAAACACTACTAGAGGTAGGATAAGGTAACTGATGACTTTTTGCTTGTTGACACGGATCACACACATATGGATTTATTTCAGGAGTGTATGGGAGATTATTCTTCCTAATAATTTGATGAACAATAAAAGACGAGGATGCCCTAATCGACGATGCCAGGTAGATGAAGACGGCTTGACAGTAATGAAAGCATGCTTGGGAGACTTGGCGGCAATGGGAACAAGTGGATATAGGCCGCCATGACATGGACCTCTAAACAGAATTTCCTTGGTTTCCTGGTCCTTTATCAAGAAAAAGAAGGGATGAATTTCAACAAAAGCATTATTGTCCAAGGCAATTTTATGAGCAGACAAAAGATTCTTTGTTGCACTAGGAACATGTAATATGTTGCGCAGGTGTAAAGAAGAATGAGGGGTATATAATGTTGAATGACCAATATGCTCAATTTTCATACCTGCACCACTGGCGTTGTGAACTTGATCATGTCCCCGATAATTTTCACGAGTGTGTAGCTTGTTTAATTCCCCAGTAATATGATCTGTAGCTCCAGTATCCATATACCAATTAGTGTCCACTCCATATGCACCCTTCTCATTGCGAGTATTGTTCCTATCATCTCCATCATCATCCTTGCGATCCTCATATCACCACCAACAGTCACTCGCCGGGTGGCCATACTTTTTGCAAATCTAACAAGTAGTATCTTCAAACGGTGTGGGAGTGCGACCACGACCCCGGCCACCTCTAGGTGCACCACGATTTTTGTCCCTTCTGTAGTCATCACGACGAAAGTATTGTTGCTGTCCCCGATCATCACGACGATAATTATCACGGTGATACTGCTCACGGTATCCACTGCCCCCACGGTCATCACGGCGATACTGCCCCTCATCACGACGGTACTGGCCTGCGCCACTCCTATCATCTCGACCGTGATAATACTGATACCCACTGTTATTACGATCATCACGAAAGCGACCTACATCACCTCGACTATCACCACGATACTGCTGTCCACTACTGCCCCCACGGACAGTAGCATTAGCTGAAGACTGAAAAACCGGATTGTTGTGGCCAGCTTGGTCTGACAGAGTTGACTGCCTGTAGTCATAAGCTTGAAGTTGAGCACACATATCAGTCAATGTGGTGTGTGGAACTGCATTAATTGATGCGACAAAAGGTGTGTATTCTCCATCCAGCCCGGCAAGAACATAGCCTTTTAACTCATCATCATCAACCACTTTCCCTGCTGCAGCAAGTTCAGACACGAAGCCTCTCATCTTTGCAATGAACTGTGCTGCTGACATGTTCTGTTTCTTTGTATTGCTCAAAGCACCCCTTAACATATTGATTCGGGCACGAGACTGAGAGGAAAATAAATCATTGATTGTAGTCCATACCTCGTGAGAGTGTTCAAACCCAATAACTTGAGCAAGGAGTTCCGGACCAAGGGTTTTGACGAGATAACTTAAAACTGTCTGATCACGAGCAAGCCAGATGTTATAAGCTTCATTGGCTATGGTGGTTTTCTTCTGCTGGGCATCTTCTATCTCCACGGTTTTTGCTGGTGCAGAGTCGGACCCATCAAGTAATCCTATGACCTGTGCACCACGAAGGGCAGGAAGTACCTGTGCCTTCCAAAACAAGTGATTTTCCTGTGTCAATTTGTCACACGGGGGAGTTCCAAGTGCAGCCGCAAGAGATGCAGCAGCAGATGATGACGAGGAAGATGCCATCGTAACTTAGGACCCTTTCGAACTCTGATTTCTGGATCGCTTCTGGTTGTTTTTCTTCCTGCTGTTGGGCTAATTTCTGGATCGCTTCTGGTTGTTTTTCTTCCTGCTGTTGGGCTGTTTTTCTTCCTGGACAATGGATTTTTCACGGGGCGTATGATTTCTTGATCGCTGTTTGCTTGGGCGTCTGATTTCTTGATCGCTGATTGCTTGGCTGTCGGGATCCTGCACTCGGCGCTCGCCGGCGGGTTTGATTGTTTCGAGATCGAATCTTAGTTCGCTAGACGTCGGAGGCTTGGCTCTAATACCATGTCAATTGGACTTAAACCGTGACCTGTCCAGGGGTCCGGGCTGCGTGTTAAGTAGACGTAGAAACCCTACGCAGGTAGATTACAAATACGACTCGGGTAGAGTACTTACTCTATACCGATGCGTATAGGGAAAGGAAACCTATTCGTACTAGAACATTGCTTAACACATTTAACCATACTATTTAGTATACTACATACTGGATGTATCCTAAAACAATGACGAGCATGACTGTCAATTTTTGTACGCCGAGGGCCATGACTCCGAACACTCCGACCACTATTGTCGTGCCGAGGAGATCGATTTTGAAGAGTACGGAAGAAGGTTTGACAAGAACACACATAGACATCGACACAGGTACCTTAGAATCTAATGAATTGGTGATCTCGATGTTCCGACGCAATTGCATGGATGTTGCATACTACGGTAGCACCACTAAGCCCGGCCGGTGTACCATGCCGGTGGTACTAGTACATCTGAACTAGCGGTGATATTGCTGAACCAGCGGTATCATATTGTTTTTTTTAACTTAACATTTATTGGAGGATGTATGGTTGTTTGTTTTGTAATTCAGAAATATTTTCTGAAAACATTTATTCTAATTTTCTTTTTTTTTTCTTTTCCATAATCAGTGGCTCTCCTGACAGTGGTATTTATTGAATGATTATTGTTATCTCATGGATTGGAATGTTAATTGCACTTTATTTGTTTAGTTTTTTTTAGAAGAATTTTATCTTTTCTTTTCAAAATATTTAAACTCGAAGTGCGAGTTGTATTTTTGCTGTTATACTGGTTGCATATGTTAGGATTTTCTAGTAAAGATGTACTCACTCCGTTCAATAATAGATGACTTCCACTTTTCTATATATGGATGTATCTAGACATGTTTTAGTGTATAGATACATCTATATGTAGACAAATGCAAGTCATCTATTGTTGAACGGAGGGAGTACAAGTTATGGCATTGTTCTTGTACGTTGTGGCCTGTGTTTAGAAGTACAGATTTTTACAATTACACCATAGTATTTTCAAGACCTACGTTAGTTCCTGACTTTGAAGTACAAGGTCTGATCACTCTTGGAGTTCATCGCTCACTAGTAAGATGTACTAGTTGGGGTAATGTTCTAGCACATGGACATAGTATTTAAAAACACCTACTTTTAAACAGTGTACATCAAGTTTAGCTTTCCTATACCACATTGTTTTCATTTATCATGGATCTTGTCTCTGATGTACAAGTTCGTTAAATTTCACCACTTACTATTAAAGTTGAGGTACTGTTCAAGAGGAGTAGATGTTGTGTGTATGAGGATAAGCTGTTGTGTAGTTCATTGCGGATTGCCAGTGAGTTAATACATAACGTTCCGCTCGCCATCTCGTCGGATGCGCACATTGCATGTTGGAAGAAAATCCAAAAACATCCTATATTTGGAAACAAAACGCCCTATCTGCGTTTTGTCTTAGCAGAAAATTACGCTTCAACCGGTTTGGACCAAAAATAGAAAGGTTTTTCCTGGTTTTACTGGCATGAGGCTACAGTTGGGTAGGTTGTCCGATTTTTCCCTTGCCGGCCTTGCGGCCGGTTTACTTTTTCTGTTATTTTTCCTTGGCTACTTTTACGTGCTCTAAATGTACGGCCCAAATGCCTAAGCTGCGCTGTTTACATATAGGGATCTACGAGATTCCTCGACGGCTGCAGCTAATGAGAATGCATGGCGTAAGGAGCTGTGAGCCTGTGACAGAGTTTGGTGGCAATCCTCTATCATTTCTAGAACCAGGGGTAGTCCTTCGTACTGGGCCTTCATGCTGGGCCTGAGAACAGGTAGGCTCATCCGATGGGCCCGGGAGGCCCGGGAGTCATCCCCACGTTAGAGGCGTACGTGGTTAAAGTTGAATACATGATTCGTATGCCTCCATGCATGATTTCAAACATAAATCCTAATCCGCGTCCTACCAAACTTTTCTTTTCTTTGCTAAGATTGATTTTTATTTTGGATATGGGATGACTCGTAACGCTATTATCTTCTTGAGCTCTAAACGGGAGCTTCTCTCGGGCAAATCCATCTAAAGTGGTAAATTAATCTCCCTGTATGTCCATTTAGGGAGCTTCAAAAAAATGTGGTGCGATCCGTAACAATATCCCGATGGTTTTCTATAGTTCTGACACAATGTGTTTTCACCGTTCAATATATTTTAATTTAATTTAGAAACTGGGGAAGAGAGGGGGGGGGGGGGTTTCAACCAGTTGCATATCAACGTGTGGCTGACCCCGAAGCCCACAACCAGCGTTCCGCAGGTTTTCGCCTATAATTGCTTCTCCCTTGATATGATTCTACAAAGGCTCCTCACTACGGGAGAGTGATCATACTTGGGCAGCCCCGTGCGTGGCCGTCGGCGTACAAGCCCCCCGTAGGCATACAGGAGTTTACCCCGAGGGGGCCGTCGCTGTATAGGCCCCCGTCGGCGTATCGTATTTTCCCACATGCCACGTGCCGATCCCGTTTCGGAATATACACGCCGACGAGACCCCGTCGGCCAATAGTTTTTTCCGCAGTTGAACTGCTCTATGTATTAGATTAATTTATTTTCATATATATTTAATGTAGTTATATTTGAAAATAAATTTGAATGGTTAGCACTTAGAAATTCGATATCTCGTCACCCGCATAAAATAATGGCGTGAATCCGGAACGTGACCCTACAACGTAAATATTAAATAAATAACCAAACATACATATATAATATACATATAAAATATAATTATGTGATATATTTCTCCATTTTTGCGGACACAGGTGTTCCGAATCCTCTCTATTAGGAAAACAATATTAACATGCGCATGCGTCGTACCCCCTAGAAGGGCATCGAAACGGGATGAACAGTAGAACCTCAACTTATATTTATGCATAACTAGGTCATAAAATATGTGAAGACAAAATTTTACCAAGGATTCTATAAGAATCCCTCGGGTATACCGTCTGCGAGAGATCCGTGGTTTTTGGTCCCCATAAATATGGTGAAACTCCCGTATCGGAAAAAACATCGGGAATCTTCTGAAGAGTTGGGTTCTTCCTATGTATTTTGGGTTCCTATGGTCTACCCTAACACAACCATGAAACTATTTCCACATTGCTACCCCCTTTCGACGCTGTTACCGCGTGTATCCGTATAAGTCTGATATTTCTCCAGGGGGTGCCATACCCTGTTAGTATAAGTGTGTTGTGGGCTTTGGATGGAAAATATTGCACTCCGGGGCGTGACCCGCTTCACCGACATCGACTTCTCTCTACGGAGTTTACATGCGCTTATAGAGTGAAACTCCCGTATCGAACGAAACAACGCGAATCTTCTAAAGAGTGGGGTTCTACCAATGTTTTTTGGGTTCCTATGGCCTACCCTAATACAACCAAGAAACTATTTACGCATTTCTACACCCTTTTGACGCCGTTACCGCGTGTATCCGTATAAGTCCGTTATTTCTCCACCAGGGCTAGGGTTTCACAGGAGAGGGGCTACGGAGCGTCCGGATCCCAACTCAACCTAGGGGGTGCCATACCATGTGAGTATAGGTGTGTTGTGTGATTTGGATGGCAAATATTGCACTCCGTGCTGTGACCCGCTTCACCGGCATCCACTTCTCTCTACGGAGTTTACATTCGCTTATAGGGTGAAACTCTCGTACCGGAAGAAACGTCGGGAATCTTCCGAAGAGATGGGTTCTACCTATGGTTCTTGGGTTCCTATGGCCTATCCTAACACAACCAAGAAACTATTTCCACATTTCTACCCCCTTTCGACGCCGTTGCCACGTGTATCCGTATACGTCCGGTATTTCTCCAACGGGTCTAGGGTTTCACCGGAGGGGGCTACGGAGCGTCCGGATCCCAACACAATCTAGGGGGTGCCATACAATGTTATTATAGGTGTGTTGTGTGCTTTTGATGGCAAATAATGCACTCCGGGGCGTGACCCGCATCATCGGCATCCACTTCTCTCTATGGAGTTTACATGCGCTTATAGAGTGAAACTCTTGTATCGGACGAAACATTGGGAATCTTTCGAAGAGTTGGATTCTACCTATGTGTCTTGAGTTCCTATGGCCTACCATAACACAACCCAGAAACTATTTACACATTGCTACCCCTTTCGACGCCGTTACCGCGTGTATCCGTATAAGTCCGGTATTTCTCCGGCGGGTCTAGGATTTCACCGGAGTGGGGCTACGGAGCGTCCGGATCCCAACACAAGATAGAGGGTGCCATACCATGTTATTATAGGTGTGTTGTATGCATTTGATGGAAAATATTGCACTACGGTATGTGACCCGATTCACCGGCATCCAGTTTTGTCTACGGAGTATACATGCGCTTATAGGGTTCAACTGCCGTATTGGACGAAACATCGGGAATCTTCGGATGAGTTGGGTTCTACCTATGTGTCTTGGGTTCCTATGTCCTACCATAACACAACAAAGAAACTATTTCCACATTGCTACCCCTTACGACGCCGTTACCGCCTGTATCCGTATAAGTCCAGTATTTCTCCATCGGGTATAGGGTTTCACCGGAGGGGCGCTACGGAGCGCCGGATCCCAATACAAGCTAGGGGGTGCCATAACATGTTAGAATAGGTGTTTTGTGTGTTTTGGATGGGAAATATTGCACTCCAGCGCGTGACCCGCATCACCCGCATCCACTTCTCTCTACGGAGTTTACATGCGCTTATAGCGTGAAACTCCCGTATCGGACAGAACATCGGGAATATTCCGAAGAGTTGTGTGCTATCTATGTGTCTTGGGTTCCAATGGCCTACCATAACACAACCAAGAAACTCTTTCCACATTGCTACCCCCTTTCGACGCCGTTACCGCGTGTATCCGTATATGTATCATATTTCTCCACCGGGTCTAGAATTTCACCGGAGTGGGCCTACGGAGCGTTAGGATCCCAACACAAGCTAGGGGGTGCCATAAAATGTTAGGATAGGTGTGTTTTATGCTTTGGATGGCAAATATTGCACTCCGTGGCGTGACCCGCTTCACCAGCATCCACTTCTGTCTACGGAGTTTACATGCTCTTATAGGGTGCAACTCCCGTATCGGACAACATATCGGGAATCTTCCGAAGAGTTTTGTTCTACCTATGTCTCTTGGGTTCCTATGGCCTACCCTAACACAACCAAGAAACTATTTCCACATTGCTACACCCTTACGACACTGTTACCGCGTGTATCCGTATAAGTTCGGTATTTCTCCAGCGGGTCTAGGGTTTCACCGGAGGGGGCTACGGAGCGTCTGGATCCCAAAAAAAAAGCTGGGGGTGCCATCTATGTTAGTATAGGTGTGTTTTGTGCTTTTTATGGCAAATATTGTACTCCGGGCCGTGACCCGCTTCACCAGCATCCACTTTTGTCTACGGAGTTTACATGCGCTTATAGGGTGCAACTCCCTTATCGGACGAGACATCGGGAATCTTCCGAAGAGTTGGGTTCTACCTATGTGTATTGGGTTCCTATGGCCTACCCTAACACAACCAAGAAAATATTTCCACATTCCTACCCCCTTTCGACGCCGTTACCGTGTGTATCCCTATAAGTCCGGTATTTCTCCATCGGGTCTAGGATTTCACCGAAGTGGGGCTAAGGAGCCTCCGGATCCCAACACAAGATAGGGGTGCCATACAATGTTAGTGTAGGTGTGTTGTGTGCTTTGGATGGAAAATATTGCACTCCAGGGCTTTACCCGCTTTGCCAACATCCACTTCTTTCTACAAAGTTTACATGCGCTTATAGGGTGCAACTCCCATATCGGACGAAACATCGGGAATCTTGCGAAGAGTTTGGTTATACCTATGTGTATTGGGTTCCTATGGACTACCCTAACACAACCAAGAAACTATTTCCATATTTCTACCCCCTTACGACGCCGTTACCGCGTGTATCCGTATGAGTCCCGTATTTCTCCGGCAGATCTAGGGTTTCACCGGAGGGGCGGTACGGAGCGTACGGATCGCAACAAAAGCTAGGGTGTGCCATACCATGTTAGTGTATGTGTGTTGTGAGCTTTTGATGGAAAATATTGCACTCCGGGGCGTGACCCGCTTCACCGGCATCCACTTCTCTCTACGGAGTTTACATGTGCTTATAAGGTGAAACTTTTGTATCGGACGAAACATCGGGAATCTTCCGAAGAGTTGGGTTATACCTATGTGTTTTGGGTTTCTATTGACTACCCTAACACAACCAAGAAACTATTTCCATATTGCTACCCCCTTACGACGCCGTTACCGTGCGGATCCTACCGGAGATTGAAGATGGGGCGGAGGCTAGGTTGGGTGCATGACACCGATAGATTTAAGCGCGAATCTCTCACTTGGTGCCCGACAGAGATATGAGACGGGGCAGAGGCCGAGCTGGACCCGTGGATCCTGCCAGATTCAGGAGATAGGGCGGAGCTCCGGCTGGGTACGCGACGTCGGCGGGAGGCTGAGGACGGCCTGGCTCCATTGATCTGGCCGAGAAGAAAAGAGGCACGGAAGGGGATTCTTTTTTATCTGCTTCATACATATAACGTTTTGTGGCAAAAGGGCGGTATTATGAGGTTTGGATGAAGGGTAAAATTGTCTTTTTAAGTTGGACACATTTTTTGGCAGAAACCTTATTGCTTTCATTATTAGATATAGATGTAGATTATTATTGGGTAAAGATTCAGACTCTAGCGCAGCTGATGGGGTGTCGAGGATGTCAAAAATTAGTCCAAGTTGTTGCGAAAGTTAGGCCAATAGTACAATAGTAAAGTTTTGTATTTCTTATATATTAATAAATACTTACACATAAACTCATGTACTCTGGAAACCTGTATCATCTCTAGAGTTCTCGTTCGTACTACCTCCATCAAAATATATAAGATGTTTTAGAAGCTAAAACAACTTGCTAATACGAATTATTTATTGAGACAGAGGGAGAAATTTTAATGATACAACAGTAGACAAGCCTGAATATATACATATAGTTCATTTTCTTCGAAGTGGCACAAAACAATATGTACAAAGATGCCCTTCTTTCTTTCTGACTATTTTTTTCAATTTATAAGTGTTTTCTATAACCAAAAAGAGACGCAATGGGTTGAAAGGAAACAAATGATGTTTTCTCCGTGCAATATATGTATTACATTAAGTGCAAATAAATATTTCAAAATTGATTCTAAAATCATATAATCAAAGTATTGTAATTCATTGTAAGAGTTAAGAAGCATCATTGAAGGTAAAATTAATATTGTAAGAGTTAAGAAAGTAATATCATAAGTTGGGGGAGAGAAAGTACGTTATAGGAAAGTAAAATTGTTTAGTATAAATTGAAGGTAACCACATCATTATGGTGTAGAAAGCTATTAAAAAACTTACACAAAATTCAAATAAGTCATATTATTTTCAAGCATTGTCAACATAGAACAATTAGAATTCCACTTATCCAAATACTGACTTAAAATGGAGTACATTACGTGATAGGAATTACTAATAGAACACTTTTCTACAAAAACTTAAAATCTCGAAGCTAAATCAGAAAAGAATTATGAAAAGAAAATGGCACTATGCCAAAGCGAGGCTGCGTACTACTATGGTACCTGCCATGTTTTTCCTTTTCGTTTTATCATTTTTTTTCTCCGGTTGTACATGTTGGAACGCGTAGAGATAAACGAAAATTTTTCCTACGCGGTACTTCCAAGATCTAGCCGAGGTAGAAGACCACGAGTATTACCACTAGACGCGCAGGTGCGGATTATCGGTGCAGCGCGTCGGGGCAGTGCAGTCCCACGATCCGGTCCGGCCGATCCAATCCCTCGAACGTCGAAGTGCTGAACGTACAGCACCTCTGCCGGTATCCACACGTACGAGGAGGAGCTCCGACGGCGGACTGCTAGGTCCGGTGCGGCGGCTGGACTGAGTGGGGCTAGGGTTCCCAACGCATGGGAGAGTGGACTAACGTGCCCGCTGGGCAACCTGCGCCCCTCTTTATATAGCGTATGGTAGTGGGCTGCACAACACTTGTGGCCCATTCCCTCTGTGAGTCCGACTCACAAAACAGTCCATTTCCGGTTCGGGTCCAACCCAACCAATACTTGCTCCCGCTCTTAAGTGTGCGACCCTGCAGGCTCATGGCGACTTGTACACGATTAGAGTCCGACTCTCATTCGATCAATCGGTAGCGGCTCCTAGCAGAACGTGCCGACTCCCAAGTCCCATTGAGTCATGACGACATACCTTTCAATGTGATATTCATCTTAGTCCCTTTTGCCTCACGATATACCTTGTCGAACTATAGGCGATTTATCGTCATCCCTTTAATAGCTCAACTCTCTTCTCGATCCGTGATATGTGATTCATCTGACTAACTCTTAATCAATCGACACAGTTAACACTTAACTGAGTCGCGCATGGCCATGCTTCCTGAATCATATCACTCGAGAGGGCCCAGAGAATATCTCTCCATTCGGAGGGGCAAAATCCCATCTTGATTATCCACATCACGCAGCTTGCTTCTCATTCGACCCGAACTCTGCCTTTATAGTTGCCTTGTCACAGAACAACGTTTGACAGAACCTAAGTCGGTGATCCACAACTCGGATTGCGCGACAACCTCAGGTCTAAGGATTACATTGATTGAGACATGCAAATGACGACTTGATCGTTGCATCTCAATGTGGGTCAGTCCGACTTGCTAAACTCTTTAGCCAAGTCCGTGAGCGTTGGAATAGCATCACCATGCCCATGACAAGTGGAACCGAGTCATCAGCCAACTCTCACATTAGTCTAGGGTGTGTGTCCTGCACAACCTTAATGACTAAGGACAATTTAGTATGAACAACATGAATACATAGTTCCACAATCGAATAACATATTCAATGATATATATCAAATGTTCAAAACAAGGACAACTTAATAACTTTATGAATACAGTGGGAATTACATCATACATGATTGCCTCTAGGGCATATTCCCAACAGTCTCCCACTTGCACTACAGTCAATCATCTTGGCATCATATGTCTAGGCATCTAATGCCCATACCTCTCGTGTGCGCCTCATGCTTAGGCTGTGGTAGCGCCTTTGTCAACGGATCTGCAATGTTTGCATCCATGTTTACTTTGCATAACTTGATATCACCTTGTTCGACAAACTGGCGAATGAGGTGGTACCGCATGAGTATATGTTTGTTCTTCTGGTGTTGTCTAGCTTGCTTGGCTTGTGCGATAGCACCATTGTTGTCACAATATACGTCCAATGGATTGGACGCGCCCTGAACCACACAAAGATCCATCAGGAGGTTCCTGATCCAAACCGCTTCCTTTGCCGCCTCTCAGGCAGCAATATACTCAGCCTCTGTTGTAGATGCAGACACCGTATCTTGCTTGGAACTCTTCCAGCTCACAGCTCCTCCGTTCATTACGAACACGTATCCCGATTGCGAACGAGAATCATCTGAGTCGGTGAGATAACTCGCATCCGTGTAACCCTTTACACTGAATTCCTCATCACCTCCATAAACTAAAAACATTTCCTTAGTATTTCTCAAGTACTTAAGGATGTTTTTAACCGCTGCCAAGTGGGCTTCGCCAGGGTCAGCCTGGTATCTGCTCGTAACACTTAGAGCATAGGAAACATCTGGCCTAGTACACATCATGGCATACATGATGGATCCGATTGCCGAAGCATACGGGATCACACTCATCCTACTTCGCTCATCAGTCGTCGAAGGACACTGAGTCTTGCTAAGTTTTATGCCATGGGACATCGGTAAGAATCCCTTTTTGGACTCTTCCATTTTGAATTTCTTCAAAACCTTGTCCAGATATGTACTCTGACTCAATCCAATGAGCCGCCTGGATCTATCTCTATAGATCCTGATTCCTAATATGTAAGTTGCCTCACCGAAATCCTTCATTGAGAAACTCCTTTCCAATGACTCTTTGGTTTCTTGCAACATCATGACATCATTTCCAATCAGCAATATGTCATCCACATATAAGATTAGAAAGTTTACTTTGCTCCCACTAAACTTCTTGTATAAACAAGAATCATGATCGCTCTTGATGAAGCCAAACGATTTGACTACCTCATCAAAGCGAATGTTCCAACTCCGAGATGCTTGCTTCAACCCATAAATGGATTTCTGAAGTTTGCATACCTTGTCAGCATTAGCTGGATGGACAAAACCTTCGGGCTGTATCATATACACATCCTCAGTTAAATTTCCATTAAGGAAAGCCGTCTTGACATCCATCTGCCATATCTCATAGTCGAAATAGGCTGCTATGGCTAACATGATCCGAATTGATTTAAGCATCGCTACGGGCGAGAAGGTCTCATCGTAGTCAACTCCTTGAACTTGTCGGAACCCCTTCGCGACAAGTCGTGCTTTATAGACGGAAATATTTCCATCCATATCAATTTTCTTCTTAAAGACCCATTTGCACTCGACGGGTCTTGCACCGTCAGGCAGATCAACCAAATTCCAAACTTGGTTTTCATCCATGGACTTTAACTCGGATCTCATGGCTCCAAGCCATGACTCAGAATCAGATCCCACCATCGCTTCCGAATAAGTTGCCGGCTCATTACTGTCTAACAGTAAAACATCTCGAGCACTCTGTAATCTGGCAGATCTCCGTGGTTCTGGTGCTATAACCGGTGTAGGTACCACGACCGGCTCAGCCTCCAAGGCACTCGCCGACTCGCCCCTAACCGGTTCCTCTCGAATTTCTTCGAGTTGCACAGTGCTCCCACTGACTTCCCGACTGAGAAACTCTTTCTCAAGGAAGACACCATTCCGAGCGACAAACACTTTGCCCTCTTCCCGGTTGTAGAAGTAGTACCCCAAGGTTTCCCTCGGATACCCCACGAAAATACACTTATCCGTTTTGGGCCTTAGCTTGTCTGACTGAAGTCGCTTGACAAATGCTTCACAACCCCAAATCTTAAGAAAAGACAAACTTGGCTTTTTACCAGTCCACATCTCATGTGGTGTCTTCTCTACTGACTTTGATGGTACTCTGTTTAGTTTGAAAGCTGCAGTTTCTAGACAATAACCCCAAAATGATAAAGGTAGATCTGTTCGACTCATAATTGATCGTACCATGTCGAACAAGGTCCGATTTCTCCGTTCCGATACACCGTTTCTCTGCGGTGTACCCGGCGGAGTGAGTTGAGAAACTATTCCACAACTCTTTAGATGGTCATCAAACTCATGGCTCATGTACTCGCCTCCACGGTCCGACCGTAGAAACTTTATTTTCTTGCCGAGTTGATTTTGTACCTCACTCTGGAATTCCTTGAAATTTTCAAAGGCTTCCGACTTGTGTTTCATTAAATAGATATATCCATACCTACTCAAATCATCAGTGAAGGTAATGAAGTACTCATAACCACCTCTGGCTGTCGTGCTCATTGGTCCACATACATCACTATGTATTAGTTCCAACAAGTCGGACACCCTTTCACAACTCCTTGCAAAAGGTGTCTTGGTCATCTTGCCTAGTAGGCATGATTCGCATGTCTCGAATGACTCTAAGTCAAACGAAGTTAGAAGTCCATCATCATGGAGCTTCTTCATGCTCTTCCAACTTATATGACCAAGCCGACAGTGCCAAAAGTAAGTCATATTCAGATCATTTGGTTTCAACCTTTTAACATTTATGTTATAGACCGATTCACTATCAAGATTTAAAATAAATAACCCGCTCTGAACGGGTGCAAAGCCATGAAACATATCTTTCAAATATAAAGAACAACCATTATTCTTAATATTCGACTAATAACCTTGTCTCATCAAACATGACGCGGAAATAATGTTTCGACTAAGCGCTGGAACATAATAACAATTATTTAGTTCCAAAATAAATCCTGAAGGTAAATGAAGTTGCATCGTGCCGACTTCCAACGCAGCGACTCTTGCCTTGTTGCCGACCCGAATATCAACCTCTCCTCTTGCCACGCTCCTAGTTCTTACCAGTCCCTGCAACGATTTGCATATGTGAATAACTGATCCGGTATCATATACCCAAGAACTATTAGGCGCATCAGCAAGATAAATGTTTATAACATTGCACACAAGCGTACCTGAGTTGGAAGTCACACCTCCACTCTTGGCTCTGTCAGCCAAATACTTGGTGCAGTTCCTCTTCCAGTGGCCATCTTGCTTGCAATAGAAGCAATTGGCTCCGGCTGTAGGAGAAGGCTTAGTCTTTGAGGGAGCACTCTGGACAGGGCCATGGGCGCTACCTCCTGACTTATCCTTCTTCTTCTTAGTCCAAGAACTCTTCTTGAACTTAGCCTTATTCTGCACCATCAACACTTGACTGGCGCCTTTCTTAATATCAGCCTCTGCCGTTTTGAGCATCCCATGTAATTCAGTCATACTCTTATCCATACCATGCATATGGTAGTTCGAGATGAACGAACCATACGCACTAGGAAGAGAGTTCAGAATTATATCAGCACCGAACTCTTCGTTAATTGGTACGCCCAGCCGATCCAGAGACTGAATGTAACCAATCATCTTGATTACATGCGGACTCAGTGGATCGCCATCTTTCAGCTTACAGCCCAGCAAAGCTTGAGAGACTTGATACCTCTCGGTCTTTGCCTGAGCCTGGAACATACTTTTGAGGCTTTCGATCATATCGTAGGCCTCAACATTTTCGAACTGCTGCTACAAGTCCGGTTCCATGTGTGCAAGCATAAGACAACTAATTTCCGTAGACTCATCTCTAGTCTTACGGTAGGCATTCGTGACTGCGACAGTCGCATCGTCATCTGGCTCTTCTGGAAGTGGAGTTTCTAGAACATGTTCTTTCTTGTCATGCTTGAGGACTATCCTCAGATTACGATACCAGTTGGTGAAATTAGTTCCATTAAGCTTATATTTCTCTAGGATTGACCTCAACGCAAACGCGGACAACTGAGGAAGGTTGCTAGGTGCCATTGATCTACAACAGAAAATACGCAAAACACTTAAGACATGTATTCATAAAAGAGCAGGCATATTAAACGCTTTAATACTTATGCTCCCACTAGAACCAACACCCCTCCGATGGTTGCTAAGTGATTCAAGATCCTAAATAAGCAAGCCGACTAGTGAGCTTTAGCATCACCGCTAGCCGTCAAGTGATCTAGGTAGGCAACACCTTGCCAATCGTATCTCTATACGACTCCTGTTAGTTGGGTGACATCACATGCCCCGGCTCCCAACCTACCTCGCCCCGACCCCCACAACCGTTGTGATGGACTCGTCTAGATTACCAAGTGCTTCTGCTTGTAAGAGTCCGACTCAAACCCACCTAACCGGAAAGAATTGGTAGCATCTCAATTTTATGAGTCCACTACCAAGAATGTCCAACTTGTGATGGTGCAGCACTGGCGGGGCAACCGACTAGACCTTCTTTGAGGGATTAAAGAATCTACCAACTATCTAAATAGAGGTAAATAGAGACATAACAATAACACAAATAAAGCAATTATAATGTGAAATGGTATGGCTCTCTTCATGGTGATCTCCATCTCCACAAAGCTTGTAAGTCGACTCGTGCCAACTCTTGTCACATGCCATCTTACTCCATGTAGCCGACTTGTACATCGACTTGCATGCCACCGGGTTCTCCAACAAGCTACACTAGCTAGTAAATCAAAGATTACATAGAGAATCCGACACGCAGGCCGGTATACAATAAAATGACAGCATCTAGGCTCCAGCCGGCTGACAAAAAACATGATACGCAGATCATGTTTGGATTACACACATCACATGCACATAAGTCATACCATTCACAACTTCCTGCAAAAACAAGTTATGCATATATACGATATCTACCAGCGTTGTGAACTCGCAACGACATCTAAGGCGCTACGACAGGGCGAAGCCGGCGGTCCCATCGGATAAAACGATTTTACCCGAATCTGATCCGTATTCCGATTCGACCAAACTCTTTGATCTTCGATCACCGCAACTGGATTTATGTGTCACGGTATACCCCGATGGCGGAAACCGACCGGTAGGGGTATGTTGTTTCACGACCTTAGCAGTAGATCACGGAAACTTGATCATCCATTAACCCCGAGTACGATTGATCCAATCAACCTTGTACAAAACCGATCTATCACATAGAACGACCACCAAAACAGCAATTAGATCACATCTAACGCTAACTATATATCACATATGTACAGATCTCGGGCCTAATATCAGAAGCTACCGCTCTGATACCACTGTTGGAACGCGTAGAGATAAACGAAAACTTTTCCTACGCGGTACTTCCAAGATCTAGCCGAGGTAGAAGACCACGAGTATTACCACTAGACGCGCAGGTGCGGATAATCGGTGCAGCGCGTCGGGGCAGTGCAGTCCCACGATCCGGTCCGGCCGATCCAATCCCTCGAACGTCGAAGTGCTGAACGTACAGCACCTCTGCCGGTATCCACACGTACGAGGAGGAGCTCCGACGGCGGACTGCTAGGTCCGGTGCGGCGGCTGGACTAAGTGGGACTAGGGTTCCCAACGCATGGGAGAGTGGACTAACGTGCCCGCTGGGCAACCTTGTGGCCCATTCCCTCTGTGAGTCCGACTCACAAAACAGTCCATTTCCGGTTCGGGTCCAACCCAACCAATAGTTGCTCCCGCTCTTAAGCGTGCGACCCTGCAGGCTCATGGCGACTTGGACACGATTGGAGTCCGACTCTCAATCGATCAATCGGTAGCGGCTCCTAGCAGAACGTGCCGACTCCCAAGTCCCATTGAGTCATGACGATATACCTTTCAATGTGATATTCATCTTAGTCCCTTTTGCCTCACGATATACCTTGTCGAACTATAGGCGATTTATCGTCATCCCTTTAATAGCTCAACTCTCTTCTCGATCCGTGATATGTGATTCATCTGACTAACTCTTAGTCAATCGACACAGTTAAAACTTAACTGAGTCGCGCATGGCCATGCTTCCTGAATCATATCACTCGAGAGGGCCCAGAGAATATCTCTCCATTCGGAGGGGCAAAATCCCATCTTGATTATCCACATCACGCAGCTTGCTTCTCATTCGACCCGAACTCTTCCTTTATAGTTGCCTTGTCACGGAACAACGTTTGACAGAACCTAAGTCGGTGATCCACAACTCGGATTGCGCGACAACCTCAGGTCTAAGAATTACATTGATTGAGACATGCAAATGACGACTTGATCGTTGCATCTCAATGTGGGTCAGTCCGACTTACTAAACTCTTTAGCCAAGTCCGTGAGCGTTGGAATAGCATCACCATGCCCATGACAAGTGGAACCGAGTCATCAGCCAACTATCACATTAGTCTAGGGTGTGTGTCCAACACAACCTTAATGACTAAGGACAATTTAGTATGAACAACATGAATACATAGTTCCACAATCGAATCACATATTCAATGATATATATCAGATGTTCAAAACAAGGACAACTTAATAACTTTATGAATACAGTGGGAATTACATCATACATGATTGCCTCTAGGGCATATTCCCAACAGTACATAGCATGAACGTAGCATGTCCATATTTTTGGCACAGGTCAAGGTCCTGCCTAGTGGCACCTATCTGAGCGGATAAGGAGAGGGGTTAGTCGTCTTCGTATTGAGAGTAATCGCTCCGCCCCTGACCTCCTTTGTCCGACAGGGGTTACACCACTACCATCCGCTGTCGCCCGCGGCTATCTGAACGAAGGGAGGGAAAAGGTCATGGCGCTCTGCCCTCCTCATATTAAGAGGAACTGCAGGGCAGCAGTGTTCCGGGCACGACCCCGTTGGTGTGCTCGTTCGCAAGGCCAACCCGCAACACATCACTCTTATTCTCGACAGAGATCCATTTGAATCTCTAGAAAAATAATTTATAACTTCGGTTAGGGGAAGCAACACAACACCTCCAGTGCCTAGCCAAGAACCCGGGATCCAAGATATATTCTCGTAAATGAGAATTCATGGAAATATTCATCTCTCTCTGTCCGGCAATATCTTTTTTATTTCAAATGTGCAACCCGTTGAATATATAAGCAATTTAGCATATGATTTAATACGAAATAACATGAAGTAAATCATGACAGTAGCAATTATACTAAGCACGCAAATATAAAAATCTTGTGCAGTATTAAAATCGATCCAATCTACAGCAAGAAGTAGACAAAAGAATTGCAGTTGTATCTCGTACAGATGAGAGAGAGATACGGACGATGCAGCGGCAGCGGCACCGCCATTGTTTTTGTCCGTGTTGTCGCCTATGTCGTTGATGAAGAGTTTGCCGAGGTCGGGGAAGAAATAGTCGTTGGGAAAGTAGTCGCCGTCAGCAGTCGCGCGAGTTCACTCCCCAAAAATCTGATCGCCCCTCTCCCGTGTAGGATCACAAGAGGCGGGGTTCCGTAGGCCTGCTGTCCCTTCTCGCGGTGCACGGCGGAAGGAGGGATGGAGAAGACTTGATTGCAGCGCGGTGCTTTGGAACTGTGCGAAACCATATGATGAAGTTGGTATAGATGTCATCGTAAGCTGAATCCAATATAGCAGCACATGAAAACTAAATCAAATACATTTCTAATAGTTTTATATATCAAGGATCATGAGGACGTCTGGAATATGATTTTTTTCCAGTATATTCTGCACTTCATTTTGCGCATATGCACCTCCAGTAGGAAGTATCTTGATAATCTTTGCTTTGTTTCCTTCATATAAACAGTTGCCCTTCATTTTCATCAACCAATCATTTGCGACGACACACACGTTTACCGAAGATCCTAATCTTTTTTCTCACTGAGGATCCGATCCCATACTAAAAGGCCATTCATTTTGCAGCACAACCAAACCAGTTCAGATTTATTCTGCGCTATTTTGTACCCATCATCACGAACTACTTGAGATGGATTATTATTGGCACTAACTAAAACTTTGCATCGGTTTCTTGTACCATTGAACAATCGGACGCAAGCCTGAGTGACTCGCGCGAGGGGTTATGGCCTCCAATTGGCAGCAATCCTTCGGGAGGTCTTGAACCTCAACGAGACTAACCTCCAACATAAAGACAATGTGCATTTGCAGATACAACTAATTTCGAGGATGCAGGCACCATTTCGAGTGAGTTTTGAGCTATAAGTTCAAGACCTTACGAGAAAGTATGTGAAGCCGGTCACACCCTCGAATAGGATCTTGATCCACTACATCTGCCCAAAAGATTAACATGATCAATATTTATACCAAATATCTTACTTTTTTTATAAGGACTTCCTCTCTCCAAGCTTTTGATCTTAATATGTACAATTTTCCATTTCCATAAAAGAATTAACATGATCATACTACAACAAAATATTGTGTTTATTATATGATTTTAGAATCAATGTTTAGCATTTATTTGTACTAAATCTAAAAATATGTATTGCAGGGAGACTAATGGAGAGACATTGCCTCTTTTTTTTATACCAGAGAATGAAAGAATGAAATTGTATGTCTTCAAATATTTTATCATGGAACTTGGATGCATTTCAACTATATGTGTATAGTCAAGCTTGTCTACCTTGTATCCTTAAGTATTATGAATAAGATCTCTAAAGGTGTTAGAGGTTTCTAGGGTACATGACTTTATATATGTGTGAACTTTTGCCGGCACGTTTTGTCTAGTAAAAAGTAAAACATCTTACATGATATGGGGGGATTAATATGCATGCATGGCCATATCGTGCATCACGGATGGACCCATCTTGTATTCAGGTCACGAATGCTTCTTTGTGTGCAACCAAAAGTAGTACGCAGCTAGACCACCTAGACTTTTGTGTTTCAGTTTCTCTCCATACCTGTTATCCCGGTGTTGAAATAACGCAGCCGTAGATACATCTCACATGGACCAAGAACTAGTAGTAAGTACATGCATGCAATAGAAATCGACAAAGGACTAGTACCACATGCCACTCGTAGAAAACTACCCTTTAGACCACACCCCAAACTGTTCTAGTCCTGGATTGCTCCCAGACCAGGCCAAAAGGGGGCACTAATCCCTGCTCATCGTCTTCGAGGACTCAAGAGACTAGTCCCGGTTCGTAAGGCTCTCTATTCCCGGCCCGTGACACAAAGCGGGACTAGAGGGGATGGGCTAGGCTGCATCCTGGCGTGGCCCCTTTAGTCACGGATGATGTCACGGGCTGGGACAAGAGGCTACCTAGAGTCTCGGACGGAGATACAAACCGGCACAAACTTCAAACACGTTCATGTTCATACCACTAGTGGACAACGGAGCTTTTGCCCCGGTTGGGGGGGGGGGGGCGGGGGGTCTTATGCACAGGTTGCCCAACCGGGTTTGCCAAACCCGGGCTAAAGGCCCCCCGCCCTTAGGCCCTGGTGGGCTTTCCAACTGGGCACTACGGGAAACGGTTGATACGCCGACGGCCTCAGGCCCTCGGGGAAGCTCCGATTCCCCTCGGCGTATACCTACGCCGACGGCCGCCCTGGGCGTAGGGCCCTCGGCGTACACGTCCGTCGGCGAATCCCTTCTGGCCGTCAGCGTATAATACGCCCTCGGCGTACAGGTTGGTGGGGCCCACAAACGTGCCAGGACGGGTTCCGTTACGCCCCACGTACGCCGACGGCCACACCCACTAGTGGAAACAGCCCCTTTCGTCCAGGGGGGCAGGGGGCATCTGTCCCGGTTGCACCAAAAACCGGGACAAGTGCCATGCATTGGTCCCGGTTCGTGTGCCCGAGTCAGCAGAAACCACCTGGGGGCATCTGTCCCGGTTCGTGGGGAGCCAATGGTCCCGGTTCGTGGCACGACCCGGGACGAATCCCTAGCCACAGGCCACGTGGCGCGCGCATGGGCATTGGTCCCGGTTCGTGGCACGACCCGGGACGAATCCCTTTTTTTTTAAGCAAGGGTTGTATTGTCTGTCCGCGTGGCGCATGGGTGGTATTGTCTGTCCGCGTGGCGCGGGAGTTGTAACGCGTGGCCATGAATGCGCGTTATAAACTGCCGCACCTCCACTCCACGCACCGTCGTGCCACCACCATGCCTCCGAGGAGGAACAACACTACCGGTTTCCGCGGAGTTCGATCGCGGCAGAACGGAATGTTCACCGCGACTATCCGCTTCGGGGACGACCGCATCCCCCTCGGCTCCTTTGCGACGGCCTCGGAGGCCGCCCGCGCTTGGGACGCGGCGGCCTGGCGCCTCGGCCGCCCGCGGTCGTTGATGAATTTTAGCGACTGCCACACCCTCTGGGAAGCGGAGGCCAGGGCGCCGACGCCGCAGATCGTCACTGCCGCCGACCACCGCCACCTCAGGCACCGCGCGTTTCAGGGCCTAGTCGACGCCAGGGACGACCGCGTGGTCCGCGAGTACTACCGGAACAATCCGGGTGAGGAGAGCGCCGACGAGGAGCTATGGCAGACCCGCGCGGCTGAGCGGGCGGAGCGGCGCCTCGAACGCCACCTCGTAATGGACCCAAAACGTAAACCCCTCTCAATGTGGGCTGACATGCAGGAAATGATCCAGCGGTAATTTCAATCTTTATTAATATTCAGTATTTATATATGGCAATATATCGACTACTTTGTTTCATTTTCGGACATCAAGTAATTACTAACTCTTTTTATTCTTTTTCTTTCTCGGGTAGGGTTTGGAAGAGGTTCATAAGGAAGTCTCGCGGTGAATGGGAAAAACAACTTACATTTGATGTTGTGCAAGTAAGTACTATCTAGATCCGTGCCCATCTCCATTATCATGCCTGGTTGATTATTATTTTGATTGAAACAATCTTCTCGTATAGTGCTTGCAACAAGGAGACGGGAATAACTTATGTGGATACTACGTTTGCGAGTTCATTCGTCAGACCACATCTCCCAGCGGCAGAAATTTAAAACAACTTCATGTACGTTAATCGTCAATTCTTCTTATTACTATCTATTTTAGTTACTTAGCTTCATATATTTTAGTGACCACTCTTCTTTATATTAGATCGAACGGCTTCGGGACGGTCTTCTACCTAGGGACCGCATACGAGCAATTCAGGAGGAAATTGCGGGCTTCTTAGATGCAGAGGTCATAAACGTACATGGAGAGTACCATGCCTCCGGTTGGAACTAAGTTTGATTTTGTAATACACTCCATCGGTCATGTATAATATGATCGATATACTTTGCTTCTGTAATATAAGTGTTTCTTATTCTGCTTTATATACTTATTCACTCGTGCGATCCGGGGGCTCGGTGGAGGGTACACCGAGGCTCCTCTCTTCTCGAGGTCCGGGGAGGGGCCGCCAGGAGGTCTCGGGGACCAAAAAAACGGAAATTGTAAAGCCCTGCCGCGGCAGAGAAAAGGGCAAAAGCCCTGCCGCGGCAGAAGGGGCATGCATCCCGGGTCGTATTAAGAACCGGGACTAATAGCCCTAGCCAGGTTCCAGCGCTCGGGCCACGTGGTCAGCCCCATTTGTCCCGGGTCCTGCCACAACCGGGACCAATGGGGAGGGGTATTTGTCCCGGAGGCCCCGTCCCGGTTGCACAACCGGGACAAAAGGGGGCCTACGAACCGGGACTAAAGCCCCTGTTTCCACTAGTGACCCCTCGGCGTATCGGTCCACGTGGCGGACAGCTGACGCTCAGCAGCGGCGTACGCCGACGGCCTTCCCCCTCGGCGTCTGGGCTACGCCGACGGCATCCCCTCGGTGTAGGGGTGCATACGCCGACGGCCCCCCTCGGCGCAGGGGTACAATATTTCAAAAAATTTCAAAAAAAAAATTGAATTTTTTTTTTGGAATTTTTTCTTAGTTTTTTTTTATTTCACTTATTTAACCAGTTAATCACACTATAGTCACATTTATATTTATCTTTAACCATTTTTATTTTCAATCGAAATTACTCGTTTCTACTAACACTTCCCGATCGGTCACCCATCATGAGATTGCTCCAGCCCCAGCACGCTTAACTTCGTAGTTCCTTCCTTGTGAGATACCTAGAAACAACGGATGTGTTGTTGTCAATATTATCCAATCTATCCTGTTAACCTTAACCCTTGGACCATCAATGTCGCACTATTTTATTTTGTGAATTCAAACAATTATTTAAGTAAAAATAATAACTAGTAATAAATTTGAATTCAAATATTCTTTAATTTAAATAATAATTAACATTTTGTCTTTTCTATTTAATATTGAAAAATTCATATCTATAAATCCGTAAATCGAAATTTGACAAATAATATGTCTATATCGATTAGAAAAATGAGAGAAATTCAAATATGACATCCATATAATATTTTCCATCATATATAATATTTTTTTTCTGTTCATTGAAGAAAAAAACAATTTTCCATTTCTCGAGTGTAAAAAATGGATTTTTTTGTGAAGGACCTACCGTAAATATGTTGCAAATACTAAACCATGTTATATGCACAAATAACCAATTTGTTTCATATGAAAACGTTTTCATCCACCTCTTTTGAAGATCAGAAGTTTCTGCCAATTTCGGTGGAAACTGTTCAAATTTGAACTACAGGTACCTCATAGTTTGCTCATGATTTTTGGAAAAAATTATTTTTAGGTACACAAATACCTATTTCATCATAGATATACCAAGAGTTTCTCAATATTCAATCCCTAGCTACGAACGGTCATGCCCGTCACCTTGACTTTTTCCTCAAAGGGGGTTAGAAAATTCCAAAAAAATTCAAAAAAAATCAAAATGATGCGAGACCTTCGCGTGGTGTCATTATATAGGTACTAGTATACACCAAAAAATAATAAACTTGGAATACGACAGTTGTGTTGAAAATGTGTTCACAAAAATTAGCTATCTCCTACGAACATTCTTGGGTTTCGGGCCAAATGACGAGTGTTATGGTCATATCCATGGCATAGTTTGTCCAAATGTTACCATATTACACACAAACATGCATCTTGGAAGCACGGACAAGGTTGACGGAGGAAGTTTTCCTTTTCATCGAAGAAAAAAACTATTTTTTCATGTCCCGAGTGTAAAAAATAGGGTTTTTTGTGAAGGACCTATCGCAAATATGTTGCAAAACTTGAGAGCTATAATTTTTGAAAATTCTAGACCATGTTATATGCACAAATAACCAATTTGTTTCATATGAAAAGGTTTCCATCCACCTCTTTTGAAGATCAGAAGTTTCTGCCGATTTCGGTGGAAACTGTTCAAATTTGAACTTCAGGTACCTCATAGTTTGCTCATGATTTTTGGCAAAAATCATTTTTAGGTACACAAGTACCTATTTCATCATAGATATACCAAGAGTTTCTCAATATTCAACCCCTAGCTACGAACGGTCATCCCTGCCGCCTTGACTTTTTCCTCAAAGGGGGTTAGAAAATTCCAAAAAATTCAAAAAAAATCAAAATGATGCGAGACCTTCGCGTGGTGTCATTATATAGGTACTAGTATACACCAAAAATAATAAACTTGGATTACGACAGTTGTGTTGAAAATGTGTTCACAAAAATTAGCTATCTCCTACGAACATTCTTGGGTTTCGGGCCAAATGACGAGTGTTATGGTCATATCCATGGCATAGTTTGTTCAAATGTTACCATATTACACACAAACATGCATCTTGGAAGCACGGACAAGGTTGACGGAGGAAGTTTTCCTTTTCATCGAAGAAAAAAACTATTTTTTCATGTCCCGAGTGTAAAAAATAGGGTTTTTGTGAAGGACCTACCGCAAATATGTTGCAAAACTTGAGAGCTATAATTTTTGAAAATTCTAGACCATGTTATATGCACAAATAACCAATTTTTTTCATATGAAAAGGTTTCCATCCACCTCTTTTGAAGATCAGAAGTTTCTGTCGATTTCGTTGGAAACTGTTCAAATTTGAACTTCAGGTACCTCATAGTTTTCTCATGATTTTTGGCAAAAATCATTCTTAGGTACACAAGTACCTATTTCATCATAGATATACCAAGAGTTTCTCAATATTCAACCCCTAGCTACGAACGGTCATACCCGCCGCCTTGACTTTTTCCTCAAAGGGGGTTAGAAAATTCCAAAAAATTCAAAAAAAAATCAAAATGATGCGAGACCTTCGCGTGGTGTCATTATATAGGTAATAGTATACACCAAAAATATTAAACTTGGAATACGACAGTTGTGTTGAAAATGTGTTCACAAAAATTAGCTATCTCCTACGAACATTCTTGGGTTTCGGGCCAAATGACGAGTGTTATGGTCATATCCATGGCATAGTTTGTTAAAATGTTCTCATATTACACACAAACATGCATCTTGGAAGCACGGACAATGTTGACGGAGGAAGTTTTCCTTTTCATCGAAGAAAAAAACCATTTTTCATGTCCCGAGTGTAAACAATAGGGTTTTTTGTGAAGGACCTACCGCAAATATGTTGCAAAACTTGAGAGCTATAATTTTTGAAAATTCTAGACCATGTTATATGCACAAATAACAAAACAATTTCATATGAAAAGGTTTCCATCCACCTCTTTTGAAGATCAGAAGTTTCTGCCGATTTCGTTGGAAACTGTTCAAATTTGAACTTCAGGTACCTCATAGTTTTCTCATGATTTTTGGCAAAAATCATTTTTAGGTACACAAGTACCTATTTCATCATAGATATACCAAGAGTTTCTCAATATTCAACCCCTAGCTACGAACGGTCATACCCGCCGCCTTGACTTTTTCCTCAAAGGGGTTAGAAAATTCCAAAAAATTCAAAAAAATCAAAATGATGCGAGACCTTCGCGTGGTGTCATTATATAGGTAATAGTATACACCAAAAATATTAAACTTGGAATACGACAGTTGTGTTGAAAATGTGTTCACAAAAATTAGCTATCTCCTACGAACATTCTTGGGTTTCGGGCCAAATGACGAGTGTTATGGTCATATCCGTGACATAGTTTGTTCAAATGTTCCCATATTACACACAAACATGCATCTTGGAAGCACGGACAAGGTTGACGGAGGAAGTTTTCCTTTTCATCGAAGAAAAAAACTATTTTTTCATGTCCCGAGTGTAAAAAATAGGGTTTTTTGTGAAGGACCTATCGCAAATATGTTGCAAAACTTGAGAGATATAATTTTTGAAAATTCTAGACCATGTTATATGCACAAATAACCAATTTGTTTCATATGAAAAGGTTTCCATCCACCTCTTTTGAAGATCAGAAGTTTCTGCCGATTTCGGTGGAAACTGTTCAAATTTGAACTTCAGGTACCTCATAGTTTGCTCATGATTTTTGGCAAAAATCATTTTTAGGTACACAAGTACCTATTTCATCATAGATATACCAAGAGTTTCTCAATATTCAACCCCTAGCTACGAACGGTCATGCCCGCCGCCTTGACTTTTTCCTCAAAGGGGGTTAGAAAATTCCAAAAAATTCAAAAAAAATCAAAATGATGCGAGACCTTCGCGTGGTGTCATTATATAGGTACTAGTATACACCAAAAATAATAAACTTGGATTACGACAGTTGTGTTGAAAATGTGTTCACAAAAATTAGCTATCTCCTACGAACATTCTTGGGTTTCGGGCCAAATGACGAGTGTTATGGTCATATCCATGGCATAGTTTGTTCAAATGTTACCATATTACACACAAACATGCATCTTGGAAGCACGGACAAGGTTGACGGAGGAAGTTTTCCTTTTCATCGAAGAAAAAAACTATTTTTTCATGTCCCGAGTGTAAAAAATAGGGTTTTTGTGAAGGACCTACCGCAAATATGTTGCAAAACTTGAGAGCTATAATTTTTGAAAATTCTAGACCATGTTATATGCACAAATAACCAATTTTTTTCATATGAAAAGGTTTCCATCCACCTCTTTTGAAGATCAGAAGTTTCTGTCGATTTCGTTGGAAACTGTTCAAATTTGAACTTCAGGTACCTCATAGTTTTCTCATGATTTTTGGCAAAAATCATTTTTAGGTACACAAGTACCTATTTCATCATAGATATACCAAGAGTTTCTCAATATTCAACCCCTAGCTACGAACGGTCATACCCGCCGCCTTGACTTTTTCCTCAAAGGGGGTTAGAAAATTCCAAAAAATTCAAAAAAAATCAAAATGATGCGAGACCTTCGCGTGGTGTCATTATATAGGTAATAGTATACACCAAAAATATTAAACTTGGAATACGACAGTTGTGTTGAAAATGTGTTCACAAAAATTAGCTATCTCCAACGAACATTCTTGGGTTTTGGGCCAAATGACGAGTGTTATGGTCATATCCATGGCATAGTTTGTTAAAATGTTCTCATATTACACACAAACATGCATCTTGGAAGCACGGACAATGTTGACGGAGGAAGTTTTCCTTTTCATCGAAGAAAAAAACCATTTTTCATGTCCCGAGTGTAAAAAATAGGGTTTTTTGTGAAGGACCTACCGCAAATATGTTGCAAAACTTGAGAGCTATAATTTTTGAAAATTCTAGACCATGTTATATGCACAAATAACCAATTTTTTTCATATGAAAAGGTTTCCATCCACCTCTTTTGAAGAACAGAAGTTTCTGGCGATTTCGATGGAAACTGTTCAAATTTGAACTACAGGTACCTCATAGTTTGCTCATGATTTTTGGCAAAAATCATTTTTAGGTACACAAGTACCTATTTCATCATAGATATACCAAGAGTTTCTCAATATTCAATCCCTTGCTACGAACGGTCATGCCCGCCGCCTTGACTTTTTCCTCAAAGGGGGTTAGAAAATTCCAAAAAATTCAAAAAAAATGAAAGTGATGCGAGACCTTCGCGTGGTGTCATTATATAGGTACTAGTATACACCAAAAATAATAAACTTGGAATACGATAGTTGTGTTGAAAATGTGTTCACAAAAATTAGCTATCTCCTACGAACATTCTTGGGTTTCGGGCCAAATGACGAGTGTTATGGTCATATCCATGGCATAGTTTGTTCAAATGTTACCATATTACACACAAACATGCATCTTGGAACCACGGACAAGGTTGACGGAGGAAGTTTTCCTTTTCATCGAAGAAAAAAACTATTTTTTCATGTCCCGAGTGTAAAAAATAGGGTTTTTTTGTGAAGGACCTACCGCAAATATGTTGCAAAACTTGAGAGCTATAATTTTTGAAAATTCTAGACCATGTTATATGCACAAATAACAAAAAAAATTCATATGAAAAGGTTTCCATCCACCTCTTTTGAAGATCAGAAGTTTCTGCCGATTTCGTTGGAAACTGTTCAAATTTGAACTTCAGGTACCTCATAGTTTTCTCATGATTTTTGGCAAAAATCATTTTTAGGTACACAAGTACCTATTTCATCATAGATATACCAAGAGTTTCTCAATATTCAACCCCTAGCTACGAACGGTCATACCCGCCGCCTTGACTTTTTCCTCAAAGGGGTTAGAAAATTCCAAAAAATTCAAAAACATCAAAATGATGCGAGACCTTCGCGTGGTGTCATTATATAGGTAATAGTATACACCAAAAATATTAAACTTGGAATACGACAGTTGTGTTGAAAATGTGTTCACAAAAATTAGCTATCTCCTACGAACATTCTTGGGTTTCGGGCCAAATGACGAGTGTTATGGTCATATCCATGGCATAGTTTGTTAAAATGTTCCCATATTACACACAAACATGCATCTTGGAAGCACGGACAATGTTGACGGAGAAAGTTTTCCTTTTCATCGAAGAAAAAAACCATTTTTCATGTCCCGAGTGTAAAAAATAGGGTTTTTTGTGAAGGACCTACCGCAAATATGTTGCAAAACTTGAGAGCTATAATTTTTGAAAATTCTAGACCATGTTATATGCACAAATAACCAATTTTTTTCATATGAAAAGGTTTCCATCCACCTCTTTTGAAGAACAGAAGTTTCTGCCGATTTCGATGGAAACTGTTCAAATTTGAACTACAGGTACCTCATAGTTTGCTCATGATTTTTGGAAAAAATCATTTTTAGGTACACAAGTACCTATTTCATCATAGATATACCAAGAGTTTCTCAATATTCAATCCCTTGCTACGAACGGTCATGCCCGCCGCCTTGACTTTTTCCTCAAATGGGGTTAGAAAATTTCAAAAAATTCAAAAAAAATGAAAATGATGCGAGACCTTCGCGTGGTGTCATTATATAGGTACTAGTATACACCAAAAATAATAAACTTGGAATACGACAGTTGTGTTGAAAATGTGTTCACAAAAATTAGCTATCTCCTACGAACATTCTTGGGTTTCGGGCCAAATGACGAGTGTTATGGTCATATCCATGGCATAGTTTGTTCAAATGTTCCCATATTACACACAAACATGCATATTGGAAGCACGGACAATGTTGACGGAGGAAGTTTTCCTTTTCATCGAAGAAAAAAACCATTTTTATGTCCCGAGTGTAAAAAATAGGGTTTTTTGTGAAGGACCTACCGCAAATATGTTGCAAAACTTGAGAGATATTATTTTTGAAAATACTAGACCATGTGATATGAACAAATAACCAATTTGTTTCATATGAAAAGGTTTCCATCCATCTCTTTTGAAGAACAGAAGTTTCTGCCGATTTCGTTGGAAACTGGTCAAATTTGAACTACAGGTACCTCATAGTTTGCTCATGATTTTTGGCAAAAATCATTTTTAGGTACACAAGTACCTATTTCATCATAGATATACCAAGAGTTTCTCAATATTCAATACCTAGCTACGAACGGTCATGCCCGCCGCCTTGACTTTTTCCTCAAACGGGGTTAGGAAATTCCAAAAAATTCAAAAAAAACCAAAATGATGCGAGACCTTCGC
This sequence comes from Alopecurus myosuroides, assembly GCA_028641055.1. Lineage (NCBI taxonomy): Eukaryota > Viridiplantae > Streptophyta > Magnoliopsida > Poales > Poaceae > Alopecurus > Alopecurus myosuroides. The sequence goes on from CM054057.1 coordinate 3,866,120, forward strand.
GTGGTGTCATTATATAGGTACTAGTATACACCAAAAATAATAAACTTGGAATACGACAGTTGTGTTGAAAATGTGTTCACAGAAATTAGCTATCTCCTACGAACATTCTTGGGTTTCGGGCCAAATGACGAGTGTTATGGTCATATCCGTGACATAGTTTGTTCAAATGTTCCCATATTACACACAAACATGCATCTTGGAAGCACGGACAATGTTGACGGAGGAAGTTTTCCTTTTCATTGAAAAAAAAAACAATTTCCATGTCCGGAGTGTAAAAAATGGGTTTTTTTGTGAAGGACCTACCGCAAATATGTCGCAAAACTTGAGAGATATAATTTTTTAAATTCTAGACCATGTTATATGCACAAATAACCAATTCGTTTCATATGAAAAGGTTTCCATCCACCTCTTTTGAAGAACAGAAGTTTCTGCCGATTTCGCTGGAAACTGGTCAAATTTGAACTCCAGCGGGTCTAGGTTTTTACCGGAGGGGGTCCATGCGTGATCGAGTAGTCCCAGCAAACTGGGCTTTGTACGCGGATGAATAGGAGTAGTTCCCGTCGGTCGTAAGCTTCCACACAATGGAGTCCGGCGCATCTTCCGAGAGGTTAAGTTGAGAGGTATATTCCCAAAGTTTGACAAACTCCTAGATGTTTTGGATGGAGAGGCCCACGGAGATGTCAATTTGAGAGATCCAAGCGTCATTGAGGATCGCGTTCTGAACGCTCCAAGTCTTGCGTTTAGATAGGGCGAAGGTTGTGCTACCCCGGTCGGTATGATTCCGAACAATATTCTACTAACACGTTCTCTTGTAGGATTAGACTTGATTAGCAGTAGACTGCACTAGTTGTTTCTGTCGCGACAGGGTGATAGTACGGCAGACTGGTTTTCGTCCATATTACTCTTTCTTCACGACTATTTGTTGTTGTTGCGATGAGTATGTTGATAATGAGTCGATGACACAATCATATTAACTTGCAGTAAAAAAAATTATGAGAAAAGTGGTTCCTGAACAGAATATTAGAGAGCATTGACTTGCAAGAATATCGCGATCGAGTAAACAAAAAAGAAAAAACTACCTAAGCCGACGGCTTGCCGTCGGCGTAGGTATAGATTTTTTTTTTAAAACAAGCACGCGTGTGTACAGAACACGCAACGCGCAGGGAGGAAAAAAAAAGCGAACTACCTAAGACGACGGCTTGCCGTCGGCGTAGGTATTGAATTTTTTTAAAAAAAAACACGCAACGCGTGTATACACAGCACGCAACGCGCGGAGAGGAAAAAAAACTTTATACTACGCCGACGGCACCCCCTCGGGGTAGCCCATCACGTAACGGGCCTCGTCCGGATGGCGTACCGGGCGTCACCTACGCCGAGGGGCATCACCTACTATCGTGGGATAATCACGGCAGATGTTACCGGGGGTAACTGATCTTGGGGCAAGACGACACAGGTATTTGGGAGAGGGTTTAGCTCAGAGGAAAACATGGTGCAATTCGATCTGGTAGCCGGCAATCAAAGTCGCCGAGTCTCCGATCTTGATATAATAACTCAACTCTGGGATTACACTTGATGCTCGATATCACACGATGTTGCTAGGGTTCTTAGATCTCTGTCTAAAACTAGACTCGGGGGTTGGTTTATAAAGCACCCATACCCCCTGGCTTATTCCCCAAGGCGCACCCTGGTTCCTACCCGGACACGGCACACAAACCCTATCTTCCCTTTACAACAACCCACAACCCGGGTCGCCGGGCCTACAAACTTGGGCCTTCACAGGTTTCCTTATCCTCGGCCGGATCCTGCACAGTGTCCTTTGGGCCGGGTTATTCCTTGGTGTATGGCCTACCGGGTTATCATCTCCCCGTCAGTAGTCCCCAGAATAGCCTGGGCTTCATGGATCCTCCTTGAAGCGCTTGCTATTCCCTACAAAGGTATCAAACATACGAGCATATAGAGGCCGGGTTAAGATGTTTTGATATTCAGCCAGGCCTCACTCCATGGTGGCCATATAATAACCCGGGTTTTCCCTCCGAACATTTTGGCTCAAATTTCCAGGTCCAAATCATAATGAAAACGCCAGGATCCCGTGCTCGATAATCAATCCTGATATCCTGGGGTTAACCTCCTTCTTTCTTTTATCCAGATGCCCTGCTCAATATTTGGCGCGTATCTCGCAAAATCCTCGTGAACAACCGTCACCCCACGATTTCCGGCTTCTGGCCATCGCGATAAGCTCACCCTTACTCTATAAATAACACCCAGAGGGTAACCCTAAATTCGTCACCACGCCTCAACTTCCCCTTTCTCTCCTTGCTCCTTGCTTCCTCGCAGCTCCGCCACCAGAGGCTCGCGCACATCATCAAAGCGAACTTGCCCCCAGCCTTACTCGCCCTCGAGACGTCCCGTGCCGCCGCCAAGCTCCGCCATCGCACCTTTATTCCTCTCGCCAAGAATCGTGAAGGGGCACTCGAGCCACGCCGCCCAACACCATCGCTTCCAAACCTCAATCTCTTCAGTAAGCCTCTTATATCTGCCTAATTTATCCTTGCAATTTTTCCAATTTCAACCAGGATCGGATCTAGGTCAACCCGTGAACCACTCTTCTGATTACATCAAATTAGATCGATTCGACATCCACCAACTCTTTTAACCACCTGCTATATAGTCGCAACTCATCCCCTATCAATATTAACCATCAAAACTCCTGTAGGATCGCTCGCAAACTTTCCCATCTAGATCCGTTCCTCCTCGATTTTCCGCTCTCTGCATTAACACCCGGAAAATCCTCCCTTTCCAGCTACTTTACTTGCAATAGATACATGGGCAACCACCCATCGACCCCAAATGCTTTTCCTCACGTAAGTGACCTATAATTTCCACAGTTGCACTCAACACCCGGATACTTTGTAATTTCCGCACCATAGCATGATACCCGGATAATTCTCAGCTTCATACTTTCTTGACACCTTACACTCGGATACTTCAACACTCCCGGGTCTTATTTGATACGCCTCTTTTTCTGGTGCTTTGCAGGTTGATCCCATGGCTCCCAAACGACAAGGAAAACAACCGACCTAGGCGAGAAATACCCAAAACATATCCGCCAACTGGGGGCGTTCCACAGCTACGAAAGCCAAGTTGGAGGAGCTAGCCGAATTAGGAACTCTCCCTTCTCAGGAGGACATTCACTGGAGGGCGCCGGGCAGTGAGACCCGGCCCACACCCACAGAAAACGAGGTAATCTGCTTCGTAGAGCACGTGACCCGGGGATTCCGTCCTCCGGGTCACCCTTTCTTTAGGGATGTCTTAGATCACTATGGACTCCGAATGTTCGACATAGGGCCTAACTCTATGTTGAACATCACCCACTTCATTGTTCTCTCCGAATCGTACTTGTGCATGCCGCCGAGTTTAACTCTCTTCATTGAGTTATTCCAATGCAAGCCGTGCCGCGAAAGCGGCGACGGAGCGCTCCTAACCTGTGGCGGGGTATCCATCCAGCGCCGCAGGAATTCTCTGATGCCAACCCTCAACCTACACTCCCACGTCAAACACTGGCAACTGTCCTTCTTTTATTGCCGCGATACCTCCCCTGACAGTGAAAAGAAGCTGTCGGGTTACTCAGAGACCCCCCTCGAGCCCTCCGAGTCTTTCAGTGCCTTTGCATCAGATTCGGACAGGGAGACAATCCTTCCCTTGCTAACCAAGATGGCCATTCTCTCAGCCCAAGGCCTCCTCGGGCTCAATTTAATAAAAACATGGGTTGATTTCCGGATACAACCCAACTCCGTTCGCACCAAACTGATGTGCGAGTACTCAGGGCACACCACAGATACGCTCCGATACTCCACCAAAAGCTTTGCAGCCGGCGATACTAACAAGACCATCAAAGGCTTCTTAACGGAGAAGCTGGAGGTGATAAAGGGCATCACCGGGTTACCCCCGTTTACTCGGGACAACCCGGCTCCAGTGGTAATACCTGATATCCATAACTTACTTCCGCATCTTGACTCGATACAGCTTCTAACCCTTATTCCCATTTCTTTGTCTTAGGCTGATGACTCTTTCTGGAGAGTTGAACCCTTCCCCCCTTCCAGAGACCCGGAAGACGAGGACGAGCCGGCTGATGGTAGCGAAGGTATTTGCACAGGATCTGTACATCTTTACTTGTATTACTTCCCTTTCGTTTATCTTTTCTCCAACTAACACACATCCGACTCGCAGGACTGGAGGACGAAGGCGAGGCCAACGAGGATGACCCGGAGGCAACTGAATCAGACCAAGAAACAACAGTCGGAGCCAAAAGGAAAGCCGGAGGAGCCGTATCCAAGGTTCCTTTTTCCTTGTTATCCTCTGAACCTTACTCCTTTGACGCCATGCGACGACTTAACCATCAATTATCAAATTCGTCGTGCTTGAAGGACTCCTCCCCAGCCAAACGCAGAGTAACTCGGAGTTCCCCGGGTGAAGATCCCCTTAACCCGGGCATCTCTATTTCCTCGGTTCCTCGTGGCGGCGCTCCTCCGCCTCGTCCTTCCGACTCTCCCCAACGCCACCCTTCTCCTAACCATCCACGCGCCGGGCAATTCCGGGTCCCGTTGGTAGTTCCCGTGGCGACCTCATCCGCTTCCAGCGGCGAGCTCCCGCCTGATTACACCGTGAACGCCGGGTAAGTTTACGCTACATGATTTCCTTTTACGCCTACAAATTTCCACTCAAGCCACCATCATCACTGATAACCGCTTTTTCCCATCCTTCTTTTAGCGCTCAAGCCGTCGTCAGTGACCCGGAAAATATAGAAGCAGATAACCATCAGGCAGAGAAACCGACTGACAATGCAGACGCCGCGACTGGCGATGATACAGCGAATAACCAGGAACAAGGCCCTCTGAACAATCCACTTCCCCGAGCTGCCGGATCTCCTTCCTCATCAGAACCAGTAGACGAGGAGATCGAAGTTCTAGATACAAGGATGAGTTCTCCCAACCCGGCCACCCAAACTGTCCGGGTCTCAACTCCAAGGGCGGGGAGAGCCCCTCCACCAGACGACCGAGCTGCCGGCTCTTCCGGTGCTCGATCCGAGGAACTGACCTTTACCCAGATGCTAGAAACCCTTCGCACTTTAAGGTCTAATGAAGAGAACATCTTGGGAGCTTTGATAGCCAAACACGAGGTAAATCCGACTAATGTTGCTTATGCCTTTGTCCAGTCCCCAAGTTCCGAGTGAATTGGTTCATAATTTACTTGGGACTTTATTATACAAACGACTGATAACTTACTCCTCTACCCAACTGATCCTTTGTTTGCATGCCTGCAGGCTTTCGTAACTCAATCCGATGAAAAACTGGCGGACGCCACCAAGCTCATCGAAAAGGAGGTAGCTTTACGTGAGGCAGCCGAGGCCGAGTCTAGGAGGAATAAGTTGCTAATGAGGAAATATAGGAAAAGGGCTCACCGAGCAGAAGATGACCTAACGAGCCTTTCCGTCAAAATATCGGACACATATCGTGCTTTACTTGGTACGTTTCCTCCTCCGGTTTATCTTTTTGATAAATAGCAACAGTTTCCGACTTATGTCTCCATTTCCTCAGGCCCGGACGAAACCATGCCGGAAGAGGACGACCTGGCCAAGCTGAAAATCATGAATAGCGCTATCCGGCAACTATGTGCCGGAACCAGATGGATCCTTGACGAGTTGCGGTGTCCGGGTAGAGGACATGTTGATCTGAAGAGGATGCTGGACGCCTTATCCACTGTTCCCGAGTGGATTCGGCACTGGAAGCGCTCGTCTTGCCGGGTTGGAGTGACCCGGGGGCTTGCACTTGCCAAGGCTTATCTCCCCAAGCTCGAGCTAGCGAGGCTTATGAGCGGCTTCCCAGAGTTCAAGCTTGACGGATCCAAGTTTTCGGTGAAGGATTTTCAGGCCATCCAGAAGGAGGTCCGTTACCCGGCCAGCGTAATTGCTGATGAGCTGGACGTTAATATACTTGTTCCAGCATATGATTCTGCCGGTAAAGTAATTAAGTCGGATCTTCCTGAGCCGTATGACATGCTGGCCCGGTGGAAGGAGGAAGCTGCTGCGATAAGGGCGGAGGCTGCCAAGAAGCAAGCTGAAGCCGACTCTGCTCCTGCCACCTCAACACCAGTCGTTCCGCCCCCTGCAGGGGCTGGTACCGCTGATCCGGGTGCTGCTGCTACCACCAATGATGGCAAGGGGAAGGCCAAGATGAACGCCGAGTGATATGTGGTTTCTAATGCCTCTTCTTAAGCGCCAGTCGGTCAACATACTTTTTGAAACAGTTATATTTTGGGTGGTGCACCTGTGCACCTATGATATTTTTTCATCAGGATTTTGTAATGCACGCTAAGGCCTTGATATACTCGATGCCTGTTCCGGCCTTTTTAAGTTTAAGCTCATCTGTTCTCGATATCTGGTTTTATTTATTGTTCCTTTTGTGAAAACTCAATTTCCGGGTCTCATGGGTATTGACAAGCGGATTTTGCTTCGAAGTCCCCAAGTCCCCAAGACTCGGATATTTGGATTTTTGCAACTATACAAGTAAGCCACTTTTTCTCTTTTCAAGATTTCAAGCTACCGGGCCCGGATTGCCGAGTCTAGGACACTTGATCTTGAAAAGGGAACAAACTGCTTACTGCTAATTTCACAAAGATCCACGAGTTGTTTCACATAGGTTTTGAAGTTATGCTTAATAGTCGTTGAGTTTCCAGCTATTCAGCCTTGTACTCTGCATAACTTGTGGTTTAGATGACCCTTTTGACTGTCTTGTACTGTAAGCCGGCTTTCGCGTGGATACCATGTTGTTACATCAATACGAAGACGCAGCCAGCCAATCCCTGTCGGGTTTCATGACTAACTGCCATCGTAAGCGAACAAATCATGCCACTTTAATGCGAGTCACATCGAGCTTAAGTAAGAATAGCCAAGAAATTTGGACTTCTTTGTCCGGTTATAAGATTGTAGCCGTACTCGTTTGCAAGTAATCGGCCCTTATAACTCATAAGCATCATGGCCGGGTCTTTGAGTTTGTAACTGTGCTATTCAAGCGACCAGCCCCCAAGACCTAGATATACGCATCGTACTGAGAGTACATAACCTGATAACAACCATTTCTTTTCTTGATAACCATCTCTTTACTTGATATGAAAAATCTAGGTCAGCAAGCCGCCTCATTAAAAACCCGTCCAGTCCCCAAAGGTACCCTGGATAGGAAAAGAGTACGTCTGAAAACATGCTGCCTATTACATCGTGCAATTCCACTTGCCAATATAGTCTTTACTAAGTATAATACGGACGTAGCTGAGCCACGTTCCATGGTCTGTCTCTTTCTTGCATAGATGAAGTGGTGTGTGCGGTGTCGTTGACTGTAGCCGACTCTTCCCTTGCATCTATCAAATAATATGATCCGTTATGCAGATTCCGGCTTACGATAAATGGCCCTTCCCATGGTGGTGATAATTTGTGTTTTCCTTCGTTTGACTGTACCAGGCGCAGAACCAAGTCTCCTTCCTGGAATACCCGGGTCTTCACACGCCGGCTATGATACCTCCGTAGATCTTGCTGATATATGGCTGATCTTTCCAGGGCTTGTTCTCTTTGCTCTTCTAACATATCTACGGCGTCTTGCCGGGTTTTTTCGTTCTCTACTTTGACGTAAGCTGATACTCTAGGCGAATCGTGAATAATGTCACTCGGTAATACTGCTTCCGCACCATAGACCATGAAGAAGGGTGTCATCTGAGTGGATCTGTTAGGTGTAGTGTTGATACCCCAAACCACAGAAGGAAGTTCTTCGACCCATGCGCCAGCAGCCCTGACACAGGGAACTCGCAATCGTGGTTTTAATCCGCGAAGCAATTCTTGGTTTGCCCTCTCCACTTGTCCATTGGCCTGCGGATGAGCCACCGATGCCACATCGAGCCGGATTCCATTGTTGCCACAAAACTTCTCCATCTCACCAAGGGACATGTTGGTTCCATTGTCGGTAATTATGCTGTGGGGGTACCCGAACCGGTAGATAATCCTTTTCAGGAACTTGACTGCTGTAGCTGCTTCGCAATTAGTAACTGGCATAACCTCAACCCACTTGGTAAACTTATCAATAGCCACCAAAAGACGTGTCTTCTTGCATGGTGACATATGAAAGGGGCCAACCATGTCCATACCCCAGACAGCAAACGGCCAAGTTAACGGGATAGTCCGCAACTCCATAGCCGGCACATGGGTTTGGCGAGCGTACCTTTGACATCCGTCACACCTTGCTACCAATCGTTCCGCATCCGCTAGGGCCGTGAGCCAGAAAAACCCGTGTCGATAAGCTTTAGCCACAAGAGACCTTGTGGACGCATGATGTCCACAGTCGCCTTCATGGATTTCCTTGAGAATCTGTCTGCCTTCTTCCGGCGCTACGCAGCGCAAAAAGACTCCTGCTGCACTTCTCTTGTACAATTCCCCATTGATGATAGAATATCCCTTTGCTCGCCTCAAAATTTGCCTTGCTAATACCTCCTGTTGTGGTAACTCGCCTCGTGATAGGTAGGCCAAAAACGGTTCTGTCCACTCGGGAATAGTACGTACAGTGGCTACGAGTCCTGAATCCGGGTCTTGATTTGCCAATTCCTCCTCTGACTCGATTTTAACTGATGGTCGCCATAATTCGTCCAGGAAAACGTTAGGTGGAACCGGCTCTCTGCGCGAGCCGAGTCTGGCGAGGGCGTCGGCTGCCTCATTCTTTCTTCTGTCTATATGCTCCACCTCATACCCGGAAAAACATCCTGCAACCCTATCAACTTCCCTGCGGTATGCTGCCATAGTTGCGTCCTTTCTATCCCACGTTCCTGACACCTGCTGTACCACAAGGTCTGAATCTCCGAAGCATCGTATCCTCTTGATGTTCATCTCTTTGGCTACCTTTAAGCCATGCAATAGGGCCTCATACTCGGCCACGTTGTTGGAACAGTCGAAGTGAATTTGTAGTACGTAACTCAATTTGTCTCCTTTGGGTGATGTTAGCACCACCCCAGCTCCTGATCCCTCGTACTGCTTTGATCCGTCGAAGTGCATGATCCATGACTCGGAATTTGGAACCGTTGTAGTCATGCCTGTATGTGTCCAGTCGTTAACGAAATCAATTAAAGCTTGAGATTTGATTGCTGACCTGGGTTCGTAGTTGATGTGATAATCCCCCATCTCTATCGCCCATTTGGCTATTCTTCCCGTCGCGTCCGAGTTTCTGATGATATCCGACATTGGTATTGAACTAACCACTGTTATGGGATGTTCTTGGAAATACGGCTTCAGCTTTCGGCTGGCCATAAAGACCCCGAACACCAACTTTTGCCAATGTGGATAGCGCTGCTTTGCTTCTGATAATACCTCGCTCACGTAATAAACCGGCCTCTGAACCGGGTATCCTTTCCCGTCCTCTTTGCGTTCCACAACAACTACCGCGCTGACGGCTCGGGGGCCAGCTGCCACATATAGTAACATAGGCTCTTTAGGACCCGGCGCCGCTAGTACTGGTGCTTCAGATAACTGCTTCTTTAGTGCCTCAAACGCCTCGTCCGCCTCTTGATCCCACACGAACTTATCTGATTTCCGCAAGAGCCGGTACAAGGGTATTGCTTTTTCTCCGAGTCTGGATATGAATCGGCTCAAGGCTGCTACGCAGCCCGTGAGCTTTTGAACATGCTTCAAATTTTCCGGTTTTTTCAGACTCTGGATGGCCTTGATTTTATCCGGGTTTGCCTCGATTCCTCTCTCGGAAACTATGAAGCCGAGTAATTTCCCAGCTGGAACTCCAAACACGCACTTTGTCGGGTTAAGCTTCATCTGGTACCTGCTCAAGTTTTTGAACGTCTCCTTTAGATCATCGATAAATGTCTCCGCCTTCCTAGTCTTGATGACCACGTCATCCACATAGGCATGGACGTTACGTCCGATTTGGTCCTCAAAGCACTTTTGAATACACCGTTGGTAAGTTGCGACAGCGTTCTTCAACCCAAACGTCATAGTTTTATAACAAAAGGCCCCAAAAGGGGTTATGAATGATGTTTTCTCCCAATCCTCCCTTTTGAGCTTAATCTGATGATACCCGGAATATGCGTCCAGGAAGCATAACAGATCGCTTCCAGCTACTGCGTCTATAATCTGATCTATCCTCGGCAGCGCGAACGGATCCTTTGGGCAATGTTTGTTGAGACTCGTGAAGTCAATGCACATCCTCCACTCATTGGTCTTTTTCATCACTAGAACCGGGTTAGCCAACCAGTCCGGGTGAAATACTTCCATGATAAAGCCGGCTGCCAATAGCCGAGCGATCTCTTCGCCTATAGCCTTCCTTCTTTCCTCATTCATTTTCCTCAAACCTTGCTTCACGGGCCTGGACTTGGGATCCACATGCAAACTGTGCTCAGCCAATTCTGTAGGGATACCCGGCATGTCGCTAGGTGTCCAGGCAAACACATCTGCATTCGAACGAATAAACTCCACGAGCGCTTCCTCCTGCTCTTTTCCCAAGTTAGACCCTACAGTAAACTGCTTAGTAGAATCCCCTTCGACAAAATCTATCTTCTTGGTGTCTTGCGCTGCCTTGAATTTTGCTCTCTCATCCTCGGTATTCGGCTTTTTCAAGGCTGTTCTATCGTCCGGATTTACTTGAGACCGGTAATATTCGAGCTCTTCCTTCCTGCATGCCTGCTCGGCCATAACTGAATCTCCTTCGTCGCACTCGGCCGCTATATCCCGGTTCCCATGTATAGTGATGGTCCGTTTAGGACCCGGGATTTTCAGCTGCAAATACACGTAGCACGGCCTAGCCATGAATTGGGCGTAAGCCGGCCTCCCAAACAGTGCGTGGTAAGGACTGCGCAATTTGACCACCTCGAACGTGATCCACTCAATTCGATAATTATCCGTCGATTCTCCAAAAGCAACTTCCAAGGTGATCCTTCCCTCGGGGCTCGCCGAATGACCTGGCACGATCCCATGAAAGATTGTCGAACTTTTTTGTAACTGAGACTCTTTGAGACTCATCCGTAAGAAGGTTTCCCAATAAAGGATGTTGATGCTGCTTCCACCGTCCATCAGGACCTTCTTCAATTCGTAACCATTAACCTGTGGAGCAACCACCAATGCCAAGACTCCTGGACGCTCTATTTTCTCCGGATGGTCTTTTCTACTCCACGTTACCTCTTGTTCCGCCCATCTGAGATGTCCCGGCGCGGCCAACGAAATCGAGTTTGCCGCTTGCTTTAATGTCTTCTCGTTCCTGCTGGAAGTTCCTGTAGTATGCACATGATATTGTCCTTTTAAATTAGTTGTTCGTACCGTGCCGATGAAGATGTTGATCCGGCCGATCGTCAATATAGATCCGGACTCGAGGTGATCCGATTCTGGCCCCCAGCCGGAATCGTCCACCATCTTTTCTCCTTCGTGGTCGATGTAGATTTCGCCAATGACAAGATTCTCCATGCCCTTCCGAGCTTCTCCCGTGATGTAAACACCTTTGGACGCAGGCCCCACGGTGGGCGCCAACTGTCGTGGGATAATCACGGCAGATGTTACCGGGGGTAACTGATCTTGGGGCAAGACGACACAGGTATTTGGGAGAGGGTTTAGCTCAGAGGAAAACATGGTGCAATTCGATCTGGTAGCCGGCAATCAAAGTCACCGAGTCTCCGATCTTGATATAATAACTCAACTCTGGGATTACACTTGATGCTCGATATCACACGATGTTGCTAGGGTTCTTAGATCTCTGTCTAAAACTAGACTCGGGGGTTGGTTTATAAAGCACCCATACCCCCTGGCTTATTCCCCAAGGCGCACCCTGGTTCCTACCCGGACACGGCACACAAACCCTATCTTTCCTTTACAACAACCCACAACCCGGGTCGCCGGGCCTACAAACTTGGGCCTTCACAGGTTTCCTTATCCTCGGCCGGATCCTGCACAGTGTACTTTGGGCCGGGTTATTCCTTGGTGTATGGCCTACCGAGTTATCATCTCCCCGTCACCTACGTCGAGGGCCACCGTCGGCGTAGCTTCTATACGCCGAGGGGCGAACTGACGCCGACGGGCACGCGCGCGCCGATCCTGTCGACCACCCTACGCCGAGGGGGCCGACCTTTGGCCGTCGGCGTAGTGGGGGGCCGTCGGCGTATTTTCTGTTTCCCGTAGTGGGGGTAAAAGGGGTGCCCACGTGGGCTCTGCACAGCGAGCAGGCCAACACCCTTTTAACCTGGTTGGTAGCACCAACCAGGATAAAAGTTTTTCTGCAACGACAGAGTTTTGGATGTTTCTCTGCCGTGGTAGAGCTTTGGCATGTGTTTTTGTGCTGTTTTTGGGGTCTTTTTTGTGTGATGTTTTCTTTTCGGTGGTTTCGTTTAGTCTGTAAATGACATATTTGTTGCATATCGACAGTAATCATCATACATATCATTGCATGTATTGATATCATCAGAAGATAATTACATTTATCTCAATTAGATTATTATATCTGAATAGAGTTATACACATTGTAACCATTTACGTACATGCATGCAGATCATTGTTTATAATGGAATGGTCCATTTGGATCTCTGACTTTGTTTAGCATGGCGATGTTCTCAATGGTGAGCGGCACCTCCATGGCGTGCGCGGTGCCTATTACTTTGAGGACGACTCAGTTACACCACCCGGGACTAAAGGCTGGAACTATATATGTGGATGCCTTCCTGCCCCAAAATTTTCTAAGTCACAAACCCTCTTCTTCCCTCGCGCCGGCGCCTGCTCGTCTTTCTGCCCCGTCGCCGTCGCCCGCGCAGAGGACCGCGCCGTCTCCATCGCCGTCGCCGTCGCCGTCGTCGAGCCCTTCTCTCCACCGCCTCCACCCTGCTCCGCCCCCGTCCCGTCGCCGTCTCTCCGGTAGGTTCCCCGCGGGCCGTCGCCGTCGCCCTAGATCCAACGCGCGAACGCCATCGAACGGAGACCACGAATCACGCGCGAACGCGCCGCCCTCGAACGGCGACCACGAACTGAGAACGCGCCGCCCTCGCGCTCGCTACCGCGGCCAGATTCGCCGCCGGCGAGACAACAGTGGCCGTGGCCTCGTCCCCATCTCCGTCCCCTCCCCCGTGGCGAGCACCACAGTGGCCTCCTCCCCATCTCCGTTCCCTCCCCCGTGGCCGGAATCGTCGGAATCGCCGGAGACCCGAGAGCCTGAACTGCCACCGCCGGCCACCGTGTGACGCCAGGGGTGACGTCATCATGACGTCACCTGGCCACGTGTTGACGAGTTTTTTTAATGACGTCATCATGACACGTGGGGCCCACTGTATATGGAATTACAGAACATAATAACTTTTAATTTATAATTCCAAAAAATATGGAAAAATATGCAAAATGTTCACAAAAATGTAAGCTATCTGTTTATATCATTATCATTCATGTTTGACAAAGTTTAAAATGAGACCATATTTGAATTTGAGTTAAATTCATTAAAATAATGAAAGTAAGTTTTAATTCAATAAATTCAGAATATTAAGTATAATATACCAAAATGACCAGAAAAGCAAATGCAACCTAGCTTTGGGGTTCTCCAAGTCATTTGAGAGACCCTACCAATCTGTTTTCCCTCTTTCTACGACAATATTTGCTAAGTCTCCTATATACTTAATTAATTTTTACTACATGCATGTCTGCAGGAGTGACATATGGCAGACAATAGAGACCTGACGGCGGAACAGGAGGCTGAAGGTTATATATTAGATATCATAGCCGGAGGAGGAACAGACATTGACGATGATGTAATCTCTTCTTATCTGAACCTTGAGGATCAAGAAGGTGAAGGAGGAACAGACATTGTCGATGATCAAGGAGGTGAAGAAGGAACAGACATTGTCGATGATCAAGGAGGTGAAGGAATGGACATTGATGACGGAGGTCAACCGTCGACAAACGACGATCTCCAATTGCAAAGAACAACCACCTCCGGCGAGGTATATATTTTAGCCCTCGGTCTTATTTTAGCCCTCGGTCCAATTGCAAAGACTAACGCGCGCGACTCTCTTTCTTATTTTAGCCCTCGGTCGGATCTAGTATGACAAAGCGTGGCAAATCCAAGGAGATGAAAGATTCCGAAATATATACCATCGAATCAGTCAGTCAAATCGGCAAGCCCCTACAGCACACCACAAAGTTTATCAACCAATGCGGAGTCATTGTTAGAGACGTCGTCCCGATCACCGTCCAGGAATGGAAGGAGCCAAAGAAAGCACGTGTTGGTTTCACTTATGTCGACAAGAGAACGAAAAAGATTATGTTTAGAAAGCTTATTGCACATTTCATTCTACCTCCGGAATACAACAAAAAAGATGAATTCGGTCAGGACGTTCCGGGTGGACGTGAGAGGAGGAGGATAGTCAAAGAGTTCGCTCTTCAGAAGATGGCCGAAGCATTCCGGAACTTCAAGAAAAAATTGTTCCGTGAATATGTCAGCCAGGGCAAGACTCCGAATTTCACTGGACAATATGAGAAACTGAGAGATGATTGGACAGAATTTGTGACGCAACATAAATCGGAGCATTTCAAGGTAATGTCGGCAAAAAATAAGGCTAATGCGAAAAAGAAACAGTACCATCATGTTATGGGGCCAGGAGGATACCGCGTTTCGGCGCCTAAGTGGCAGGCAATGGAGGACGGCCTAAGGGCAAGAGGAATCCGTCTAGGTACAGAGGGATGGGACGAAAGAGCCAAAATGTGGTGGTACGGGCATGGGGGATCGCTAGACCCGGAGACAGGGGAGTGTGTTCACCGGCAGAAAAAGTTTGCTCCCACAAAAGAACTTGTTGACGCAATGACCAGAGCTCAACAGGGCAAGATCACGTTCAACAGAGAGAGAGACCAACTGACAGTTGCCCTCGGAAATCCTGAACACGGAGGACATATACGAGGCAAAGGCAGAATGCCGTGGAAAGTAGGGTTTTCCCAGGAGGGTGACCCGTACTGTTACAGAAGCCGTAGGAGAGGTACGGACCGGGCTGCAGATGAACTGGCGAATCTTGCAATGGAAGTTTCTGACCTGAAGAAGGTCGTGGCGGGAATACTTGAGAAAGAAAAAGCGTCGGCTGCAGGGCCGCATCAAGAACATGCAACGGATCTCGGAAGCCAGCAGCGGAGAAGCAGCGTGGCTTCCACGGAGGCCCCGACTGCAGGTGCTAATGCACCGATGATCGAGAGTCGTGCACCGGAGCCTCACTACCCCGTGGATGACGTAAAGGAGATGAAAGAATGTGATCTGCATTATCCCGTGGGGAACATTTCCATGAAGGTGGCTACCGGCAGTGCTTTACCCTATACACCTGGAGCACTCCATCACAACAACCCCATTCCATATGGCTATGCTCGTGTCACGGTGGAAGACATAGTCCAAGCGTTTGAGGACCTGGAGATTGACATAGCTACACCCGAAGGGGAGAGAAGACTTGGAGATGTCAAGCGCCAGTTCATTCTATGGAAAAAGAAGTACATAGTGTTTCCAGGCGAGACGCCAAGGCTAACAAGTCCACCCCCCTACGATGGTGCAGGTGCTGGTGGTGGTGGTGGTGCTAGTGCTGGTTCACCTACGCCTCCTTCACGCCATTCGACGCCGTCCCCCGATCTTCCTCCTCCGGTGGTTAAGCAGCCGTCGCCCACGATTCCTCCTCCGGAGGAAAAGCAGACGTCTCCCACTATTCCTCCTCCGGAGGAAAAGCAGACGTCGTCGCCCCCCATTCCTCCTCCGGAGGATAAGCGGACGTTGCCCCCCATTCCTCCTCCGGAGGATAAGCAGACGTCGCCCCCCATTCCTCCTCCAGCGAAGAAACAGAAGCAGGCGGGCAGCAAGGGAACACGCTCTTGGTCTATTAACCCGGACCCTTATGTACCTAAGACCACACGGGTACCGGAGCCATCACTGAAGCCTCTCACCCCAAGGCCTTGGGAACTTAGTGATGCTGAAACCAAATTGGTCGTGAAGGCTGACGTTGAGAAATGGATGGGCAAACTGAAGGCGCTAAAGGAGCCTGAGCCCAAGGAAGTATTCCCTCCGATTGTAGACTATTGGGCTACGGATTTTTTATCGACAGTGTCCCAATCCGTGAAGAATTTGCCTAAAGACTATGATATTGAACTTCGTAAGCAAGCAGGAATATTGGAGGAGGAGAAAAAAAAAGCAAAAATGATACAAAGCGGGAAACAAGTTGCCCAGCTCGGGATGCAGAGTAAACAATCGATATCCCCCCTCATAGTGAAAGCCGCTCCGGAACATGACCCCGAGGTCATAAATGCTGTGACAGCAATGGGATTGACTGTAGCTACTGCCATGCAAAATGCGTCCGAGGCCGGTATGTCTCTCCGTGCCTTTTTAGACATGGACGATATGCCAGTGGCTGATGTAGCATTAAAATATGTGAAGAAAGGGCCTCTCGTCGAGCCTGCGAAGGAAAAGGATCTACCACCACTAATGCAAAGTCTTCTACGTTGGTACAAAGATTTCATAACTTTTACCGACAAAGAATATGTGTATGTGGATTATACAGAGGAGCATCACACCAAAAAGTACTCTGTAACAGTTGAGTTGAGTGAATTGTTCCAACTGTTCAATATGCGTGAGCTCGACAAATCTATCCTGAGTTGCTACGTTCTGTAAGTGATTTATTTCTACCTCATCTCGTTCTTCATTTGCCTACACTATATATATATATATATTGTCCTAACTATATTGTTCCGTACGCTATTATGCAGATTGAAGATTTGGGAATGCAAAGTAAGACTCATCCATGATATTGGGTTCATTGACCCACAAATCATTAATGGAACTATGTTAGAACGTCACCCCATAGACGTGGAGAAAGACTTGTACAATTTTTTAAAAAAGCATGAATCCAAAAGATATATTCTATTTCCTTACCATTTTGGGTGAGTGTTTCTCTCATGTTCCCATTCTCTTTTGTTTACTCCATGCATGGTATGTCCAATCGATAAATTATGCATGACTCTGCATCTAATGTGTCCGCAGGTACCACTGGATTCTGCTAAAAATTGATCTTCACCAGGCCATAGTTTTCATCATTGACTCTATGAATTCAAATACAGATCTTTGGGTCGACATGAGAAAAATGATGCAAAAGTAATTATTTTTCAATCATTTGCGCTCTATATCGATCGGTCTCTTTTGTTCATTTTCTAAGCTAATAACTCCCTTGTTCATTTAATTTTATTTGCATTGTAGAGTTTGGAGACAGCTCTCACATCAACATGTCGGTGAATTCAAAGATGCGCTAAAATTTAAAAATGTGCTCAAAGGTGTGGATAAGCAGCCACCGGGGACCGGTCTATGTGGATACTATGTCTGTGAGAACATACGGAAAGAAATATCTGAGAGGAAGAAGGACGAGAAAACGCGGAACGGTCTCAATAACTTGCGGAGGGCGCTTACTCCAGAAGCTCGCTTCCGACCAATTCAAGAGGAAATAGCAGGATTTTTCCTTAGGCATGTCATCCAGAAGAAAGGAGAGTTCCATGCGTCCACCGACGATGACTTTTATAAGCATGTATAAGCCCTAAGTACTTTGAAACTTGTGCGAATTTGTGTATGCTCGTCCATCTTAATTGTGTAATATGGAAACTTGTTCGAGGTTGTATATATGGTCACCCGATATTGAATATATATTATATATTCCTATTGAATTCTCCTCGTTTGATATTTCATATATATATATATGCATGAATATGTGTACTGAAATTAAAACAAAACAAATTAAAAAGGAAACAGGTTTAGGGGGCCTAAAACCCTAAACCTGCGCAGGTTTTCAGTCCCGGTTAACCACAAGACCCGGGACTAAAGGTCCTCCGCCGCAACGGACCCCTAGCGCCCACGTGGACGGGCTTTTAGTCCCGGTCCGTAAGTGGCGGGACTATAGGGGGGGGGCATTTAGTCGCGCATAGCTAGTCCCGGTTGCCCGGACGGGATTAATAGTCCTGGTGAACCGGGACTGTAGGCCTATTTTCTACCAGTGTCATGACGTGCACGACGGCGACACCTGCAACTTTGGAGACGACTCTCCCGTGCGCCGCAGCTGCGTCCTTCGAGAAGCAGCAATCCATGGCGTGCGAGATACCTGCAACTTTGGAGAGGACTCAATTCCTGGCATGCACGAAGGGGACCCGACGGTGACGCCATGCAGTTGATCAGTGCCCTTGACACCTCCGCACCGAGGTCGTTCTTAGAGCACCGACGACCTGCTCTCCTGTGCAATCGACGACGTGCGCGGCGTGTTCGTCCATCAAGGCATCGATGCATGGTGGCTGCCTACACTACGTGGGAAGTCCTCCTGGGCATGCATATCGTGTCTTTGCTACTGGCTGATTAGTGATTAAGCCTCGAGGTGAAAGCCTTTATCTTAATTTCTTTGCGACTGACAACAGAACTATCGGGCGCAGTGATTTTATCTTCTCGAAAAATGTATCGAGGCTCTGAAATAAACCAGAAGATCCAAAAGATGCCATACTAGTCCAGCCTTTTTTCTTGATTTTACTTGTACCATTGTTTTTTTACTGGAGTACCCTCTAATATAACTATAGCATGTATAGTTGTTGTCAATATTTGTCTAGCTATATGTTTCAGGGGTTTTTTACGAAATTATTTCTATAACATTGATATATATTCGGCAGTATAACTATGGTGTATGCTTGGGTGCTATTGTAATAATTAAATTTTAGAAATTTTGGTGAAACTATATCAGGTAAATGATTTAATTTTCTTTTGTACATATTGATTAAAATGTTTATGGTTGATGATTATGTAGGCGTGCATTGCACGTGCATATTAACTAGTCTTTGATTAATTTCCAAACAGCGGCTACGGACGTGTCCTTTTTATTTTTTTTTGGAAAATTCTATACAAAGGCGGCGCATGCACGCGCGCCCCCGTGCGGCGGTACGTTGAGAAACGTGCGCATAATCCATCCGAGCAGCCGCTAACGTTGGCGTAATCCTATAGTAACTGGCGCACATGTCAGTGTGTACCTTTTAATTTCTGAGTAGCGTAAGGCCTTGTTTGGTACTAGAGTATTTCAGGGATTAGTAGGGATAATCCCCTAGGATTTGGGTGGAACCCCCACCTCCACCTAATCCCCTCAAATCCCTTTCCCTCCAATCAACTTGCTAGAGGGAGTAGATTTGATATGGAGAAAAATAAACTAGAGGTTGGGGAATTTTTGGGAAAAAATGGGGATAAACCCTCCTAAATACACTTGTACCAAACGGGATTTTGGGGATTTTTGGGGATTTGCGGTTGGACCGGGATAATCCACCCCAATCCCCAAATTTACACCCGTCCCAAACAAGGCCTAAGGGGGAAAATTAACCAGGGGATTTTTTTCCGGGACCTATCCATTTCATCCGATGTTCTCTCTCTCGCGGGCGAACGGATTTCTCGTCGCTGCGGGCCGGAGTTTGCCGGTTTCCTCGCCGGTGACACTTCTCCCCACCGAACCCCTGATCAATTCCTCATCTCCTCCCCCTTGTTTCCCGTATTTTTTCTACCCGATTCCCCAATACGCTTGCCGTTTAGATCGTTAGATCTTGCAGTAGTTGCCATTGGTGGGGGAACTAGGAAGTAGAGATTGGTCACCAACATTCTGTAGCTGTGTGTTTGTTGTTGGCCACCGGATATGTTTGATGAGGTAGATCTAAGGTCAGGTACTTCACTGGTGGCGGAGAGGATTTTGTGAGGGATGTCGTTGACGAAGTTGATTCCGTTGTGACACATGCTTGTCTGGTATCCCTAGCGTTTGCGTTTGGCTTCGTTTTTGTGGTGATGATTAGATGGCATCCAAAAAAAAACCCACTTTTGTACCGCCGTCGGCTATACGACCATGACCTCGCTCGTACGGCTCCGCCGGCCGTGTGCTTATGCACTGCTAGGTAGGGTGGCTATTCTACCGCGTGTTAACGTATGTGTTTTGTATACGTTTCCTTGTATAGTTTGTACCTAGGCTATCTACCGAATCCTCTAGAATAGGTTCGGTATTGATTCTGTAAAGAGATCTTACGTGATCTCCAAGCCTTGTACCCTTTATATATGCAATGAGAGATCGCCCCGATCGTGTGTCGCGTTTCCCCAAACGTATCTGTTCTCTTGGTATCAGACACGGACGATCCAATCTACAAACCTAGCCCCGATCCCATCTTCCGCCTCAACCCACCATGACCACCTCGCCTGCTTCCGCCCAGTCCTCCTCTGGTGCCCTCGTCTCGGCCTCCATGCCCGCCGTCGCTTCGTCCTCGTCGCCCGCTGCCTTGGCGGCCAACGTCGCCAGTGTCCGGACCCACGTGCCCGTCACCCTCGACCTGAAGACCTCCAACTTCACCAAGTGGCGGATGCTGATCCGCGTCCTCCTCGGCAAGTACGACCTGCTGAGCCATGTCAACTCCGTCACCGCCGCCGCCGACCGCAACGCCGAGTGGACTCGCGAGGACTACATCGTCAGGTCATGGTTGTACGGCTCCATCTCCGATGAGATTCTTGACATCATCATGGCCGAGGATCAGACCGCGCAGGAAGCGTGGGCGCTCATCTCCAACCTCTTCCTCGAAAATCAGATGACGCGCGCTGTGTACCTCGAAGCGGAGTTCCGCGGTGTCGTCCAAGGCGACCTCTCCATCACCGCCTACTGCCACCGCCTGAAGTCCCTCTCCGACGCCCTCCGCGATGTTGGCACCCCGGTCTCCGACCAGGCCCTCGTCCTCAGCTGTCTTCGCGAACTCAACCCTCGCTTCGCCGACATCACCACCATCGTCACGATGCCAAATCTGCTCCCGACGTTTGCCCAAACCCACTCCCTCCTCACTCTGTGGGAAACCCAGCTTGCCAACTCGACTCAAGTGGGCGCCCAGAACGCCCTCTACAGCGCCAACTCCCACGGCGCCAGCAGCTCCACTGACAACAACCGCGTCTCGGACCGCGGTAACGGCAACCAGGCCGGGGGCGGCAACACCGGCGGCGGTAACTCCGGTGGGAACCGCAATGGGGGCGGCAACTACTACAAGAAGAAGAAGAATGGAGGCGGCAACTCCGCCGGCGGTCAGACTGGCTGGAACTGGAACCGGAACGACGCTCCTTCTCCAGGCCCATGGGTGTGCTTCAACCCCTACACGGGCCAAGCCCAGCAGCTCCAGGCGCCTCCGGTCCCCCGGCCCACCCCTGGGGCCGGCCTGCTTGGCCCACGGCCTGCCACGCATCCTCCAGCCTAGGCGTTCACCTCGCTTGCGCCGATGCACGGGCAAGCATTCGGCACCGACGCGCCTCCGATCCCAGGATATGTCACCTCTCCGGCATGGGACTGCTCCTCGCTCGTCGCCGCCCTGAACAACACCGCCACCCCGTCACGCACTGGTGAGTGGGTCATGGATTTCGGTGCGACTGCCCACATGGCCTCGGACCCCGGTATGCTTCAACACATTACTCCTTCCCCATCTTCCTCTCCTGTCACGGTTGGCAATGGATCCACATTGCCCATATCTCATGTCAGACACACTTCCTTTCCCGCTTCCGCTCATAGTCTTTCTCTAAATAATGTTCTTGTTGCTCCTAATCTTGTCAAAAACCTCATATCTATTCGTCGCTTTACTACTGATAATTCCTGTTCTATCGAATTTGACCCTCTCGGTTTTTCTGTGAAGGATCTTCAATCCCGGGCCGTGATCACTCGCTGCAATAGCCATGGAGATCTCTATGTTGTTCCATCATCACCCATCACCCCCACTGCCCATGGACTCATCACCACCTCCACCTCCACCGAGCTATGGCATCGTCGCCTAGGACACCCCGGACGTGACACTATGTCACACCTCTCTCAAAAGTCTTTTATTCCATGTAATAAAGCTGCCTCACATGTTTGCCATGCTTGTCAGCTTGGCAAACACGTGTGTCTGCCCTTCGCTAGGACTTCATCAATAAGCCTCGTGCCGTTCCAGTTAATCCACTGTGATCTTTGGACATCTCCCTTGTTAAGCAACTCTGGTTTTAAATATTATCTCATTATTGTCGATGATTTTTCTCACTTTATGTGGACTTTTCCTTTGCGCGCCAAATCTGAAACGGCCAATACTCTTCTTGATTTTGTCGCATATGCTCGGACGCTGTTTTCTCGCCCTCTTGTTGCCATGCAAGCAGACAACGGTACCGAGTTCTTAAACTCCACCGTCACCTCTTTCTTTACGGCCAATGGAATCCGCCTTCGTCTCTCGTGTCCATACACCTCTGCACAGAATGGCAAAGCCGAACGTGCCATACGCACAGTCAACGACGTCACCCACACGTTACTCTTTCAATCCTCCATGCCTCCGTCCTACGGGGCCGAGGCTCTCGCCACCGCAACATACCTCGTCAACATACGGCCGTCTCAACCCATTGGTTTTGCTATACCCTGCCACCGCCTTCACAATACCTATCCCGCCTACACAGCCCTCCGTGTGTTTGGATGTCTCTGCTACCCTAATCAATCCTCCACTGCCCCACACAAACTTGCACCTCGCTCTGTCGCGTGCATCCTACTTGGTTATCCAACCAATCGCAAAGGGTATCGTTGCCTTGACCCTCAAACACGCCGGGTCATTGTCTCTCGCCATGTCGTATTCGATGAGTCGATCTTCCCTTTTGCTACTGCTCCGGATCGCCATGCTCCTTCCTCTACAGCGCTCGACTTCCTCCTCAACCTAGCCGCCACCCAACCCTCCCTAGATATTCCCGCTGCCACTCGCGCGCCTCCGAAACCTGTTATGCATGCCACCCCGTCACCCGCTATGCATGGCAGCCCGCAACCCACTATGCATGGCAGTGCCTCGGGGCCGCTAGTCTCACCACGGTCCACTGGGCCTCTTTCTCCCAGCCCAACACCCTCGTCGCCGGTCTCTCCTGTGTCGCCTGTACTCCCTTCGCCAACCACGAGCGAGCCTTCCCCGCCTGTTATCACACATCGCCCTCCTTCACCTTCCAACACACATACCATGCTCACACGTGCTAAGCGCAGTCTTTTCAACCTATAGATCGATTAAATCTATCGGCTACTCATTCTCTTCCTTCACCAATTCCCAAAACATACCGGGTGCCTTGCATGACCCACATTGGCGCGCGGCCATGCAGGACGAATTTGAGGCTCTTACTAACAATGGGACTCGGACACTTGTTCCTCGACCTGCTCGTGCTAATGTTGTTTCAGGGAAATGGATATTCAAGCACAAGTTTCACTCTGACGGCAATCTCGCTCGGTACAAGGCCAGATGGGTGGTACGTGGTTTCTCTCAACAGCCAGGGATCGATTTCGATGAGACTTTCAGTCCCATCGTCAAACCAGCCACCATTCGCATCGTTCTCAGCATTGCCGTCTCCCGATCATGGCCGATTCACCAGATTGACGTGAAGAATGCTTTCCTCCATGGCAATCTTGATGAGGAGGTTTACTGCCAGCAGCCGCCCGGATTCGTCGACGCACGGTGTCCTGATTACGTGTGCCGTCTTCACAAGTCTCTATATGGCCTCAAACAGGCTCCGCGGGCACACCGTCTCGGCTTTGTTGCTTCAAAGTCGGACGTCTCTCTCTTCATCTACATGCATGGACATGAGCTCGCCTACATATTGTTGTACGTGGATGATATTGTACTCACTGCTTCTTCAGATCAGCTTCTACGGACCATCAGTCGGCGCTGCACTCGGAGTTTTCCATGACGGACTTGGGTGCTCTCTCTTTCTTTCTCGGCATCTCGGTCACACGGACATCATCAGGCATGCAGCTCTCTCAACGTCAGTACGCTCTGGAGTTACTTCAGCGGGCTGGTATGGCAGATTGTCACCCATGTGCTACTCCCATTGACGTTCGATGCAAGCTCTCTGCTGATGATGGTACTCTTCTCGCCGAACCCACAGAGTATCGCAGCTATGCTGGTGCTCTCCAGTACATGACGCTCACACATCCCGACCTTGCGCATGCTGTTCAGCAGGCATGCCTCTACATGCACTCGCCGCGGGAACCCCATCTAAACCTGGTAAAACGGATTCTCCGCTACATCAAAGGCACTCTCGGTCTCAGTCTCCATATCTCGTGCTCTCCGACGTAGTCCCTCACCGCATATTCGGATGCTGACTGGGCCGGCTGCCCCGACACTCGACGTTCTACGTCCGGGTATTGCATATATCTCGGTGACAACCTTGTGTCATGGTCGTCCAAGCGGCAAACGACGGTGTCTCGGTCAAGTGCTGAGGCGGAGTACAGGGCTGTTGCTCACGCCGTTGCCGAATGTTGTTGGATCCGTCAGCTTCTTGGCGAACTCCATCTACCCTTGGCTACTGCCACCGTGGTCTTCTGTGACAATGTCAGTACAGTCTACATGGCATCAAATCCAGTGCAACATAGGCGTACAAAACATATTGAGATCGACATCCACTTCGTTCAGGAAAAGGTGTCGTTGGGCGAGGTCCGTGTTCTCCATGTGCCATCTGCTCATCAGTATGCTGACATCATGACCAAAGGGCTGTCTTCACAGATGTTTGCTGAATTTCGGTCCAGTTTATGTGTCTGTTCCATAGACGCACAAACTGAGGGGGGATGTTAACGTATGTGTTTTGTATACGTTTCCTTGTATAGTTTGTACCTAGGCTATCTACCGAATCCTCTAGAATAGGTTCGGTATTGACTCTGTAAAGAGATCTTACGTGATCTCCAAGCCTTGTACCCTTTATATATGCAATGAGAGATCGCCCCGATCGTGTGTGGCGTTTCCCCAAACGTATCTGTTCTCTCTAAGGATGTCCCTGGTTGCACCTGTCTGGATCCATTTTTCCGGCGATGGTGCCTCTGCCTGCTCCTCCAGGACTAGTTTCTGTAGAACCATAGAGAGAGATTGGTGGAATCGTTGTTGCATTGCTTGAGCCTCATGGGCATATATATGGAGTAGAATGATCTACTTGGAGTACATGGCAAGGTAGAATAGAGTCCTACGCTATCTATGGTTTCTAATAGAATCATGATACTCAACATCCCCCCGCAGTCACAACGTAGCGACACAGACGATGAGACTGGAGAAGAATCCGAAGGCGGAGCCGATGGACATCCCCACCACAGTCGTAACGGTCGACGCATCGCGGATGTTGTGGCTGGAGTGGAAGCCGACGAGGTTGCTCAAGCAAGGCGGTAGCCCTTTGTGCCGAAGTCGAGGTAGCCGAGAGCGTAGGATAGTGAAGCCGTAACCGAGGTAGCCGTGCGAGTGATGCCGTGGTCGATGTCGAGCCGGGGTAGCCGGTGTCGAGGATGAGTTCCTCATCTCCTCCCCCTTGTTTCCCATATTTTTCTACCCGATTCCCCAATACGTTTGTCGTTTAGATCGCTAGATCGGGCAGTAGTTGTCATTGGTGGAAGAACCAGGAAGTAGAGATTGGTCACCAACATTTTTTAGCCGTGTGTTTGTTGTTGGTCACCGGATATGCTTGATGAGGTAGATCTAAGGTCACGTACTTTACTGGGGGCGGATAGGATTTTGTGAGGTATGTCGTTGCCGGAGTTGAGGAACATGGCAATAAATTTTTGTATATGTGCAGGGAATGATGCCCATCGACTGAGCATGTCACTCTTCGCCTCGACATATCAAACACCAGAAAATATGATGATGATGTCCCAAAAAAATGCTAAATTCTACTTATAAGCACCACTCGGTTGTCTTACTGTCCGGCGTGGCCTCGTCATGAGGCGGCGTCCGCAAGAATTTCTACTCCAATGGAGGCGGCGGGTCTGTCGTAGGAGATCTCGTCCTCGGTGATCTCTGCCACATCGCGTGATAGAATCAAGAAGGCCCTTGGCGTCATCGTAGTTTTCCCCACCCCACCGTTATTGGCGCCTATAGTAAGGGAGATTCATGCTGATTATTCGCACCCTTTGTGTTTGTGTTTAGATGCCCCTAGTGCGATGCTATAGGATGTCATGTCTTCTCCCTACTAAATGCATGGGATTCCTCTCCCTACTTTGTTTAAGGTATGATCGCCAAGTGATTTGGTTTCATTGCTTCTGGATGTCATGCCTTCTCCCTACTAAATGCATGGGATTCCTCTCAATATTTTGTTTGCAAACGGGATCATGTAAATGTTGTTATCAGTTTATCTATAATAATAACTAAATGGGAGCAACCCACTAAGGTCATTTCTCTCACCATGCAGTTATTCCACCTCAACATCCTCCCATGTCATCTTTTTAAGCCACGTCATCAGTTGGTCTCGGAGCAATTCAGTAATATTATATGCCAACTCATTGCATCAGTTTCTTTCCGTCTGGGGGTCTCAGTTTTAATTAGCCAATACGTCCGTGTTCTAGTGTTTATTTTTTTTAAGGGTCAACCGTCCCTATTCCATCCATGCGTTCAGTTTCTTCATCCTGGGAAAGCTACACTAATCGGTGAACCTGAGGCAATTAACTACTCTACTTTATTTGGTAATAATCACACGATGAGAACGGCCATTACTATTTTTTCCCAACGGTCCTCCTCTCCCAAACCTCATCGTGTGCACCAATGCTCCACCATTCCTCATCTCACCCACGCCATGCTCTTGCATTACCTCTACTCCCTATCCATTTTTTTTTGTTCTCAGGAAATCACAGGCATCCCCCCTTGCAGTTCATTCCTCTCTCGGTGGAAGTGGTACTTTATTATACCGATTGCTCGAGAAATATCTATGTGGAGAATATCTGAGTAGGATTGATATCGCAGAATGCACAATAATGATACTGAAAACTTACTACTAGGACTGTATCTGAGGTGATTCCTCAATTTCAAGGTGCGTACCAATTCGAGATTATCCTTTAGTTCCTCCTGTTTTCATATTTATCATCACTGGTCTGTAAGGCTTCATTGCTGAGTTGTGGCAGCGACGCAGGTTTTTGTTTCACACATTGCGAAAACTCCAATTTGAACCAGTGCAGATTCTCTTGATAGACTATTTTTTTCCGGATAGACTACTAGCAGGTTTGTGGTTCACAATTTGCAAGATCTTCAGTTGTATTGCAACATCTCCGCCGAAAGTTTGATCATCACTTCAGAATAACCTTTTATTTATAGTCAGCCAAAGGTGGCTGCATTTCAAATTATATTATTATCCAAGTACAAAGATTGATTGCCTTTAGGATGTACGGTCGAGATGCACGAGAGTTCACTAACTTGATGGTATGATTGTACTGTACCTGCAAGATTGAGATGCCTCTTATTCTGAATTGTAATTGGTTGATCTAAAAATTAATGAGTAATCTGAAAGATAGTGACTAGAAATACTTTATTTGTGAGTCACTAGAATGGCCCGGTGTCAATTTTCTGCTACAGGTCAATACATCATTGACTGGTAAACAAAAATATTCTTCCACGAATGTTGTAGTGGAAAAAATTCTTGAAGATGTTATATAAGTGTTAAATTGTATTGCTTCATTGAATTATTGGCATAGGAAAATGGAGCAGCTTATTTTAGAATTTCAGAAATTGTATGTGCTCCTTTTTCTCAAATCTTTAACTTTCATTGGTCAACAATTTTAAATGTACTGTTTATCTGCCAGAGCACACCAGATCAACGACAGTTCAGTCCCAAATAGGTATCCAATTATCAATTCCAGAGAAAAC
Organism: Alopecurus myosuroides; assembly: GCA_028641055.1. Taxonomy (NCBI): domain Eukaryota; kingdom Viridiplantae; phylum Streptophyta; class Magnoliopsida; order Poales; family Poaceae; genus Alopecurus; species Alopecurus myosuroides. The sequence continues at coordinate 3,893,814 of CM054057.1, forward strand.
AAATATGAATCAGCGGTATTATAGAACTTTTTATTATTTTCTTTTACTTATAAACCTGTATATGACGCATAGTTCTTATAAGTTTCTGGACATAGTCTATTTGTATTGCAGTCAGCCTTGTTTACATGTATTTGGGGTTTTTTTTTCCTGTAAGGTTAAGATGATGTATGCCAAGAGCAAAACCAATCAAATCGCGACATTTGGCGGCCACGCAGGCTGTAGAATTTTTCAGAAAGCCCCCCGGAACTAGCCAATACAGCAGAACAATTCAGGATATTTTCTAGAGGTGGGCTCCACATGTCTCTTACAGGTGGGCCCCGCATGGCAGCGTCGTGGACGAAATAACAAAAATATTTGCCCGGGTGCAGCGCACAGGTTTCGAACTCGCTACCTGATGGTCTGAAAACAGTTCTGTAAACCAATACTACTAACATGCGTTAGTGTTTACTGTGGGTACAAGATATTTTTATAAGTGCTTCCTGTCAGAGGCTGGCCAAACAATTAAAATTGTGAGCTAGGGGGATTCGAACCAGGGACTAGATGTACTGCGTACCTGTAGCCACAAAGAAAAGTATGACATGTTGTAGAATGTGGTACTACGTTTTTTATACTGAGATCTGTGTACATTTGCCTGGTTATTATAGTATTTTATAGTAGTATGTATACTGCATATATATTCGTGATACTATGTATAACATGTGTTAAACTCTAGTATTTTATACATAATATGTATACAATGTACATGCCCCTGTATAATATGTATAAAACTTACCTGTATAGCATGTACATAATGTACAATATCTCTGTATATTATGTATAAAACATCATAGTATTATGGATCTATTTATACGAATTAAAAAAAGTGTTATACTAAAATAATTTAGTATGTATATTATAATATTTTATGTATAGTATACATACAGTACGCATCTTCGTGATATAGTATACACACTGTACCTCGCAAAAAAATACACACTATACATGTAAAACCACAATAAAAAAAAGTATACATACTATAATACATGGACGTTGTATACATACTATGGAGCTATTTTATATGTAGTACAATACTTAATATTTCACGACGCAACGTACGTACTATAATATAGTATTTTATATGTCACAGTTTTATACAATTTTATAGGTACTGTGCAATAGTATACTATGCAATATTACAGGTACAATTTATACATGGTATACTACGTAATATTATAAAAACATACTATGTATAAAATACCGTAGTTTACTTTGGCTTGGTTAGCGCTCAATGGGCGGTATAATAAAGTTTCGTACCTTAATTTAGCATGAAACTGTTTGTGTCTTCGTGGCTATACGAGCTTATCCGCAATACAGCAGGTCACAGGTTCGAATCCTCATAACGCTCACAATTTTTAATTATTTGGTCAGGCACTGACAGGTGGGGCTCACCTGTAAGGAGCGTCATGTACATGCTTGCTTTACTCGCTAGTTTTGGGGGTGTTTCTGAAAAATACTGCATGCCAAGTGGCCGCCAAATGTCACGTTTTGATTGGTTTTGTACCAATTTGCTCCAACTATGCAATTATTTGTACCACTGCACCCACATTTGAAAGTAGTTGTATGAATTTGCTCCCACCGGACAACTATTTGTACCTCCGGTGCTAATACCTCTTCCACAACCTCAAAATTTCAACACATGTCTACTGTAAATTAGGGTGAATGAAGCGGACAGTTCCTGTTACCAACTGCTTCACCTCTTTAGATGTTAGTCTATTTACTGTCTCATATACCCTTATTGTCTTGCATGGAATTTATTTTTGACATTTTCATGCCTGTCAACGAAGTTAACAAACTTATGCAATAGTGATTGAAACATATATGATTAGCCAGATCCAGTATGTATCTTAACTAAAATGTGAGTGAATAATGGATCACCTATTGTAGCGGAGCAACTTGATCACATTCTTCTTCAATATCTCAATAGTAATTAGTTATTAGTAGTTCTTTAAGATGATGCTATCAGTTACTGCAACCGAGACCTTTTGTCTACACGATGTTATGCATACCAGGCCTCAATATCTTCCAACCTCATGAACTCTTTTGATGGTGTTCGTTTACTTGAGCGAAAAAAATATTCTGGATATATCAAATATTGCCGCAGCAACGTGCGGGGCACCATCTAGTTTGTATATATTGCCCAAGTTATTTACTGGGGAGTTACCTTGTCATTATGTAAAGCTACGTTGAAAGCAATGAATTTAGTTCAACACTACCTCAAGATTTATGACACTGATTTTTTTTCCCAAAAATCTCTATAGGATGAAAATGATAATGCTTCCATCATCATGGAAAGAAAGATTTTACAACATAGAAAAATTGTTTCTACGAGCCAATGCAATTTCCGCCGCTCCAACAATTGATAACGTGTTTCCATCATCATACTAGAATAATATATTTTCATTGAAAAGCTAAAATGCTTCCATGTCACTTTGAAAGAAGGCTCCCCAAGAACATGTCTTCCACGGGCGGTCGAAGCATATGAATTTGAGGCACCACTCGTCGGATAGTTTAAAAAAAAATCCCGTTGCTTTTCATTTTTGGGATCTCACCTATTTTGCACGTCGTGGCATATTACTAACACAAAGTAGATCCAGGACATTGGGATTGATCAGATGTTTTTTTTCATGTCCATGGGAGTACACCTGGTCCATTAAAACCGGCCCGCGAGATTGAATCCACAAAAAGCGGGCCATATTTTCTGGGGTCATTTTTCGAATTGCCCACAACGGACCACTTGTACCCAGTTTTATCCCTAGCGCCGAATCGACCTCAGTTTTGCCCCTAGTCTGTGCGCAACTACTATGGAGAGGCTGGAACGGTAAGTTTGGAGTCGAATCCGTTAGGCGAAGTGGGCCCGGAGGAGTCAGACTCCGTTTCGCAAAATGGGTCCGCGTGGGACTGCCAGTTCGTTGAAACCGTCCGGAGCTTACAGGTGGGACTGCGCAGTTAGTTGACTAATGTGAATAGTCCACACCCGAGCTTCCCGCCACAACCGTCGTGCGCTGCCGTCCAATTTAGTTGCCCCGCCGTCGTGCGCTGCCGCTCTCGCCGCCGCCACCTCTGCACCACCCCCTGCAGCGCCACGAGCACCTGCGGCACCACCACCACCTGCGGCACCACCACAACCTGCTCCACCGCCACCTTCCTCAGCCAGCGGCCCACCACCACCTGTTCGCCACCTGTGTCGCAGCCAGCAGCACGCATTTGCGCCGCCAGCACCAACTGCACCGCCGCGGACGTTCCGCGTGGCCACCTGCTTCACCGCCGGGGCCGTCCTGCGATGCCGCTGGTGGGGCGCTCGTTCCACCAATCTCCCCGCCACCTGCTCGACGAAATGGATAGGAATGAAATGGAGAGCGGCCGCGCCATGGGGTCGGAGACACGCCGCGTCCACGATTGGGTTCCCATTGGGTAAGTACTGAGCTTTGAATTATCGATTAGATATGGGATGCCATTTATTTGCAGCTGATTGCGTCTCTGTTTTCGTGGGTTAGGATGGAGTTGCGGTTTTCTTTCTTGGTGAACGTTAGAAGAGAGCGCTACATCGTCGATGCAGACAGTAAGAAGAAATACCAAGGAGGTTTCAGTTATTTGGTCCCAATGGATTGTAACTGGAGTTTCAGACAATTTGGGGAGATAGTTTGCAGCCCATATCCTTGGAGTTTGCATGATGAAGTGGAATTTAGATATTTTGATGGGGGAAAAGATTGGATCCAAATTAGTAATGATGAAGAGCTCGCTACCATGTTTGCTAAGAATAAGGAGTCAGCGAATTTTAATGTGAAGCTGCAAAATTATGTGCTTGTGCCGGCAGCCCATAAGAAGGACCATCACGTCGTACTGCCAACTCCAGCCAGAACAGTTCAAAACCAGCTCGACGTGGTGGCTCGACAAGTGTGGGCGCTGGGAAAAGGGTTCATGTCGCTGTGGAGGAGGATGCCTGCCTTTCTGCGGATGATGAAGAGAGGCTATATCCTGATGTTATTAGGAATTTAAGACAGACACCTCGGGTTGAAATCCAATATCAGTCTGATAGTGACGATGAAGAAGAGGAAGACCGGACACCTGTTGTGTGGAACCCTGCGAACCCTCTTATGGTAGAAGGTTGCATTTTTTCTTCCATGGTGAGTGTAGAAATGCACTTGTGACGTACTGCATGAAGGTAGAACGTGCCTTTATAGTTGACAAGAGCGGTAAAAGGCGCTACACCGTGCACTGTGTGTCTGAAGATTGTCAATGGAGGATGCACGCATCTAAAATGCGTGGCAGCACCAATGTTCAGGTAAAAGTTAACCCTTTTCCCCACACATGCGAAGAATCAACCCTTAGGAAGCAAACAATCAGCAGAGCCAAGTCAAGATGGGTGGCGGATGAAGTAAAAAAATGGGTGGCAGAAAACCATCAAGTGAGTGCAAAGCAATTGCAGAAAAACATGAAAGACAAGTTCAAGATAGATTTACCATACATGAGGGTGTTCACTGGTAAAAACAAAGCATTGGAATCTATCCATGGTAACTGGAATGAAAGTTTTCAGTTGTTGTATTCATTCAAAGCTGAAGTGGAGAGGGAAAGCCCATGCAGTGTTGTTGAAATTGATCACCACACCGTGGATTACACATTGAAGAAAGTGACAAGGACCAAGGAATGCTTTAGGATGGTTTTTGTGTGCTTTCAAGCTTGCAAAATGGGTTTTTTGGTAGGCTGCATGCCTTATTTGGCTATTGATGCTACTTTTCTCACAGGGAGGTTTAACAGCCATCTATTAGCAGCTTGTGCAGTTGATGCACACAATTTTGTTTTTCCAGTCGCCTACGGTGCGCTGGAGACAGAGTCCGAGGAGAGCTGGACATGGTTTTTGCAGAATCTGCGCCAGGCTATTGGACATCCCAATGGATTGGTAATCCACACAGATGCATGCAAAGGTTTAGAAGTGGCCGTGGATAATGTGTTCCCAGGAGTAGAGCACAGGGAATGTATGCGTCACCTTGCTGCAAATTTTGTGAAGAAATTCAAAGGAAAGTTTCATACCGATCATTTATGGCCTGCATCTTTTACTTGCAGTGTGAGAAAGCACAACTACCACATGAGGCAGTTGTACACAAAAGAGAAAGTGACGGAATACTTGGAAACACACCAGATGCTCCAGCTGATGATCCGCTGGATGCTCCAGTCGATGATTCTGCCATGATCTCACCAGAATCAGTGGATGCTCCATTGGATGATTCTGCCATGATCTCACAAGTTTCGTTGGATGCTCCATTGGATGATTCTGCCATGATCTCACAAGTTTCCTTGGATGCTCCATTGGATGATTCTGCCATGGTCTCACAAGTTTCGTTGGATGCTCCATTGGATGATTCTGCCATGATCTCAACAGTTACAAGCTTAGATGGGTATGTAAATCCTGCCATGATCTCACCAGTTTTCATTTTTCATTTTATTTATTTATCATGATCCTTTATGTTTTGTACAGATCTGGTGTAGTTTCAAAGAAGAAGGCCAAGGTACCGACTAAAAAGAGGAGAAGACCAGAAGCTGTGAGCAAGATGAGCACAAGGAGCAAAGGGCCACCAAAACAGCCAAGGATCACAAAGAAGCCCCGACGCTATTTAGACTAAGTTGGTGTTGTATTTTTGTTGACTAATGTTGTATTTATGTTGACTGGTGATGTATCTAAGTTAGAACATAGTTGGATGATGTTTGAATAATGTTGGATGATGTTGAACCAAGTCGTTTCAAAATTTTAGGAAAATGTGCTTCAAATGAGGTCTCAAGCTAGGGTAGACACCCCCGTTTGAAATTTCATGTAAAATTCTACCTTGTCAAAATTATCCAAATAAATTTGAGGAGCAACTATATCGCAAATAACAACATGGCACGTTGGATTCATGTCATTTTGATTTTTTTGAATTATTTATGCTCATTTGAAACCATCGCTCTATTATCATGAGAAATGTGGTTCAAATGAGGTGTGAAGCTAGGGTAAACACCCCCGTTTGTAATTTCATGAAAAATTCTACCTTGTCAAAATTATCCAAATAAATTTGAAGAGCAACTATATCGCATATAACAACATGGTGCGTTGGATTCATGTCATTTTGATTTTTTTTTGAATTATTTATACTCATTTGAAACCATCGCTCTATTCTCATGAGAAATGTGCTTCAAATGAGGTGGGAAGCTAGGGTAAACACCCCCATTTGTGCTTCAACATTTTTTGGCATCTCGTCTACATCAGCCAAATTAATTTCCTAGACAAGTATTCTACATATATAGTGTAAATCTGAAGTCTCGTTATGTTTTCAATAATTCTTCTATATTTTTTTTAATATTTTATTTAAATAACATGGTTTAATAGAAAATTCATATGTAAAACAGATAAAAATCATCGCTCTAGTAAATCTGAAGTTTCATTATGTTTTGAATAAGAGTATTCTTCTATTTTTTTATTTAAATAACATGGTTTAATACTTAACAGCAAAGAAATCATATGTAGAATAGATAGAAACCATCGATCCCTGTGGCCAACAGACCAACCAATCAGAGCGCAGAACGAGCGTCTCGCGGTTCGCTATAGCTGCGAGCGCATCCATCCGATGCACGATTCCTTCTAGAAGGCGTCGATCCAACAGCCCAGGTCGAATCTCTGTGTTCCCTTCTAGAAGCTTTTCGGCTGGTCAAACAGAGGGTTGACCAAGCTTGAAATGAGCATACATAATTCAAAAAAAATCGAAAAAATATATTGCCGACGCACATAGTAGTGTTATGTCATATAGTAACGAGAAAAAAATATAAACCTGTCTTATAAAGAATGGAACGAAAAAGCCTTGTGTAACATATGATATCTTGAACAGTCTAGTAGAGAGTTCAAGATAATGAGATGAGTTTCAAACCTTTTGAACTCAAATAAGGTCAAAATCTCACCAAAGCTTCATTTTGGTGTGACTAAGAAAGATCCAAAGTTATTTTTTCATTTTGATGTTTTAAACTTGTTTTATTTACGATTTTCGACTAAAACCATTATTATTCAAAAGAAAATAAATAATACGAATATTCATCCAATAAATTTTCGGGCTTCGGAATTGCATTATATAGGTCTAATACAAGTCTAGGAAAAATATAAATAGGATTTATAAACATTAGAACGAAAGCCATCACTAAAATGAGATTCCTCGAATACAAGACTAGAGATTTCAAAGAATATGAGGTGGAAACATTGTGAATCTTCCGAAGAGGTGAGTTCTACCTTTTTGTTTTGTGTTCCTATTGGCTATACTAGCACAACCAAGCAAATAGTTCCACATTGCTACCCCCTTTCGACGTAGTTACCGCGTGTTTCCGTATAAGTCCGGTATTTCTCCAGCGGGGCTAGGGTTTCACTGGGAGGGGGGCTACGGAGCGTCTCGATCCCAACACAAGCTAGGGGGTACCATACCATGTTAGTATAGGTGTGTTGTGTGCTTTGGATGTCAAAGATTGCTCCCCGGGGTGTGACCCGGCTTCACCGGCATCCACTTCTCTCTCGTAGGCGCTTACAGGGTGAAACTCCCGTATCTGACCGAACACCGTGAATCTTCCGAAGAGGTGGATTATACCTTTTTGTTTTGTGTTCGTATGGGCTATCCTAGCACAACCAAGCAAATAGTTCCACATTGCTACCCCCTTTCGACGCAGTTACCGCGTGTTTCCGTATAAGTCCGGTATTTCTCCAGCGGGGCTAGGGTTTCACCGGGAGAGGGGCTACGGAGCGTCTCGATCCCAACACAAGCTAGGAGGTGCCATACCATGTTAGTATAGGTGTGTTGTGTGCTTTGGTTGTCAAAGATTTCTCTCCGGGGTGTGACCCGGCTTCACCGGCATCCACTTCTCTCTCGTAGGCGCTTACAGGGTGAAACTCCCGTATAGGACCAAACACCGTGAATCTTCGGAAGAGGTGGGTTCTACCTTTTTATTTTGTGTTCCTATGGGCTATCCTAGAACAACCAAGCAAATAGTTCCACATTGCTACCCCCTTTCGACGAAGTTACCACGTGTTTCCTTATAAGTCCGGTATTTCTCCAGCGGGGCTAGGGTTTCACCGGGAGGGGGGCTACGGAGCGTCTCGATCCCAACACAAGCTAGGCGGTCACCGCACTATACCAACTTTCTCTAAAAATTTCTAGAAATGACATGGCCGAGTAGTGCAGATAGCACCCGTCTACACTATTGTACATGCCCTAAAAACAGAGGGAACCAGATCCTCTTACTTTGCCCACCTTATGTTCTCTGACTTTCTCCCATGACACGTGGGTCCGGTGTGTGATGGGCTGCATTTGTCAGTGACCTAAAGTCATAGGATCGCGTCTCAGCGTCTGCAGGCCGTTGCCGCCGTAGTTTGCATGCATGGACTCTATCTGCACCGTTCCTTACAATCAAATGATCGAAAATGACGCAGGTGCATTGACGGGGTGTTTTGGCTCAATGTAACTGCATGCAACAACGGACACTGTCTACTGGGGCCCCGTTCACCAGCCCGATGCATGCACGCCTCGTTTTTTCATAGTAAACAACGTGGCAGAAGAAGAAAAGATCGAGTGAACGTCACGTCGCATTTGCAGCAGCCCTGCACGCCTCATTTCAGAAACACGAGTCGCGTCGCATTTGCAGCAGCCCTGCACGCCTCCTTTCAGAAACACAAGTCGCGTCGCATTTGCAGCGACGCAGCCCTCCACGCCTAGTTTTTATAAGATACGCATCAATGCATATGCAGCGAGGAAGGATTTGGCGTGAGACTTTGGATTTCTTCTTTTCACCTCTTTAATACACGCATGCAACGTCAAATCACTTTGACTCTCTAAGCGTTCTGTCCTACACCTACGCCTGCTCTACACCGCTTTGACCATGCATCGACTGTACTTTCTACACTGCATCCTACGTTTCACACAATTTGCTTCATCTACCCCAATAAATTCACGTCTCATCGTGTCTTTAAATAGCCCGTTTCACTCCTCTTCCATCTTCTCATCACTCTCCAGCCTCTTTGCCTTCTCTCCCTTCAAGCCCCGAACACCATGTCTTCCTACTCTCTCACATCAAGCCCCGAGTCTGTGTCCGACGAGGACAACCACCCCAAGGCTCGGCCTTGGTACGAGCCCGACTGGACACCGGAGGAGACGGGCCTCGTGCCCGTTGAATCTCCCAAACGGGAGCGATCGCCGTCGACCGATGTCCCCGACAGCAACTAGCGCGCCGCCGAGAACCTCTCCCCCAAGACGAAGAACCGCCTCCTCAAGAAAGAGGAGCGGCTGGAGAAGAAGGAGCTCGAGAAGTAGGAGAAGAAGGAGGAGGAGAGGGAGGAGAAGGCTCTCCGGGCCCGCATCAAGAGGGCCCGTGAGAACGACGTAGAGAGGTGGCAGGAGGCGAACCGCCGTGCCCGGATAGATGATGAGATCAAAATCAGGGCGGCGGAGTGGAAGAAGTAGGCCAACCGCGGACGGTTGGCCGAACGGCCGGAAGGGCGCCCGCATGCATGCCGCAGGCGGTTAGGGTTTAGGGCTAGGCCCCCCTTTTTTTTAAATAGATGTAATGTCCGACGGGCCCCACTAAATATATGTAAAGTGGGGCCAATGATTATCCATATATATATATGTCCACTGTTTAATTATGTTCGCCAATTAAGTTATTTTTAATTCTATTTGCCCAAATGAAGTCAATGTTTAAATTATATTTGTCCGAATGTTTAAATTATATTTGTCCGAATGTTTAAATTATATTTTTCCAAATGTTTAAATTATATTTGTCCAAAATTATAAATTTATTTTTTCCAAATGTTTAAATTATATGTGTCCAATGTTTAAATTATGTTTGTCCACTGTTTGTCCGTGCTAGTATACGTTGGGCCTCATTTAACATTGGGCCTATCTTGGTTTTAGATGGGCCTGCCTGAACTGAACCTGAACATGACTGAACACTGAAACTGTACATACGAACACTGAAAACTGAACTGAACACTGAAAACTGAACTGAACTGAAAACGAACTGAAACAAACGAAATCAGGGCTGGATTCCTGACGTATTTATTCCAAGTCTTAGCCATACTCAAATTGACCATGTCAAGCTAACTACAACACTAACTACATTATTTTTGACTAATGATCTGCAAATACACAATTCCAAGAACAATTGCACATAAATAAAAAAATGCAGCCATCATATTGATCTGCTTCTTTAAATCGACAAGCGTCTCCAGCTGTTTTGCCATCTTCTTGAACTCGTCCTTCTGCACCCCATTGTGCACCGTAGCAGATCCCAATTGCTCCACCGCCGGTAGCAAATTGGGCACCTTTTTTTTGTCCTCCTTTTGAATCCTCTTTATGTAGTCCTCAGGCCACTCGAAATGGTCACATGGAGGAAGATCCTACAAATACGAAAGCCCAAATCGGATGAAAACCCAAATCTGCTGAAAATTGAGGAAAAAAACGAAATTGACAGGGGAGAACACAGATCTCACCTCCCCAAGCTGTTCTTTGCTCTCGCATTTCAATACTCGCGCCCGCGGTTGCCGTGCCTGTCGCTCCCGGTGACCCGCAGCTGCAGGGGCGCCGTCCGTGGGCAGTTAGGGCATCTTCCCATCGGAACTGGCCCGAAGCGCGGCCATTTGGAGTGAGAATCGGAAGCAGAGGTCGACGACATGCCGCCGGAGAAGAAGGGGACGCGCTGCCTGAGAAGCTCGGCTGATTTCGTACTCACCGCCACGAGCTCCGCCGCTTTTAAACCGCCGGCCGCAAGCAACGGTCAACAGCTGGGGCCCACAAACCGCGCCAACGGTCAAAAGTTGGCCCACAAGCCGCACCAACGATCAACAACTGGGGCCCACAGGCCGCGCCAACGGTTCTAAGATGGGTCCCACAGGTCAGGATTCTAACGGGGCAGAAAGTAACGGTGGGAGCAGCCAAAGCAGTCCTTGCGCACTGACTAGGGGCAAACTTGAGATCGATTCGGCGCTAGGGGTAAAATTGAGGTCGTGGTGCCAACTGAGGGCACCCTGTTAAATATCCCTATTTTCTGTCATTCCAAATTTAGGACTCTGGGCTATCACATATAATTCCACATGCCTCTTTTCGGCTCGTTTGATAAATGATCATACTAGAATGATATGTTTTCCCTGACGAAGAAGAATGCTTCCATAGCACTCTAAATGAATGCCGCCAAGAACCAGTCTCCCACGAGAGGGTCTCCGGAGAACTTTTCTCCAGCGAGGATATGGTTTCGCTGGAGTGTCGGAGTCCCATCAAAAGATAGGTGGTGCCATGTCATGTGTGCACACATTTGTATTTGGTTTTATATGTCTAATATTCCTCTCAGGTATTTGACCGGCTTAACTGGCGTTAGCTTCTCTCTAATGAGTTCCATGAATTATAGACGGAAAAAATCACCTGGGCGAACCGGAGAGAATATTGTGAAGAGTTGGGATAGACATTTGTTTAGATTGTTCCTAGGGCCTAACTGAACACAACCAAGAAAGTATGTCCACTCTTTTATCCCCTTCATACGCCGGTACCTGGGATAGACAAAAATATGCAACTCTTCTCCGGCCGGGTTCGCCGGGGAGGGTCTCTGAAATGTCGGAGTCCCACCAGAAGCTAGGTTGCTTCTTAGCATGTGTGGAAAAGTGTGTATTGGCTTGTAGATGTCCAAGAATCCACCCCAGTGTTTGGCCAGCTTCGCCGGCGTTAGCTTCTTTCCGGTCAGTTCCAGGACTTATAGCCTAGAACTCGCACTCGGGGTGAACAGAAGGAAATCTTGTAAAGAATTTGGGTAGACGTGACAGAGAATCTTCTCCGGGGCACATGCGTTGTTGCGTGCAACTCCGTCGAATTCTCCTTCCACTTCGGTGATGACGGCCGCTGCACCCTTCTAGCCAGGCTGCGTCGACAGATGGCCCTAGTCTAGCTCACGGCTGCCATCCACGTTCGACATCAGCCGAGATTAGCAAGATGTCCAGGTGCAAACTATAGAGATATGGAATGAATGTAATGTATCTAAGAAGAAAATAAGCCATTAAAAATACCACTAATGATGAATGTAATTACCATGATCATCCATCCGTTTTGTGAAAGTGAGAACCGCTACCTTGTAAAAACGGGTTGAAAAGTAATCTTGAATAACTATTAGCGTGTTTAGTTCATAATGTATACCCCGTTATTAGCGGCTCAAGCATCACCACATTTAAAGAGTCGAGGTCATTGTTTATATATACCGGATATTCAGGAGCAACATATTCTGGTGCTGCGTAACCGTGTGTCGACCTCACGATGCGGGTCGCCCCATGCGATCTCCCACCAGTGGCCCACTCTCGGTGAGGCCGGAGTATGACAGCTTCAGGTGGAAATCGTTCCTGTAAGGAATACACTACATAATACAACTATCTTTGTGGATCTAGAGGGGACATGATGGTCCATATATATTGTTCAACTGAGCCAATTGCCAGATCAAAATTCTGAATATGTTTATACTTGATATTTGTATTTATTATCTAGAATTATTTTTGTAGATAATCGTTATGAGTACATGCTCCTATTGTACATAACAAACTCAACGAAACAATATGTAGGGAAATTATATATATAGAAACAACATTTTTTATTTGATTTGATGCTGACCGGGAAAATGCACTTGCACTATATTGAATCCATAGTTTGTAGAGGGGAGAGGGGGGTCTCTCTTTTCGTCTTCTGCTTGCTCCAGCTCCTTGAGAGTCGAGTGTGTGGGCCCGGTGAACTCCTTCTTGGTCTCGGGCGGCTCTGCCGGCCGGCGTCGAGGTGGTAGCTACGCGCGGGATGTACAGAGTAGGTTTAGGTTTTGCTTTCTAGTAGTTGTTGTTGCTCTTGCATGTGTTGAGTTTATGTCGTCGAGGACGAGTTCGCCGGTGTGCCCGGGGCACACTTGCGAACCTCTGGTGGTGATCCTCCCTCTGTTAGCGCTCCGGTGGTCGGGGTTGACGGAGAAGGTTCGCGGCGACTCCTCCTTCCCTCATAAGCCCGAGGGCTGGTTTCTGGCGCTGGAAACCAGAGATTGTTGCTCTGCATCGAGGTGGACGCGGGTGGTGCCGAGTCCTCTAGCTCACCGTGGAGGTTGTTGGGAATATGCCCTAGAGGCAATCATGGATGATATAATTCCCAATGTATTCATAAGGTTATTAAGTTGTCCTTGTTTTGAACATCTGATATATGTCATTGAATATGTGATTCGATTGTGGAACTATATATTCATGTTGTGCTGGACACACACCCTAGACTAATGTGAGTGTTGGCTGATGACATGGTTTCACTTGTCATGGACATGGTGATGCCATTCCAACGATCACGGACTTGGCTAAAGAGTTTAGCAAGTCGGACTGACCCACATTGAGATGCAACGAGCAAGTCGTCATTTGCATGTCTCAATCAATGTAATCCTTAGATCTGAGGTTGTCGCTCAATCCGAGTTGTGGATCATCGACTTAGGTTCTGTTAAACGCTGCTCTGTGACAAGGCAGTTATAAAGGCAGAGTTCAGGTCGAATGAGAAACAAGCTGCGTGATGTGGATAATCAAGATGAGATTTTGACCCGCCGAATGGAGAGATATTCTCTGGGCCCTCTCGAGTGATATGATTCGGGAAGCATGGCCATGCGCGACTCAGTTAAGTGTTAACAGTGTCTGTTGACTAAGAGTTAGTCAGATGAATCACATATCACGGATCGAGAAGAGAGTTGAACTATTAAAGGGATGACGATACATCGCCTATAGTTCGACAAGGTATATCGTGAGGCAAAAGGGACTAAGATGAATATCACATTGAAAGGTATGTCGTCATGACTCAATGGGACTTGGGAGTCGGCACGTTCTGCTAGGAGCCGCTACCGATTGATCGATTAGGAGTTGTACTCCAATCGTGTCCAAGTCGCCATGAGCCTGCAGGGTCGCACACTTAAGAGAGGGAGCAAATGTATTGGTTGGGTTGGACCCGAACCGAAAATGGACTGATTTTGTGAGTCGGACTCACAGAGGGAATGGGCCACAAGTGTTGTGAAGCCCACTACCATTCGCTATATAAAGAGGGGCGCAGATTGCCAAGCGGGCACGTTAGTCCACTCCCATGCGTTCGGAACCCTAGCCCCACTCAGTCCAGCCGTCGCACCGGACCTAGCAGTCCGCCGTCGGAGTTCCTCCTCGTACGTGTGGATACCGGCAGAGGTGTTGTACGTTCGGCACTTCGACGTTCGTGGATTGGATCGGCTGGATCGGATCGTGGGACTACACTGCCCCGACGCGCTGCATCGATTATCCGCAACCGCGCGTCTAGTGGTAATTATCGTGGCCTTCTACCTCGGCTAGATCTTGGATGTACCGCGTAGGAAAAAGTTTTGTTTATCTCTACGCGTTCCAACAGAGGTGTGGAGTGGAGGCGGTGCGATGTGCTGCTTCTTCTTTCTGCAGGGCAACCCGAGCTGCATCTCAGCGCGAATCACACGGAGGCCAGGCGTGGCTGCGTGATCCTCGGCCGGCATGGCGGCCCGAGCTACTCCCCCCGAGTGGATGTCTTCCACCCCTGCCCCGAGACTCGGCAACTTGAGGAGATCAAGTGGTGCGTCCCCGATCTCTTCTTGCTCGACGGCGGCAGTGGCTTAGCGCCGGTTTTGGAGAGATTTCGAGTCCTCAGCTCTCGATTCTCGGCATCTGCGCCTGGAGATCGCCCGCGAGAGGTGGCGGAGAAGACCAAGGACCTGATCGCTTTTTACCTTTTAGTCCTAGGGTCTTTTTTGCATTATGTATTGGCCTTATCCTCAAATGTTAGGTTTCTCAGGGCCAGTGTTGTAAAACGGCCAACGCTTTCTTTGTACCCGCCACATGTAACTTTTTAATGCAACACCGGGGTCCTTGAGGCCCCATCTCTTGTTCAAACAAAAAAGTTTGTAAGATGATTTATGTTAGTTGGTTTTAATTTCTAGTGGAAACTACGGAGATCCAATAATATATGAAGACTTACCAGTTAGGAAACTATCTTTACTGCTCTGAATACTTTGAGAGAGAAAGTAGCATGCAATTTGCAACAACCGGTGCATGCATGCTAACCTCCGTTTCGACGATTTGGGCACCGCGGTAATACTCGTACACTCAATCGCGCGCCATGACGTGACCCAACTATTCTGGAAGTCTCGTTGTTCTGTGTGGATAACATGGTCAACATTTGGAATGATGTCATGCATCTCCTCGGCATTGTGTACCTTTCCGTCGGAGGAAAGGCTCACTCGTTGTCGTCAATTTCATCGGCTCAGCCTATGGTGGCCCGCTGATTCAAAGACTGATCTCTGGCCTTCATACTGCATGCACTACGGGAAACGCGATAGACGCCGACGGCCGGCGGATAAGCCGACGGCCAAGTATCGGCCCCCTCGGCGTAGGGTGGTCGGTACGATTGGCCACCCGCCTGCCCGTCGGCGTCTCTTCCCCCTCGGCGTATGGAGGCTACCCCGAGGGCCACCGTCGGCGTATCTATCCCCCTCGGCGTAGGGATGCCCCGTTACGCCCTTCGAACGCGGCTCGTTACGTGATAGGCTACCCCGAGGGGGTGCCGTCGGCGTAGGTGAATGATTTTTTCCCCGCGTTCGATCGTACCGTGTGAGTGCGTGTGAGTTTTTAAAAAAAGTAACCCTACGCCGAGGGGGTGCCGTCGGCGTAGGTGGAGGAAAAATTTTTTTCTCCCCGTTCGATCGTACCTAACCCTACGCCGAGGGGGTGCCGTCGGCGTAGGTATTGTTTTTTTTCCTTTGCTCGATCGCGATGCGCATGCCGTTTGCGTGTGTGTTTAAAAAAAACCTTTATTTTGCCAAACTCTTGGTGTATCTATGTTGAAATAGGTACTTGTGTACCTAAAAATGATTTTTGCCAAAAATCATGAGCAAACTATGAGGTACATGTAGTTCAAATTTAAACAGTTTCCAGCGGATTCGGCAGAAACTTCTGTTCTTCAAAAGAGCTGGATGGAAACCTTTTCATATGAAACAAATTGGTTATTTGTGCATATAACATGGTCTAGTATTTTCAAAAATTATAGATCTCAAGTTTTGCAACATATTTGCGGTAGGTCCTTCACAAAAAACCCTATTTTTTACACTCGGAACATGGAAAATGGTTTTTTTGCTTCAATGAAAAGGAAAACTTCCTCCGTCAACATTGTTCGTGCTTCCAAGATGCATGTTTGTGTGTAATATGGGAACATTTGAACAAACTATGCCATGGATATGACCATATCACTCGTCATTTGGCCCGAAACCCAGGAATGTTCGTAGGAGATAGCTAATTTTTGTGAACACATTTTCAACACAACTGTCGTATTCCAAGTTTATTATTTTTGGTGTATACTAGGACCTATATAATGACACCACGCGAAGGTCTCGCATCAATTTTTTTTTTGAATTTTTTGGTATTTTCTAACCCCGTTTGAGGAAAAAGTCAAGGAGGCGGGCATGACTGTTCGTAGCTAGGGTTTGAATATTGAAAAACTCTTGGTGTATCTATGTTGAAATAGGTACTTGCGTACCTAAAAATGATTTTTGCCAAAAATCATGAGCAAACTATGAGGTACCTATAGTTCAAATTTGACCAGTTTCCAGCGGAATCGGCAGAAACTTCTGTTCTTCAAAAGAGGTGGATGGAAACCTTTTCATATGAAACAAATTGGTTATTTGCGCATATAACATGGTCTAGTATTTTCAAAAATTATAGCTCTCAAGTTTTGCAACATATTTGCGGTAGGTCCTTCACAAAAAACCCTATTTTTTACACTCGGGACATGGAAAATGGTTTTTTGCTTCAATGAAAAGGAAAACTTCCTCCGTCAACATTGTTCGTGCTTCCAAGATGCATGTTTGTGTGTAATATGGGAACATTTGAACAATCTATGCCATGGATATGACCATAACACTCGTCATTTGGCCCGAAACCCAGGAATGTTCGTAGGAGATAGCTAATTTTTGTGAACACATTTTCAACACAACTGTCGTATTCCAAGTTTATTATTTTTGGTGTATACTAGGACCTATATAATGACACCACGCGAAGGTCTCGCATCATTTTGGTTTTTTTTGAATTTTTTGGAATTTTCTAACCCCGCTTGAGGAAAAAGTCAAGGCGGCGGGCATGACTGTTCGTAGCTAGGTTTTGAATATTGAGAAAATCTTGGTGTATCTATGTTGAAATAGGTACTTGTGTACCTAAAAATGATTTTTTCCAAAAATCATGAGCAAACTATGAGGTACCTATAGTTGAAATTTGACCAGTTTCCAGCGGAATCGGCAGAAACTTCTGTTCTTCAAAAGAGGTGGATGGAAACCTTTTCATATGAAACAAATTGGTTATTTGTGCTATATAACATGGTCTAGTATTTTCAAAAATTATAGCTCTCAAGTTTTGCAACATATTTGCGGTAGGTCCTTCACAAAAAACCCTATTTTTTACACTCGGGACATGGAAAATGGTTTTTTGCTTCAATGAAAAGGAAAACTTCCTCCGTCAACATTGTTCGTGCTTCCAAGATGCATGATTGTATGTAATATGGAAACATTTGAACAAACTATGCCATGGATATGACCATAACACTCGTCATTTGGCCCGAAACCCAGGAATGTTCGTAGAAGATAGCTAATTTTTGTGAACACATTTTCAACACAACTGTCGTATTCCAAATTTATTATTTTTGGTGTATACTAGGACCTATATAATGACACCACGCGAAGGTCTCGCATCATTTTGTTTTTTTTTGAATTTTTTGGAATTTTCTAACCCCGTTTGAGGAAAAAGTCAAGGCGGCAGACTTGACTGTTCGTAGCTAAGGTTTGAATATTGAGAAACTCTCGGTGTATCTATTTTGAAATAGGTACTTGTGTACCTAAAAATGATTTTTTCCAAAAATCATGAGCAAACTATGTGTTATCTATAGTTCAAATTTGACCAGTTTCCAGCGGAATCGGCAGAAACTTCTGTTCTTCAAAAGAGGTGGATGGAAACCTTTTCATATGAAACAAATTGCTTATTTGTGCATATAACATGGTCTAGTATTTTCAAAAATTATAGCTCTCAAGTTTTGCAACATATTTGCGGTAGGTCCTTCACAAAAAACCCTATTTTTTACACTCGGGACATGGAAAATGGTTTTTTGCTTCAATGAAAAGGAAAACTTCCTCCGTCAACATTGTTCGTGCTTCCAAGATGCATGTTTGTATGTAATATGGAAACATTTGAACAAACTATGCCATGGATATGACCATAACACTCGTCATTTGGCCCGAAACCCAGGAATGTTCGTAGGAGATAGCTAATTTTTGTGAACACATTTTCAACACAACTGTCGTATTCCAAATTTATTATTTTTGGTGTATACTAGGACCTATATAATGACACCACGCGAAGGTCTCGCATCATTTTGTTTTTTTTTTTGAATTTTTTGGAATTTTCTAACCCCGTTTGAGGAAAAAGTCAAGGCGGCAGACATGACTGTTCGTAGCTAAGGTTTGAATATTGAGAAACTCTCGGTGTATCTCTTTTGAAATAGGTACTTGCGTACCTAAAAATGATTTTTTCCAAAAATCATGAGCAAACTATGTGTTATCTATAGTTCAAATTTGACCAGTTTCCAGCGGAATCGGCAGAAACTTCTGTTCTTCAAAAGAGGTGGATGGAAACCTTTTCATATGAAACAAATTGGTTATTTGTGCATATAACATGGTCTAGTATTTTCAAAAATTATAGCTCTCAAGTTTTGCAACATATTTGCGGTAGGTCCTTCACAAAAAACCCTATTTTTTACACTCGGGACATGGAAAATGGTTTTTTGCTTCAATGAAAAGGAAAACTTCCTCCGTCAACATTGTTCGTGCTTCCAAGGTGCATGTTTGTTTGTAATATGGGAACATTTGAACAAACTATGCCATGGATATGACCATAACACTCGTCATTTGGCCCGAAACCCAGGAATGTTCGTAGGAGATAGCTAATTTTTGTGGACACATTTTCAACACAACTGTCGTATTCCAAATTTATTATTTTTGGTGTATACTAGGACCTATATAATGACACCACGCGAAGGTCTCGCATCGTTTTGTTTTTTTTTTTTGAATTTTTTTGAATTTTCTAACCCCGTTTGAGGAAAAAGTCAAGGCGGCGGACATGACTGTTCGTAGCTAAGGTTTGAATATTGAGAAACTCTCGGTGTATCTATTTTGAAATAGGTACTTGTGTACCTAAAAATGATTTTTTCCAAAAATCATGAGCAAACTATGTGTTATCTATAGTTCAAATTTGACCAGTTTCCAGCGGAATCAGCAGAAACTTCTGTTCTTCAAAAGAGGTGGATGGAAACCTTTTCATATGAAACAAATTGGTTATTTGTGCATATAACATGGTCTAGTATTTTCAAAAATTATAGCTCTCAAGTTTTGCAACATATTTGCGGTAGGTCCTTCACAAAAAACCCTATTTTTTACACTCGGGACATGGAAAATGGTTTTTTTCTTCAATGAAAAGGAAAACTTCCTCCGTCAACATTGTTCGTGCTTCCAAGATGCATGTTTGTGTGTAATATGGGAACATTTGAACAAACTATGCCATGGATATGACCATAACACTCGTCATTTGGCCCGAAACCCAGGAATGTTCGTAGGAGATAGCTAATTTTTGTGAACACATTTTCAACACAACTGTCGTATTCCAAATTTATTATTTTTGGTGTATACTAGGACCTATATAATGACACCACGCGAAGGTCTCGCATCATTTTGGTTTTTTTGAATTTTTTGGAATTTTCTAACCCCGTTTGAGGAAAAAGTCAAGGCGGTGGACATGACTGTTCGTAGCTAAGGTTTGAATATTGAGAAACTCTCGGTGTATCTATTTTGAAATAGGTACTTGTGTACCTAAAAATGATTTTTTCCAAAAATCATGAGCAAACTATGTGGTACCTATAGTTCAAATTTGACCAGTTTCCAGCGGAATCGGCAGAAACTTCTGTTCTTCAAAAGAGGTGGATGGAAACCTTTTCATATGAAACAAATTGGTTAATGTGCATATAGCATGGTCTAGTATTTTCAAAAATTATAGCTCTAAAGTTTTGCAACATCTTTGCGGTAGGTCCTTCACAAAAAAACCCATTTTTTACACTCGGGAAATGGAAAATGGTTTTTTTCTTCAATGAACAGAAAAAGTATTATATATGATGGAAAATATTATATGGATGTCATATTTGAATTTCTCTCATTTTTCTAATCGATATAGATATATTATTTGTCAAATTTCGATTTACGGATTTATAGATATGAATTTTTCAATATTAAATAGAAAAGGCAAAAATGATAATTATTATTTAAATTAAAGATTATTTGAATTCAAATTTATTACTAGTTATTATTTTTTACTTAAATAATTGTTTGAATTCACAAAATAAAATAGTGTGACATTGATGGTCCAAGGGTTAAGGTTAACATGATAGATTGGATAATATTGACAACAACACATCCGTTGTTTCTAGGTATCTCACAGGGAAGGAACTACGAAGTTAAGCGTGCTGGGGCTGGAGCAATCTCATGATGGGTGACCGATCGGGAAGTGTCAGTAGAAACGAGTAATTTAGATTAAAAATAAAAATGGTTAAAAATAAATATAAATGTGACTATAGTGTGATTAAGTGGTTAAATAAGTGAAATAAAAAAAACTCAGAAAAAATTCAAAAAGAAATTTGAATTTTTTTTGAAATATTGTGCCCCTACGCCGAGGGGAGGCCGTCGGCGTATGTACCCCTATGCCGAGGGGATGCCGTCGGCGTAGCGCAGCAAAGGGCGCTCCGTAGCCGCCACGTGGACTCCTACGCCGAGGGGGTTGGCCGTCTGCGTACGTAGGCGCGTAACGGACCCCGTTCTGACGCGTTGTGGGCCCCACCAATTTGTACGCCGAGGGCGTATTATACGCCGACGGCCAAAGTGCCTACGCCGACAGGGGTGTACGCCGAGGGGGCTACGCCGAGGGTAGCCGTCGGCGTATACCTACACCGAGGGGGACAGGGGCTACGCCGAGGGGGTCCGGCCGTCGGCGTCTATCGCGTTTCCCGTAGTGATGCACATGGAACAGTGGGCTCCCCTAGAGCCCTGGTCGAGGAGCACCGTCTTTCGACAAAATTAGGGAGAGAAAAGGTCAGAATGGCAATTTGGGGGTCCAAAATAAGCAAAGGATGCTCCCAACACTTTGACCGCACACCTTTGCCTCACCTAAACCGACATGTGACGCCCTGTGTCTTACTCGTACAACGGGGAACCAAGTTGCACGCCGCAAAAGAGCCGGCATGACGCCTTCGTCTCCACGCACGCGGTACTACTAGCGGAAGGGAAGCACGTTGGCAAGAACGTGTGGTCGCGTGCTAGCCAACGTGCTTCCCTTCCGCTGGTAGTAACGCGCGCGGACGGGGACGCACATCGAACAACGTGTGGTCGCTTTCCACGGGGACCACACAAGGTCACCTCGGAAGCACAACCATGAAGAGGCACATTGATCAATTTGTCCCACGACAACAAGTGGTACTTAAAATAACGACGCCCTTGGAACAGGAAATCATAGGGCCTGTGTGCATAAAACGAGCCGACTAGTCGAGTGGCATGTAACGGGACATTCGTCACCCCATGTATATGAAACTCCCGAGATTCCCAAGGGGGGGGGGAATTCCGGTAGGTTATTTGGTCGAGTTGTACTTGCGGTTCAGTTTCTAGGGCCTACAACGTTTCTGCTGGGCCCGAAAAGTTTTATCATATATATTCGTAGGTCTGAACTCAACTTAGTACAAATAATACCTCTCGACATGCAAATGAGGCAATTTAAAAGCTGATAAATGTCTTCACCCATTTTCCACTCGTCATGTGAAGGACAAAATGTATAATTTGGTTCTTGTTGAACCAAGGTCTCAAAAGCTTTTCTAAATAGAAATGTCAACTCGAGTATGAGGAATGTTGAGTTCCATCTTGTAGAGACATCTAGAGGAGGTTGGTGATTGCAGTTTATTCCAACATGTGAGACCATGCTAGCAAATTGTTCTTTCCTAAATTGAAAACTCCTAATGTATTTAATACTTTCTATAACATTGTCTACAACACACTTCATGACCTTTAATACATCTTGCACAATCAGATTGAACACATTAGCCGCACAACGAACGTGTAAGAGTTTACCCTCATGATGGAGAAGGTTCCGAGCATCAAGGTTTTCTCTTAGATGTTTTACCATTTTAGTTTTATCTTCTTCATGTTGACAGTGATTTATAATAATATAATTTTTTCTAATATTTTATAACTTTGTTCAGAACAGTCTACATCATAATGTGGTGATTACCTTCAGCTTGTACTAAACTGTTTTACTCTCGTATACCATACTTTTTCTTGCCCAGCTTATGATCTTGAATCTTACAATTTTAAACTGTATAACCAAAATTAAAATGATCACACTACAACTAAATATTGATATACAATACTTTTATTATATGATTTTAGAGTCAATTTTGAAATATGTACTTCCCCTAAATGTAATATATATATAGCACGGAGACAAACATCATTCGTTTGCTTTCAAGACATTGCCTTTGGTTATAGAAACCCATTCTAAATTGAAAATTAATATAGTATTAAAAAACTAAATGGCATGTGTGTACATATTTGTTGTACCACTTATATGAAAAATAACTATCTGTGTATAATCCTGCATATCTACCGTTGTATCCTCAATGTTCACCCTTTGTCTCAATTTATAAGATGTTTTAGCAAGTTGTTTTTCTTATATATTGACATGGAGGGAATGTGAACGAGAGTTATAAACGAGATATAGTTTTCTAGAGTACTTGAATTTATGTGTAAGTATTTATTAATGAATATGAAATACAAAACACGGATACACTTTTTTTTTCTTCAAATCATTAGCATTTGTGTGTGTATTGGTTTTTCTTGGCTAGATATGTCCATCATGTTGCATGGATCAACAATCAGCCAGCATGCACATTAATATGTATTTATTCTTGAAACAACATCATGCAGCTCAACTTTCATCACATGCATCATGTTTTTCTCTTGGTTTTGTATGAGTCTCCATAAAAGTGCATACACTACAGTCAAAGTAAAACAATATTTCCTACAATTGATATATGGTATTTGGTTAGTTTTGTCAACGATAAGTATTCTGCTAACAATCAATCGAATTACTTTGCAACTAGTAACTCGGTTTCTCTCTAATACATATTTTTCTACATTTAGTCATTTCATGATGAAATGTGATTGGGAACAGAGGATCCCGATGAAGCCGAGATAGAAAATCTTCTAAAAAAGGGTGCTACAAGAAAGCAAAAATTCACGGCTTGGTTCAGTGAGAGGTAATTTCTAAGTTGTCCCTCTTACCTTGCAATATGTGTCTTGTCCCTCTTATTACACGTAACTGATGCACGGAACAATTTTTACTGAACTTGTAGGGAGATGATCTGAACATTGTGATGTCAGATGAGTTGAGACGTGTTTCCCACGGTTGTAACCGTAGAATCGAAATGTATGAGAAGTATGATGTGAATGTGTGTCGCTTCCATACAAAGATTCGCCAGAACAGTCGGCTTAATGCAAACACTGTAAATATTCGGATCTTCACAAAAGGAGTCAGTCAGTATGATTACTATGGAAGGTTACATAATATATACGAGCTAACGTACAATAATACGAATATAGAACTCAACCTCTTTGTGTTCGAATACCACTAGTTCAACCCAAAGGATGGACAGAGAGGTATCCATTCGATTGGCTTAGTTGAAGTTATTCCTTCAACAACCTATAGCGGATCCAATGTCTTTAGGGCTATTTATCGAATTTCCCACAGCGGACCACTTCTACTCAGTTTTACCCCTAGCGCCGAATGGTGCTCAGTTTTGCCCCTAGTCCATGCGCAATTACTATGGAGAGGCCGGAACAGTAAGTTTGGAGTCGAATCCGTTTCGCGAAGTGGGTCCGAGGACTCAGACTCCGTTTCGTGAAGTGGGTCCGGGTGGGACTGCCAAGTTCGTTGAAACTGTCCGGAGCACGAGGTAATAATCACACGATGAACCTGAGGCAATTAACTACTCTACTTTATTTGGTAATAATCACACGATGAGAACGGCCATTACTATTTTTTTCCAACGGTCCTCCTCTCCCAAACCTCATCGTGTGCACCAATGCTCCACCATTCCTCATCTCACCCACGCCATGCTCTTGCATTACCTCTACTCCCTATCCATTTTTTTTGTTCTCAGGAAATCACAGGCATCCTGACGGGGGGATGATAACCCGGTAGGCCAAACTCCAAGGAGTAACCCGGCCCAAAGGACGGTGTGAAGGATCCGGTTAAAGATAAGGAAACTTGTGGAAGGCCCAAGCTTGTAGGCCCAGCAACCCGGATTGTGGGTTACTGTAAAGGAAAGTTAGGGTTCGTGCGCCGTGTCCGGGTAGGATCTAGGATGCGCCTTGGAGAATAAGCTAGGGGGTACGAGTGCTTTATAAACCGACCCCCAGGTCTAGTTTAGATAGAGATCGAAGAACCCTAGCAACATCGTGTGATATCGAGCATCGAGTGTAATCCCAAAGCTGAGTTATTATATCAAGATCGGAGACTCGGCGACTTTGATTGCCGGCTACCAGATCGAATTGCATCATGTTTTCCTCTGAGCTAAACCCTCTCCCAAACGCCTGTGTCGTCTTGCCCCAAGATCAGTTACCCCAGGTAACATCTGCCGTGATTATCCCACGACAGTTGGCGCCCACCGTGGGGCCTGCGTCCAAAGGTGTTTACATTACGGGAGAAGCTCGGAAGGGCATGGAGAATCTTGTCATCGGCGAAATCTACATCGACCACGAAGGAGAAAAGATGGTGGACGATTCCGGCTGGGGGCCGGAGTCGGATCACCTCGAATCCGGATCCGTCGTGACAATCGGCCGGATCAGCGTCTTCATTGGTATGGTATGTACTTCCAATTCGATCCCTGACAACGTTGGATCTGATTCTATGCCAGGAAAAGCCACATCTATCCGATCAGATGATGAAGAATCGATTGGAACGACACATCCGGCAGAAGAACCCATCGCGGAGTGGGAACAGCCGGAGGAGCCAGCATGGACCCCACGCGACCGGGCCGAAAGAGAAGATGATACCGGATCTATCCTGGATCTACTGGAAAACCGGTATGAGGAGAACGATGAGGAAGAACAGCTTGAACTCACACCAGATATCGTACGCCGAGTTGCAGTCTACGCGGCCCCCGCGGCCAACCAGGGAAACGCAACCGCGGCATCAGTCGGGGCGGCTCAGGCAGTGGCCCAGCGGCAGGGGTTGATGGAGAGTCGGCATCAGTAACCAGCAGAGCAGCGGATGAAGAGTTGCATGCAAATACGTTCGGATTCTTAGAAAACCGGACGCCAGGCGCAGGTCCTTCGAACCCGCGCCACCCGGCCTTGTTCGATAATAATCTGATTCTAGACCCCACGGTTCTCGCAACGGTTATCACTCCGGAAAACGCAGCGGAACGCGTCAGGGATCTGGATGTGGCTCGTCATGCGCTGGAACAGCAAAGAAGGCAGGTAGAGGCAGAAAAGCAGGGGATGGCCACGCGGCGGCGCGAGCTAGATGCGTTGGAAACCCGGCTTCGAGAGGAAACGTCCAGAATACATCAAAGGCACCACACCAGGTTACCAGCAATGGGCGGGGTTATTAATCCGGCTAATTTATTCGTTACACCTCAGGACCAGCCGATACCAGTGGTGAACCAGGGAACCGCACCCCAACAGGTGACAGCAGCGACACATCCGGCGAATGAGCGGACCGGGTTACCCCCACCACAAACTAGAGTCACAACCGGCAACGATCTACTGCCGCCGCCACCATCACGATTCCGCACACCAGCCGGCCACTACAACAATCCTATGGACAATGTATATGCAGCGACACTCGCATTGAATCAAATCCCTGTGGGAGAGTCGCCCCATGCAGAGAAGACTCGGCAAGCCATCGAGCTGTTGCACACTGCGGTGGCACAGCAAGCCAATTACCCGGATCACAGAAGCGGTATGCACGGGACGCCATACGTCAGTCAGCAGCAAGGGAATATCCAAACAAGTTCAGCGCGGCAGAGGGAAGAGCAGCAGCAAATGCCGCCTCCTCCCCGCGCTCAGGCAGCATCAGCAGCACAGGCCGTCGTGGACAGTTCTAGGGCTCGGAGGGTCGCGGCCGGGTCTGCAGCGCATGGACTTCCCGCAGCACCGCGCCCAGCCGCGCCCCCCGCGGCATCACACGTTTCTAGAGCAAGGCCGGCTTCAACCGTTCTTGCGGGACCCAAGTGTCTCTCGGACAATATTAGAGCTGAACCTTACCCGGAAAAATTCAAAGAGCCAGGGAAAGTAGTGAATTATGAGCCAACTATGGATCCCGAAACATGGCTAAGCAGTTACGAGATGGCGATGTCAATTCGCAACGCGTCCGAGAACCTCCAAGCCAAGTTCATGTACCTGATGATGACGGAAGGAGCAGCAAAATTGTGGTTCACCAATTTACCAGAGGGATCGATCAAGTCTTGGGAGGAATTGAAGACCGCGTTTGTCAAACACTTTCACGGGACCTGCAGGAAATTATTCACTATTGATGATCTAGAGCGATGCGTCCAGAAGAAGGGAGAATCGGCGCGTAGTTGGGTGCGCCGGGTTATGGAGATACTTCACTCATCCACGGATATCCAGCCCAAGGATGCACTACAGGCCATGGCAAAAACGTGCAAGTATATACCTTTAGTGCAAAAGTTAACCCGCATGAAGTCCAGTCGAAATGCGTCGGAAGTCACAATGGGAGAATTGATGGATGCGTGCAACAAACACGCAGCGACAGATACTACAGAAGAAGAAGCTGATGACAAGAAGGCAAAAGCAAACACAAGCGGTAATGGAAGAACCGGCAATGGATCAGCATCAGGTAACAATGGAAATAGCCAGAACAAGCGCCCTTTCGAAGGAGGCTCCGAGTTTGTCGCCAACACAGAAGCCGGGTCTTCGAGGCCCAGAGCAGAAGGAAATTTCAACGGAGGTAACCACAATGGAGGAAATTATCAAGGTCCACCAAGGCCGGGTAACAATTGGGACATATTCAGGATGGCATGCCCGAAGCACAGCAGGAATGGCAGGCCAGCTAACCACTCCCTAGAACAGTGCGCCGATTTACCAAGATGGAAAAATGAGGAAGTGCACAGAGCTATGCGAGGTGCAGGACGGGGAGGAGGACCGGGTCCAGGGGCAAACCCGGGCAACGGCCCACCCCCAGCCGGTAATCCGGCGGTTGGAAATCAAGGTAATAACCAAGGGGGGGCAGGAGGTTTCCAGGCTAACCCCAAACAATTGGGTCAATATCATGTGCATACCACAGGAGGCTCTAACAAGGACAAAAAGATACTGAAGCAAGCGGTCAACTCAGTTTCGTTAGCCGTCCCGAGATACTTGAGATGGTCAGAACAGGAGGTAACATGGAGCAGAAGGGATCACCCAGAAAGAGTGGAGCACCCAGGAGTCTTGGCACTAGTAGTCGCACCGCAAGTCAATGGGTACGAACTGAAAAAGGTTTTAATGGATGGTGGAAGCAGCATCAATATACTGTATTGGGAAACCTTCCTACGCATGGGTCTCAAGGAGTCTCAGCTGCAAAAAAGCTCAACAGTTTTTCATGGGATAGTGCCGGGTCACTCAGCATGCCTCGAGGGAAAAATAGCATTGGAGGTAGCCTTTGGAGAGTCAAAGGATAAGTATCGAATTGAGTGGCTTACCTTTGAGGTAGTCAAATTGTACAGCCCTTATCACGCGCTATTTGGAAGGCCGGCTTACGCCAAATTCATGGCTAGGCCGTGTTACGTATATCTACAGCTAAAAATCCCGGGTCCCAAGAAGACCATTACCATACATGGAAATCGAGACATAGCAGCTGAATGCGACGAAGGAGATGCAGCAATGGCCGAGCAGGCCTGTAGAAAAGAAGAACTCAAGCATTACCGGTCTCAAGCAGACCCGGAGGATAGAACCACATCAAAAAGGCCGAGTACTGAAGGTGAAAGAACAAAATCCAAGGTAGCACAAGACGCTAAAATGGTGGCTTTTATCAAAGATGACTCCTCCAAACAATCGGCCATAGAAGAAGAAGCTGCACGACCGCTCACAACCAGCCAAGTCATGGAAACACCCTACCCGGGTTGGCTAGCAAACCCGGTACTCATCATGAAAAAATCCAACACGTGGAGGATGTGCGTCGGTCAAGCCAGCCTGGGACCGGTGCCCATGAAGAACTAAACAATGTAACGGGCAGCAGGTTTCAGACGCGCTCTTTTCCTACCCAGGGTATCTAAGGGGACTGGAAGGTTTTTAATGAGGCGGCATGCTGATCCAAAATTTCTAGTATCAATAAAGAGATGGTTATCAAGTCCTATATCATTACATCCTGATTACAAGTAAGTAGTATCCATGCGACATCAGTAATTCAGTATCATTAAAAGCATCAAGTGCATGTAGGTCTTGGGGGTTGGTTGCTCAAGTAACCAACCACTAACCCGAATGACCCGGCCTAGATGTCTACAAGTTATAGGGGCCGATTACTCGCATATGAGTACGGCTGCAATCTTATAACTGGGCAAAGGAGCCAACTTTTCTTGACTTTTCTTACTTAAGCTCGATGTGACTCGCACTAAAAGTGGCATGATTCGTTCGCTTATGATTACAATCAGCCATGAAGCCCAATGGGACTTGCCTGACCCTGTTTTCGTATAGATGTAACAACATGGTATCCACGCGAAAGCCGGCTTATAGTATAAGATAGTCAAAAGGGTCATCTAAACCACAAGTTTATGCAGAGTACAAGGCTAATAGCCGGAAACTCAATGACTATCAAGCATAGCTTCAGTACCCACACGGGATGGCCTTAGGGTTTCGACTTGGTAAAAAATAATTTGTCCTCTGAGAAAGGCCACGCCCCCATGACTCGTACTTTGGGTCATGGGGACTGCGGACTTCGAAACAGAAACAAACTACTTGGATATCAAGATTCGAACGGCCCTGCCATCCGAGTCTTGGGGACTTCAAGAAAGGTCCACGTATCAAAGCCCCTGGTACTCGGAAAACCGAGTCTTAGGAAGGGAGCCAAAATAGAGAATCGGGTATCGAGAAAAAGTTCAAAGAATAGGCAAGCAATACGGTTATCAAAAGGCCAGAAAAGCCGCAAAGTATATCACGGACTAAAAAGTACGTTACAAGGTACGGCATCAGTATCAGGGGTGCACAGGCGCACCATCAAAAGCATAACAGTGTGATTACAAAGTATTACAAGGTATTATGATAATACGGCCCTATTCGGCCTCCTGAGTACGGCCTTCCGGGTCTGAGTCCTGGGTTTGCTGCTTAGCCTTCCTGGCACCCTTACCCGGACTCATTGCATCAGGGCGGACTGGTGGAGGGACGGCTGGTGTAGAGGCAGACGGGCCCGATCCTAACTCGGCCTCCCTCTTCGCAGTCGCTTCCCTCTTCCTGGCCGAGCTTGAAACCCACTTCTCCAAGATATCCAAAGGCGGGGGCGCTTCCTCCGTAATAACTTTGCCATCAGCGTCATATGCACTCATAATCGTATTTAGATCCAAGCTATCGGCCAAAGCGGTAGCTGAGGGGCGCACTGCGGCTTGTATGGCTTTGAAATCCTTGGGTGTAAATTTGGAACCGTCAGCCTTGAATTCGGGAAACCCGGATGTTACCTTTGCCGGGTCAAGCTTTGGAAAGAAAGCCTTGGCCAGAGTAAAAGCCCGGGTCATTCCAATTCGGCATGATGAGCGTTTCCAGATTTCAATCCACCCAGGCACAGTGGAACAGGCTTGAACGAGATTCTCTTCACCCGGATATACTTCCGTAGGCCACTTCACAGCATCCAATATAAATTTTGTGCCGGCAAAGAAAGTCCGGAGTACAGTCTTGAGGGTTTTAGCCTTGGCAATGGCATTTTCCTCTGGGGCCGCAAGGTTGGCACCTGCAGTCGTAACAAAAGAAAGAGCGTATCAGTAATCCCGAGTCTGTTATAATAAAGTAAAGACATGAAGCCAATCGGCAGCAGAAAACTTACTGAGCAAGATCTGATAAGTATCGGAGACCTGGTCCGATAGTTTCTTCAGTTCGGTCTGAGCGGCATTGCACTTCTTCTTGTATTTGGAAACTTCTTTCTTCAAGGTTTTCATGTCATCCTCAAGAATTTCCCTTCGTTTCATCTTGGCAAGAAGAAGTTGTTCGGTCCTCAGTAAAGTTTCATCAGACCGGGTTATCTGTGCCTGTAGGTAGCAAGGAATGCAAGTGTTAGTTGGATTGTATGAAAAGCCGAATGTGGTGTAAAGTACCAAGCATCACTTTTGCAAGTCATACTTGGAACTTGGGGACTAGGTATGCAATATGAGATACAAAGTGTCCTTACCTGGTGCTCTGTAGCCATGCGCTCCAAGATCTGGCTCTCCGAAGTCTTCATAGTAAGGAGAGTGTTCATCAACTGATCGAAAGTATCTTTACTCGTATCAGAAGACCCGGGGCCTTGGAAATTCCGGGAAGGAGCTTTCTTCTTAGTAGGAGGCGGAACCCGGGTCATCTGTGTGTCGGAATCCGACGCTCCTTCTTCTTCACCGAAGACGGTGGTTTTGTTCTTCTTGCTTGCATGGGAAGCAATTGGATACTCGGCTCCTTGCGTGTCCGGGTTTGGCGGCGACGCTTGTTTTTCACCGCTGGACGCGGTTGTAGTCTTATCAGCCGGGCTCCCCTTACCCGGGCCCTCGGTCTCCGTTTCCTCTTGATCGCTGAC
Organism: Alopecurus myosuroides; assembly: GCA_028641055.1. Taxonomy (NCBI): domain Eukaryota; kingdom Viridiplantae; phylum Streptophyta; class Magnoliopsida; order Poales; family Poaceae; genus Alopecurus; species Alopecurus myosuroides. The sequence continues at coordinate 3,924,760 of CM054057.1, forward strand.
AACGACCGTGGCCCTATAAGGTGTTGTCAGTCAGTAGCTAAATACACAGTCAAGAAAGGGTGATGAAGTATGGTGGAACATCAGGAAAGGGATCTTACCCGGTATTCACCGCAAAGTCACAGGGAAATCCATCGCTGGACTCGAGAGAAGCTGGAAATTATCAAGTTAGATGTCATATGGGAATGGTTTAGAGAGAATGTTTTGACCCAGAAAAGATAGGGTAATTACCAGCCAGCCGCGGGGGGGTCGATGAAATACCCGGGTTAAGGGCATCATCACCCGGGTGATTTCGAGTTGACCTACGCTTGGGTATGGGCGACTCCTTCAAGAACGGCCAGTGGGATAACGTCAAGATATCTCAAGTATGTTATCAAAATATCTCAAGTATGTCAAGATATCAAAAAACGAAGGTAAAGGCATCAGAGTCGAGTTTTTAGCTTGGGGGCTGGGTTCTCAAGCGTAAAGGGCTCTAACCCGGAGATGTTCCGGATTACCTCGAGCTTTTCTGTCAAAAAACCCTTGATGGTTTTATGAGTGTCGCCAGCTGCGAAGATGTTGTCGGAGTATCGGAGCGGGTCTGAAGGTTCCCCTGAGTACTCGCACATCAACTTTGCGCGGATGGAATTGGGCTGAATCCTGAAATCGACCCAAGTCTTCACCAGGTTGAGCCCGATGAGGCCTTGGGCTGTGAGAGTGGCGATTTTGGCTAGTAAAGGTTGAATTGCCTCCCTGTCCGAGTCAGGGGCGAAGGCACTAAACTTATCAGAAATGTCAAGGAGACCCTCCGAATAACCCGGAAGTTTCTTTTGGCCGGGTGGGGAATTGTCTTGGCAATAGAAGTATGAGAGCTGCCAATGCTTGACATGGGAATTAAGGGTGAGGGGTGGCATCAGAGAGTTTTTGCGGCGCTGGATAGAAACCCCGCCGCAAGCGAGAAGCGCCCCATCACCGCTTTCGCGGCACGGTTTGCATTGAAAAAGCTCAATAAAAAGAGCTAGACTTGGCGGAGTGCACAAGTAGGATTCGGAAAGGACAATAAAATGGGAAATGTTTAGTACGGAATTGGGTCCAATGTCGAAGACACGAAGGCCATAGTGACTAAGGATATCACGGAAAAAGGGGTGACCCGGCGGTCGAAAACCCCGGGTCACATGCTCCACGAAACAGATTACCTCATCTTTTGTTGGGGTAGGCCGGGTCTCCTTGCCCGGCACCCTCCACTGGATACCTTCTTGAGGAGGAAGAACTCCCAGCTCCACCAGCTCCTCTAACTTGGCCTTTGTGACCGTAGACCGCGCCCAGTTGGCGGATATGGAGTTGGTGGCTTTAACCTTGGTTGGAGTTTTCCCCTGCTTCTTGGGAGCCATGTGGTTGAGCTGCAAAGTACAAGATAAAAGAGGATTAAGACATGGAAGTTGTGAGCCGGCCAAGTGTAGGCCGGGTAATGTTGAGATATGAAAAATTGCGAGTGATCCGGGTGTTAGCTCGCAGAGCAAAGTTCGAAATTACCCGGGTGTCAAGTGTTATGGCGAAAATTATGGGGTCTAAATGGTGAAGGAGTTTTTTGGAGACAATGGACGGCTGCTTAGGCACTTAACGCGAATGGAAAGAACTAGAAAGGAAAGGTCCAGCCGGGTGATTGATGCAAAGGCGGAAACCTCGGGTAGTTCGAGCCTAGATTGGAAGTTCTATCTTCAGGTTTGTGGCGAGAATAGTGATTGCGGGCAGTAGGAGAGTGGATTGGAGTACGCGCTTTATCCTTTGGGCAAGCTAGAAGAGATTATGGGTAGCCTAATTCGGCATAGCCGAGAAATCCGTGGCGGGCTAACTTGGATCTAATCTGAGGTAAAATCAAAAGTTGCAAGGGCAAATTAATAGGTGCAAAAGGTTTACCGGAGGAGATCTGAGGGAAGCCTTGCGGAGGCAGATGGCGCAGGCCTGATGTCCCTTCGCGGTTCTTGATGGGCCGGATGAGGATTCGCCGGCGGATCTTGGCGGCGGCGCGGGGCGAGCAGTGGCGGAGCGTAGCCTCCGGCCGATGAGCTCCGGTGATGCGCGCGGAATTTCCGTGGTGGCGCTCAGTGAGAGAGAGCTCAGAGGGAGAAAGGAATGGAGTGGGGGAAATGAGCCGTTAGGGTTCGGGTCACCCCCAAGGGGCTTATTTATAGTGCGAATGGATAAACCTAGCTCAGTGAGCAGGAGCCAGGAGTTACGGAAGTAAACGGCTATTAATTTGAGTTTTGGCGAGATATGCGCCAAATATCGTGCAAGGCATCTGGATAAAAGGAAGAAGGAAATCAACCCCGCGATATCAGGGTCGATTATCGAGTACAAAATCTTGGCATTTTGGGATTTTATCTGGGAGAGTAAGTTGGGTAATTGGGAAAGAGCCGGATTACTATAATGGCCACCATGGAGTAAGGCCTAGCTGAGTATCAGAGCATCTTAACCCGGCCTCTATATGCCCGTATGTCTGATATCTTTGCAGGGAATAGCGAGCGCTTCAAGGAGGATCCATGAAGCCCAGGCTATTCTGGGGACTACTGACGGGGGATGATAACCCGGTAGGCCAAACTCCAAGGAGTAACCCGGCCCAAAGGACGGTGTGAAGGATCCGGTTAAAGATAAGGAAACTTGTGGAAGGCCCAAGCTTGTAGGCCCAGCAACCCGGATTGTGGGTTACTGTAAAGGAAAGTTAGGGTTCGTGCGCCGTGTCCGGGTAGGATCTAGGATGCGCCTTGGAGAATAAGCTAGGGGGTACGAGTGATTTATAAACCGACCCCCAGGTCTAGTTTAGATAGAGATCGAAGAACCCTAGCAACATCGTGTGATATCGAGCATCGAGTGTAATCCCAAAGCTGAGTTATTATATCAAGATCGGAGACTCGGCGACTTTGATTGCCGGCTACCAGATCGAATTGCATCATGTTTTCCTCTGAGCTAAACCCTCTCCCAAACGCCTGTGTCGTCTTGCCCCAAGATCAGTTACCCCGGGTAACATCTGCCGTGATTATCCCACGACACATCCTCCCTTGCAGTTCATTCCTCTCTCGGTGGAAGTGGTACTTTATTATACCGATTGCTCGAGAAATATCTATGTGGAGAATATCTGAGTAGGATTGATATCGCAGAATGCACAATAATGATACTGAAAACTTACTACTAGGACTGTATCTGAGGTGATTCCTCAATTTCAAGGTGCGTACCAATTTGAGATTATCCTTTAGTTCCTCCTGTTTTCATATTTATCATTACTGGTCTGTAAGGCTTCATTGCTGAGTTGTGGCAGCGGCGCAGGTTTTTCTTTCACACATTGCGAAAACTCCAATTTGAACCAGTGCAGATTCTCTTCATAGACTTTTTTTTTCCGGATGGACTACTAGCAGGTTTGTGGTTCACAATTTGCAAGATCTCCAGTTGTATTGCAACATCTCCGCCGAAAGTTTGATCATCACTTCAGAATAACCTTTTATTTATAGTCAGCCAAAGGTGGCTGCATTTCAAATTATATTATTATCCAAGTACAAAGATTTATTGGCTTTAGGATGTACGGTCGAGATGCACGAGAGTTCACTAACTTGATGGTATGATTGTACTGTACCTGCAAGATTGAGATGCCTCTTATTCTGAATTGTAATTGGTTGATCTAAAAATTAATGAGTAATCTGAAAGATAGTGATTAGAAATACTTTATTTGTGAGTCACTAGAATGGCCCGGTGTCAATTTTCTGCTACAGGTCAATACATCATTGACTGGTAAACAAAAATATTCTTCCACGAATGTTGTAGTGGAAAACCAAGTACAGATGACTTCGGTTCAACGGAAGGAAGGGGATATAACAGATGCTGCAACTGGCTGCGCTAACCAACTACAGAGATTCTACCACTTCAGACTAACAGAAAGGAGATAAGATCGGGTATTGTAACCAACTGAAAGATAACTTCAAACAAACCCATCCTGAATCTCGCCCCTTATCCAAAGAAGCAATCCGAGGATAACTCACACAGTTGGATTAAAGATGAATCAAGTTATTGTGTCAATAATCCTATTACTAGTCCAGTTGTTAACCATTGGGTGTGAGATTGTGAATCATTAGGTTTAAGTTGACCTGAGTACTTGTTAGCCAGTACTTTCACCAAGTTAACCATAACCGCGGAAAACACGGCTTCTCGAGAAGATTATCCCTGCAGGGTTGCACCAATTTGGCCGTACACGTATGAATAACCCGCCAGATGGGATGCCTCCCACCAAGCGGGGCACTCAACACAACTCAACTCTTCTCCGCATCAAGCCCAAAGCACCTTGGGCGCACGGCTAATCGAGCCCAGAAGAAAATGGACCCTCATAGCACTCTAAGAACGTCCCCCTATATGCCGACTACGAAAGTTCCACCCCGCGCTGGGCTCGCAAAAACATTCATGCAGCAAATGGAAAACACGAACTAAATGAGATGATTTGGACGAGATGCGAATCGAATCAAATTGAGGGGGGCGCCCATGCTCGCTTCCCACATGCGGGTAGTGCGCTCATCATGGATCAGTAGACAAGACCCTTTTCCTATTAGGGTCGACACTAGCAGGCCTCAAAACCACACAGGGCCTCCTGCCGGTGCCTTATCATCACATTATTATTAAGTAATAACATTAGCATGATTGATTGATTGATTGATTAAACATCGAGCCCCCAGAACATAATGACGATATAGTAACTGAAAGTAACGGGTAACAGACTCGCGCAAAACAACCTAAGCATGCTAGTAAGACACTGGCTCAAACAATAGGGTTGTAGGAGTGGTGGTGAGGCAATGTCAGGGTTAAGGGATTCATGTGATAGGTTCGTAACAGAAACAAGTACCACTAAGGCTAGCAGAAATAGACAACGGAAAGTATCGGTAACCAGGGTTGAAAGGAACACAATGGTTCATGTGAGTGATAACTTGCCTGCAAACTCAGCAGCAGGGTACTGAGCTAGATCCTCAGAAGGGGTGCTGTAAAGATCGTCTGTCTCAACGTCGTCGTCTATTCGAGAAAAAGCAAACAAACAAGACATAAATATAAACAATCATTATCATGGCATTGTGCACAATCAAAGATGATGCATGACAAGTTAATGGTTGCATCAGAATAAACTAGCTAACATGATAACACAATTTAAATGGACCCATATGCAATTTGATTGCATATGGCAAAAGGTCCAGGGATTAAGTGGAAACAAATGTTCTATAACTTAGTTATCATGTGGGAATTTATTACCATGATGCATGCATGATGATGATAACAAGATAACAACAATAGGTGCAAGTGGAAAAAGAATAAAACAAGTTTGGAAAAAATATTGGTTAAGTTTGGAAAGTTTGGTTACTTAAACATGTCACACAAGCAATTGTTGTTTTCATCAAGTTAAAGTGTTCAAAACAAATAACAAAATTCATATTTGAAAAGAACATCAAGTTTTTGTTGGATTACATGTTTCAAATTTTGAAATAGGAGTTAGGATGAATTTATTATGACTTAAACAATATTAAACAAGTTTTAATTGAATTTAAAACAGGTTTGAATATTATTTGAATTTTATTTATTCAAAACATAATTTCAAGCTCACATTTGAAAAGTTCACACTTTGATGGTTTGAAAACATAATTTGCATGTTCAAAAATATTTTATATTGAGCAAGTCATGATTTTATCAAATTTAAATGAATTAAACAAGTATTAAATTATTTAGGCAATTTAAATTATTCAAACCATGAAACAAAATTTATATTTGAATAGGTTATTCAAAATGGTATGGAAAACATATTTTATTTGTATTTATTGGATTAATAATGAATTAGTTATTGAATTTAGCAATTTGCATTTGAATTATTTGAATTCAAATTTAAATTGCATTTTGAAATTTCAAAACAGGAAACAAATGATACCAAAAGATAGACAATTTAATTTAGATTAGTGCACATATATTATTTTCATTTTTTAGAGTTATAAAATAAAAGATATAAGCAATTGAAAACTAGGGACCAATCTGTGATTTTATTGGACCTGGATTTGATTACAGAAAAAAAATTAAAACGTTTTATACCGCGCTGTATCCCAGCCAGTGCCACTGCAGCGTGGGCCTGGGGGGAACAGCGTGGCACTGCGCGCTCGCGTGGCTACTGTGTGGCTGACAGGGGGCCCGCCCTGTCAGCGTGGCGTGGAAAAAAGGTGGGGATTTTTATCCCGCGGCGCTGCGGGTCGAACTCGCGACCGCGCGCTTGCACGCGTTCGCTCTGAACCAACTCAGCTGCTCGCGTTCGTTGTCAGTTAACAGATGCGCGGTCAAGTAGAGGTGTTGCCCTGTTAACTGAAATTTCTGACGAGCAGAAACATCCGCGACTGCAACCTGACGGAGCGACCAGCGGCGATCAACGGAAACGTGCTCGATGTGCTGGTGCTGCTGTGGTGGCCATGCCTGCAGTGCAGATACAGAGAGGAGGAGGAGATCTTGGTGGCTCACCACCGTTAGTCGTCGAGCAGAGGCGCGATGACGTCTGATAACGGCGGCGACAGCAGCGGTGTGGATGAAGACGGCGGCGACGCTCTGGCTGTTCTCTGGGCTCCCTCCGGTGTCCAATCGGTAGAAGGGAGAGTGGTGGTGCGGTTCCAGCACTTAGGTGGGTGCGTGCGTGTCCATGGCGACGGTGGTGTGCTCGGATTCAGAGAGGAGGCTACGGTGGTCGCCGGTGAGGTACAGCAGAGAGGGGAACCGGTGGCTGCGAGGCGGAAATGGCGGCGGAGAAGAGGGGACAGGTGACCTAGGGTTGGGTGCTGCGCCCTAGGGTTCCGTGGGGGTCTTATAGGGCTCCAGAGTGGCTGGTGGCCGTCGGAGCCGTGGCGTGCTCCGATGGCGAGCCGTACGGGAGAAAGAAGGCGGCGCGCTGCTCGAAGCGGTACGCGTGGGTTTAAACGGGCTGGGCCGCGCGCTAGGGTAGGTTGGGCTGCTAGTTACCGCGCGCGCGTCCGTGTGCTTTTTTTTTCTGCTCTCTGTTTTTTTTTGTAGGAATTAGAAATGGAAGAAATTGTGAAGTGTTTGTGTTAGGAAAAATCCTAGAAAATTAGGGTGTGCTTGTTATGTCAATTTCAAACAGTTAACAAGTTTGGATTTCAAAAATGTTTCAATTTTTGTGCTGTTTGGAAAATAAACCAAATTAGATGATTTTGAATATTTAAAATTACTATTAAAACCAACACTTTAATAAAGTGACCCAAAAGATTTAATTGGAAATAAAAGGGTATAAAATGTTTTGGTTATTCTTTTTATACTTTCAAATTGGGTTCTGTTAGAAATACATTTGGTTTGAATTGGAATAATTGGTTAATTAATATAGAAAACAACAACTTAATAGGGTGAACCCTATTATTAATTGGATTAAAAATATTGGAATGGTTTGGTAGTTTTATAATTTCCAAATGAGGTGCTGTTGATGATTTGCTTTGAATTTGAAACCACATTGGAATGAATTAGTGGAATTAAAAACACCATTTTATTAGTTGATCAATATTGAAAAGTATGACAACAAATGGGTTGTTTTTATTTGTGATTTTTATTTCAAATGTTGTAACAGAGCAAGTATGAAATAACCATTTGAATTTGTTTGAGTTTCATTATGAAAACAAGATAAAACAGATGCAAAACAAATAGTAAACAATGCAAACAAATAATTAAACATGATGACATGATGCAATACTTGAATTAAAACAAGAAATCAAACATTCTAAGGGATATTTCATACTTGGGATGTTACAAAACGCCCCCCCTTGAAGGAATCGCGCCCCGAGATTCCTTACTGAGAAGTGAAAAGGTCCGGATACTTCTTGCGAAGATCCTCTTCGGTCTCCCACGTTGCCTCTTTATCGGAATGATGCGACCACTGCACTTTCAAGAACTTGGTGCTCTTGTTGCGAGTCTTACGCTCGGTCTCATCGAGAATACGAACAGGGTGCTCCTCATAAGATAGATCATCTTGCATTTCAATGGAATCATGATCAACTGCACGATCTGGATCTTTGAAACACTTCTTGAGTTGTGACACGTGGAACACATCGTGCACCTTGGATAGTTTTTCTGGAAGTTCAAGACGATAAGCATTTTCTGCCCGCCTTGAGAGAATGTTGAAAGGACCAATGTATCTTGGTGCAAGCTTTCCTTTCACACCAAAACGATGAGTGCCTCTGAGGGGAGTTACACGGAGATATGCCTTATCACCAGGTGCATAGATCATATCCCTGTGCTTGCTATCATAATAGCTCTTCTGACGAGACTGGGCAATCTTGAGGTTGTCACGAATGATACGAACTTTCTCCTCGGCTTCCTTAACAATGTCAGGGCCTAAGAGTGAACGTTCACCAGCTCCAGACCAATTGATTGGACTCCTGCATCTGCGGCCATAGAGTGCTTCAAATGGTGCCATGCCTAGGCTTGCCTGGTAGCTGTTGTTGTAGGAGAATTCAGCATATGGAAGGCAATCCTCCCATTTCATGCCAAAGGAGAGACCACATGCTCTGAGCATATCCTCGAGAATCTGATTGACTCTTTCGACTTGCCCCTGAGACTGAGGGTGATAAGCTGTGCTGAACAGAAGTTTGGTGCCCAAAGCTTCTTGAAAGCTTTTCCAGAAATGAGAAGTGAAGATACTTCCACGGTCTGAGCTTATTTCCAATGGAACACCATGAAGAGGAACGATCCTTGCTGTGTAGAGCTCTGCTAACTGGCTAGCTGCGATAGTTTCTTTGACAGCAAAGAAGTGGGCTACCTTAGTGAGACGATCCGTAACAACAAAGATTGCATCGTTTCCCTTCTTGGACTTTGGAAACCCAGTAACGAAGTCCATTTCAATCATGTCCCACTTCCACTCAGGAATTTTCAGAGGTTGGAGTAGACCGGCTGTTTTCTGATGGACTGCCTTAACAAGTTGACAAACGTCGCATTCAGAAACGTATTGAGCAATTTCACGTTTCATGCCAGGCCACCAATACAGAGTCTTGAGATCCTGGTACATCTTTGTACTTCCAGGGTGGGTGGAGAGAGGAGTTTCATGAGCCTCCTTGAGAATGACATCTTTGAGGCATTAAATCTGAGGAACTGCAATGCGTCCTTCGAAGAACACAGTTCCCTTGTCATCAATTGAGAAGGACTTGAATTTATCATTGCCTTCCTTGATGTGCTCTACAATCTTCTTGATTTCAGTATCACGAAGTTGTTCAGAACGAATCTTTTCCTCGAGATTTGGACTGGCTGTCAAGCTAGCAATAAAACCTTGAGGAACAAGACCAAGGTTCAGCTTCTGGAATTCTTCATGAAGTGGAGGTTGGCTTTCCATGATCATGAGATTATTGCAATAGGACTTGCGACTGAGAGCATCGGCCATAACATTAGCCTTGCCTGGAAAGTAAGAAATGGTGAGATCAAAGTCTTTAATCTTTTCAATCCATCTCCTTTGCCTGAGGTTTAGATCTGGCTGAGTGAAGATGTATTTCAGACTCTTATGATCGGAAAAGATTTCAGTTTTGTTACCCAACAAGTATTGTCTCCATTTCTTGAGGGCAAACACAACTGCTGCAAGTTCAAGATCATGTGTGGGGTAGTTTTGCTCATGTGGGTTCAACTGACGTGAAGCATAAGCCACAACTTGACGTTCTTGCATAAGAACTGCACCTAGACCTTGGAGAGATGCATCGCAGAATATCTGGAAAGGTTTGGTAGTATCTGGGCCAACCAGAACAGGTGTGGAAGTGAGTTTAGCCTTCAGGAGATTGAAACTCTCATCACACTGTGGAGTCCAAACGAACTTTTTGTCCTTCTTTGTGAGATCAGTGAGAGGTTTGGCAATCTTGGAGAAGTTTTGGACGAAGCGACGGCAATAGCTAGCCAAGCCAAGAAAACTTCTGACTTGCTTCACCGTCTTAGGGGGGTTTCCAATCAACAATTGCCTTAACCTTTTCAGGATCAATGGCTATGCCTTTGGCAGAGATGATATGACCAAGATATGCAACTTCTGGAATCCAGAACTCACATTTGGAGAACTTGGCATATAGACGATGCTCGCGAAGTTTCATGAGAGTGAGACGAAGGTGTTCTCCATGCTCTTCCTCGGATTTTGAGTAGACCAGAATGTCATCGAGATATACCACAACGAACTTGTCGAGGTATTCATGGAAGACAGAATTCATGAGTCTTGAGAACGTTGCTGGTGCATTGGTGAGACCAAAGGACATGACGGTGTATTCATATAGACCGTAACGAGTGGTGAAAGCTGTCTTAGAAATATTTTCCTTTCTGATCATTATCTGATGGTAACCCATCCTCAAGTCCAACTTTGAGTATATTGAGACTCCAGCAAGTTGATCAAAAAGATCATCGATACGAGGAATTGGATATTTGTTCTTGATGGTTTTCTCGTTGAGAGGACGATAGTCAACCACGAGTCTTTTTGTTTGATCCTTCTTGGCAACAAACAGAGTTGGGCAACCCCAAGCGGAGGAACTAGGCTGAATGTAACCTTTCTCCATGTACATCGATTTGCTCCTTCAACAATTTCAGTTCAGGAGGAGCTATCTTGTATGGATGCTTAGAGATTGGAGCAGTACCTGGCTCAAGCTCGATCACGAACTCAACTGCTCTGTCCGGAGGCATCCCTGGCAACTCTTCTGGAAAGACGTCCGGGAATTCACAAACCACCGGAACATTTTCAATTGCAGGAAGGGGTTTTGCATCGAGGTTAAACAGCTGAACATAACTTGATCCATATGGAGAATAGACTATCTGGCCCGAAGGGTGAGAGAGAGTTATTGACTTTTGAGCACAGTCAATTTTAGCTTTGTGGGTCTTCAACCAATCCATACCCAGAATGACATCAATGTCAGAATTTCCCAGCAACATGAGTGAAGCAAGGAATATGCGGCCTCCAATTAGGATCTGATTGTCCTTACTTATCTTGGAAGTCAACATTTGTGGTCCCGGAGAGTGAACAGTCATTTGATTGCTTAGCGGAACCAGAACTAGGTTGTATGATTTTGCAAAAATCTTTGACACAAAAGAATGCGATGCTCCGGTATCAAACAACACTTTAGCTGGAAAAGAGTTTACGGGTAATATACCGAGAACGACGTCAGCAGCTTCCTCAGCTTTGTCGGCCTTGATATGATTCACCCTCGCGGTCCTCCCGACAGGCCTGTTGTTGGAGTTGAAGGCTTTAGCCGGGGGAGCACGAACCATTGCCTGGTTGGTGTTGGGGCGAGGAGGTGGAGGTAGCTGCCTCTGAGTGCACTTATCAGCATAGTATCCAGTATCCTTGCACTTGTAGCAAGTGACGACACGAGAAGGACCTGGCCTTCGCTGCCCCATTGGAACCCTCTGACTCTGCATCTGAGCTGGGTTGGGTGGGCGGGGTGCAAAGCCTGGAGAAGCTTGGCCATATGGAGCCCTAGTGACAGCAGCATTTGGCACCCAGATGCGGCGCTTCTGCGGAGGGGTGGTCATGTTGGAGGAGGAACCACCCTCACGCGAGTGCTTGCGGGACTCTTCGAACGCCTTGCGCCCATTCTCCTCATTGAGCGCGGTGTTCACGAGCTCCTCGAAGTCCTTGCACCTGATGTTGGTGAGAGCGTACTTCAGTTCCGGGTTAAAACCTCGGCGGAACCTTGCCATCTTCTTGGCTTCATTGGACACCTCATCACCAGCGTAACGAGCGAGACGATTGAACTCGTTCTGGTAGCCAATGACGTCCAGCTTGCCCTGCCTGAGGGAGCAAAATTCCTCACGCATCCTTTCCATGAGACCATCTGAGATGTGGTGCTTCAGGAAGGCATCCTTGAAACAGCCCCAGGTGATAGGATAGCCAGCTCTCATGGTCTGGTAGTTCTCCCACCAGGTAGCTGCCTGACCCTTCAGTAGGTAGGTGGCATACTTGACTTTATCCTCCTCAGCAACGTGAGCAATGTCCAGAGCCCTGGTCATCTCCCTGATCCAGTCATCAGCATCCAGAGGCTCACGTGTTGCCACGAAAGCTCTCGGCCCCATGCTCAGAAACTCCTTGATGCTGACTCGCGGAGCATTCTGGTTGTTGTGCTGGTTATCCTGGATCTGGGCCATCTGAGCCACGACCTGAGTCATCTGAGTCAACAGCTCCGTGAGCGGAGGTGGTTCAGGCGGGTTGCTCCTTGTTGGCGGCATCCTGAATAGACATGCATTTTAGCACAACAATAGAAAAGGATAGACTTGGTAACCGAAAGATAGATTATTCCGACGCATGAATAGATAACCAACAGGTACATCATCACATGTTCAAATACATCAGAATATCCAACACACCAATACATGGTTCGAAAAACTAAGGATAACTAAACATAGCTAGGAATGGATACATCGGTACTCCCATGCTCATCACGCAGGACGGCGGTGAGTAGTACGACGAGGGATACGGTGAGGAGGAATCCCCCGGAAGTAGGTAAAACGACGATCCACGTAGATCGGGACTGCTCTGAGAGCAACTCTCGGTGTGGTGAAGTAGAAAGCGTCGTTTCCCTGTGCTCCAAAGCGTGGAATCCCAGTGTAGCCAGCTCCGAGGTTGAGGAGTGGACCTCTGATCGGCTCGTAACCTCCAGCATCTGGTAAACTACGTCCAACTGTCTGCTGGAAACGTGCAAAGCGCTCATCTCCAACAAAGTCTGTGGTGTACGTAGCCAGACGAGTCAAAGCAAGATAGAGCTGCTCCCTGACTGAGGCTAACTCCTGAGAAAGTGTGGTGGCAACAGCGTCACTGTGCCTCACAAACTGAGCGGTGGTGTGCAGCCTGGTGTTATCATGCTCGTAGACATCCAGGTTGTCGTAGAGGGTGAAGTGAGCCCCCGCTGACGTGATGTAACCACGGGGGATGTGGCGATAGATAGAATCGTCAAACCCCCAGTAGTCAGCACGGAGGACGGTGAGACTCACGTAAGCTGCCTGCTGCACGGCCATATCCACTGTAGAACCTACTGCCTCGTAGCGGTGGACAACGCTCATGCCATCATCTGACAGAATGTAAACGATAGCCCGGTAGTAGGTCTGGTCAAGCTCTCGCTGCTGCTCATAGACCTGATACTCTGGTGCCCAATGGAACCCCAGATAAGTGACCATGTCTCTCAGCATCTCCGGATAACCGGCGGTGCTCTCACAACGAGTCATCCGAACCACCTGCGGGAAGAACCTGAGATCCATCTGCAGATGATCGGGGAAGTTTTGATTAGACGCCGGTAGAGAACTGATGTGGAAAGCAACAACAAGGTTCAACGGACGAAAAGGATGTTGAAAAGAACAGGATATTGAAGCAACATCGGGAAACACGAGACCAAAAACTCCTGAGGTACTACGGAGAACCCAAAACACGTGAAATCCTAACTTGAAAGTTTAGGTGAAAAGAGAAAAACAACGTTGCACTTCCTTACCAGAAAAGGGTGGGTGGGTGGGGAAAGAAGAAAAATGGCAGAATTCCTACTCTCACGTTTCATTTTTCCTATATAGCTACAAAATAGTTTCTAGACTCAACTGCGAGCAGTAAAAAGGGATCCTACAGGCAGACAGGCTCTGATACCATTTGTCGCACCCGGACTTCTAGAGGATACTCACCGTACGAACTGAACAGTATTCTGATGGGATTACGGGGCTTACCGGCACCCGCGTCCTCTTACGAGTAGGCCAACACTTATATGTGACAACCCATCGCTACTGTTCACCGTCGATGTAAACTATCCCGTAGAAATCAGGACACTACCATTGACGTACTTCATACCATACACACATGGTACGTCAACGGGTTTGAACAAACGGATAACACCACATGCCTCTAAGACACAAAAGATTGAAATAAGTTGCAACTGGCCCTCACTAGGGCAGAGAATAGCAAATACAATCATCCAGAGGACACATGTCCCAACATCACATCATTACATCTCAGCGGAAGCATTCAAGGGTCTGAGTACAGACAAATCCAAATAGGCTTAAGAAGCCGGAAACTGAAATAAAGACGGAGCCCATCCACGATGTCTCGGATCCTGCCCGGGTCCGCTAACTACTCGTCAGCAGCCTCGTCAAACTCCACGTAGTAGACGTCACCAGGATCCTCGTAAGCGTAGTCTGCGGAAACCACAGCCCCAAAGGGGTCAGTACATAGACGTACTGGCAAGCAAGACTCACAGTTCACCAAAGTGTAACCCGTCAACACCAAGTACAGATGACTTGGGTTCAACGGAAGGAAGGGGATATAACAGATGCTGCAACTAGCTGCGCTAACCAACTACAGAGATTCTACCACTTCAGACTAACAGAAAGGAGATAAGATCGGGTATTGTAACCAACTGAAAGATAACTTCAAACAAACCCATCCTGAATCTCGCCCCTTATCCAAAGAAGCAATCCGAGGATAACTCACACAGTTGGATTAAAGATGAATCAAGTTATTGTGTCAATAATCCTATTACTAGTCCAGTTGTTAACCATTGGGTGTGAGATTGTGAATCATTAGGTTTAAGTTGTCCTGAGTACTTGTTAGCCAGTACTTTCACCAAGTTAACCATAACCGTGGAAAACACGGCTTCTCGAGAAGATTATCCCTGCAGGGTTGCACCAATTTGGCCGTACACGTATGAATAACCCGCCAGATGGGATGCCTCCCACCAAGCGGGGCACTCAACACAACTCAACTCTTCTCCGCATCAAGCCCAAAGCACCTTGGGCGCACGGCTAATCGAGCCCAGAAGAAAATGGACCCTCATAGCACTCTAAGAACGTCCCCCTATATGCCGACTACGAAAGTTCCACCCCGCGCTGGGCTCGCAAAAACATGCATGCGGCAAATGGAAAACACGAACTAAATGAGATGATTTGGACGAGATGCGAATCGAATCAAATTGAGGGGGGCGCCCATACTCGCTTCCCACATGCGGGTAGTGCGCTCATCATGGATCAGTAGACAAGACCCTTTTCCTATTAGGGTCGACACTAGCAGGCCTCAAAACCACACAGGGCCTCCTGCCGGTGCCTTATCATCACATTATTATTAAGTAATAACATTAGCATGATTGATTGATTGATTGATTAAACATCGAGCCCCCAGAACATAATGACGATATAGTAACTGAAAGTAACGGGTAACAGACTCGCGCAAAACAACCTAAGCATGCTAGTAAGACACTGGCTCAAACAATAGGGTTGTAGGAGTGGTGGTGAGGCAATGTCAGGGTTAAGGGATTCATGTGATAGGTTCGTAACAGAAACAAGTACCACTAAGGCTAGCAGAAATAGACAACGGAAAGTATCGGTAACCAGGGTTGAAAGGAACACAATGGTTCATGTGAGTGATAACTTGCCTGCAAACTCAGCAGCAGGGTACTGAGCTAGATCCTCAGAAGGGGTGCTGTAAAGATCATCTGTCTCAACGTCGTCGTCTATTCGAGAAGAAGCAAACAAACAAGACAGAAATATAAACAATCATTATCATGGCATTGTGCACAATGAAAGATGATGCATGACAAGTTAATGGTTGCATCAGAATAAACTAGCTAACATGATAACACAATTTAAATGGACCCATATGCAATTTGATTGCATATGGCAAAAGGTCCAGGGATTAAGTGGAAACAAATGTTCTATAACTTAGTTATCATGTGGGAATTTATTACCATGATGCATGCATGATGATGATAACAAGATAACAACAATAGGTGCAAGTGGAAAAAGAATAAAACAAGTTTGGAAAAAATATTGGTTAAGTTTGGAAAGTTTGGTTACTTAAACATGTCACACAAGCAATTGTTGTTTTCATCAAGTTAAAGTGTTCAAAACAAATAACAAAAATCATATTTGAAAAGAACATCAAGTTTTTGTTGGATTACATGTTTCAAATTTTGAAATAGGAGTTAGGATGAATTTATTATGACTTAAACAATATTAAACAAGTTTTAATTGAATTTAAAACAGGTTTGAATATTATTTGAAGTTTATTTATTCAAAACATAATTTCAAGCTCACATTTGAAAAGTTCACACTTTGATGGTTTGAAAACATAATTTGCATGTTCAAAAATATTTTATATTGAGCAAGTCATGATTTTATCAAATTTAAATGAATTAAACAAGTATTAAATTATTTAGGCAATTTAAATTATTCAAACCATGAAACAAAATTTATATTTGAATAGGTTATTCAAAATGGTATGGAAAACATATTTTATTTGTATTTATTGGATTAATAATGAATTAGTTATTGAATTTAGCAATTTGCATTTGAATTATTTGAATTCAAATTTAAATTGCATTTTGAAATTTCAAAACAGGAAACAAATGATACCAAAAGATAGACAATTTAATTTAGATTAGTGCACATATTTTATTTTCATTTTTTAGAGTTATAAAATAAAAGTTATAAGCAATTGAAAACTAGGGACCAATCTGTGATTTTATTGGACCTGGATTTGATTACAGAAAAAAAATTAAAACGTTTTATACCGCACTGTATCCCAGCCAGTGCCACTACAGCGTGGGCCTGGGGGGAACAGCGTGGCACTGCGCGCTCGCGTGGCTACTGTGTGGCTGACAGGGGGCCCGCCCTGTCAGCGTGGCGTGGAAAAAAGGTGGGGATTTTTATCCCGCGGCGCTGCGGGTCGAACTCGCGACCGCGCGCTTGCACGCGTTCGCTCTGAACCAACTCAGCTGCTCGCGTTCGTTGTCAGTTAACAAATGCGCGGTCAAGTAGAGGTGTTGCCCTGTTAACTGAAATTTCTGACGAGCAGAAACATCCGCGACTGCAACCTGACGGAGCGGCCGGCGGCGATCAACGGAAACGTGCTCGATGTGCTGGTGCTGCTGTGGTGGCGATGCGTGCAGTGCAGATACAGAGAGGAGGAGGAGATCTTGGTGGCTCACCACCGTTAGTCGTCGAGCAGAGGCGCGATGACGTCTGATGACGGCGACGACAGCAGCGGTGTGGATGAAGACGGCGGCGACGCTCTGGCTGTTCTCCGGGCTCCCTCCGGTGTCCAATCGGTAGAAGGGAGAGTGGTGGTGCGGTTCCAGCACTTAGGTGGGTGCGTGCGTGTCCATGGCGACGGTGGTGTGCTCGGATTCAGATAGGAGGCTACGGTGGTCGCCGGTGAGGTACAGCAGAGAGGGGAACCGGTGGCTGCGAGGCGGAAATGGCGGCGGAGGAGAGGGGACAGGTGACCTAGGGTTGGGTGCTGCGCCCTAGGGTTCCGTGGGGGTCTTATAGGGCTCCAGAGTGGCTGGTGGCCGTCGGAGCCGCCGTACTGCCGCCGTGGCGTGCTCCGATGGCGAGCCGTACGGGAGAAAGAAGGCGGCGCGCTGCTCGAAGCGGTACGCGCGGGTTTAAACGGGCTGGGCCGCGCGCAAGGGTAGGTTGGGCTGCTAGTTACCGCGCGCGCGTCCGTGTGCTTTTTTTTTTCCTGCTCTCTGTTTTTTTTTTGTAGGAATTAGAAATGGAAGAAATTGTTAAGTGTTTGTGTTAGGAAAAATCCTAGAAAATTAGGGTGTGCTTGTTATGTCAATTTCAAACAGTTAACAAGTTTGGATTTCAAAAATGTTTAAATTTTTGTGCTGTTTGGAAAATAAACCAAATTAGATGATTTTGAATATTTAAAATTACTATTAAAACCAACACTTTAATAAAGTGACCCAAAAGATTTAATTGGAAATAAAAGGGTATAAAATGTTTTGGTTATTCTTTTTATACTTTCAAATTGGGTTCTGTTAGAAATACATTTGGTTTGAATTGGAATAATTGGTTAATTAATATAGAAAACAACTACTTAATAGGGTGAACCATATTATTAATTGGATTAAAAATATTGGAATGGTTTGGTAGTTTTATAATTTCCAAATGAGGTGCTGTTGATGATTTGCTTTGAATTTGAAACCACATTGGAATGAATTAGTGGAATTAAAAACACCATTTTATTAGTTGATCAATATTGAAAAGTATGACAACAAATGGGTTGTTTTTATTTGTGATTTTTATTTAAAATGTTGTAACAGAGCAAGTATGAAATAACCATTTGAATTTGTTTGAGTTTCATTATGAAAACAAGATAAAACAGATGCAAAACAAATAGTAAACAATGCAAACAAATAATTAAACATGATGACATGATGCAATACTTGAATTAAAACAAGAAATCAAACATTCTAAGGTGGCAGAGAATTTTAATGTGAAGCTGCAAAATGATGTGCTTGTGCCGGCAGTTGTGGCGGGTTCATCTTTTGTGGCAGGACCATCACGTCGTACTGCCAACTCCAGCCAGAACGGTTCAAAACCAGCTCGACGTGGTGGCTCGACAAGTGTGGGCACTGGGAAAAGGGTTCATGTCGCTGTGGAGGAGGATGCCTGCCTTTCTGCGGATGATGAAGAGAGGCTATATCCTGATGTTATTAGGAATTTAAGACAAACACCTCGGGTTGAAATCCAATATCAGTCTGACAATGACGATGAAGAAGAGGAAGACCGGACACCTGTTGTGTGGAACCCTGCGAACCCTCTTATGGCAGAAGGTTGCACTTTTTTCTTCCATGGCTGAGTGTAGAAATGCAGTTGTGACGTACTGCATGAAGGTAGAACGTGCCTTTATAGTTGACAAGAGCGATAAAAGGCGCTACACCGTGCATTGTGTGTCTGAAGATTGTCAATGGAGGATGCACGCATCTAAAATGTGTGGCAGCACCAATGTTCAGGTAAAAGTTAACCCTTTTCCCCACACATGCGAAGAATCCACCCTTAGGAAGCAAACAATCAGCAGAGCCAAGTCAAGATGGGTGGCGGATGAAGTAAAAAAATCGGTGGCAGAAAACCATCAAGTGAGTGCAAAGCAATTGCAGAAAAACATGAAAGAAAAGTTCAAGATAGATTTACCATACATGAGGGTGTTCACTGGTAAAAACAAAGCATTGGAATCTATCCATGGTAACTGGAATGAAAGTTTTCAGTTGTTGTATTCATTCAAAGCTGAAGTGGAGAGGGCAAGCCCAGGCAGTGTTGTTGAAATTGATCACCACACCATGGATTACACATTGAAGAAAGTGACAAGGACCAAGGAATGCTTTAGGAGGGTTTTTGTGTGCTTTCAAGCTTACAAAAATGGGTTTTTTGGTAGGCTGCATGCCTTTTTGGCTATCGATGCTACTTTTCTCACAGGGAGGTTTAAAGGCCAGCTAGTAGCAGCTTGTGCAGTTGATGCACACAATTTTTTTTTCAGTCGCCTATGGTGTGCGGGAGACAGAGTCCGAGGAGAGCTGGACATGGTTTTTGCAGAATCTGCGCCAGGCTATTGGACATCCCAATGGATTTGTAATCCACACAGATGCATGCAAACGTTTAGAAGTGGCCGTGGATAATGTGTTCCCAGGAGTAGAGCATAGGGAATGTATGCGTCACCTTGCTGCAAATTTTGTGAAGAAATTCAAAGGAAAGTTTTATACCGATCATTTATGGCCTGCATCTTTGACTTGCAGTGTGAGGAAGCACAACTACCACATGAGGCAGTTGTACACAAAAGAGAAAGTGAAGGAATACTTGGAAACACACCACTCGAAGCTATGGTCTAGAAGCCAATTCAGTGAATTGAGCAAAGTTGACTATGTGCACAATAATCTTGCAGAATCTTTCAACTCAACGATCCGGAGACTAAAGGATCTTTATTTGGCTGATTTGCTTGACAGGATAAGGATAGAATACGCCGAGAAATTTCATTTCCGTCTAGAAATAGCTAATGCAAAATTCATGGGCCACATTATTATCCCGAATGTGATGAAGGCGTTGAAGCAGAAAACGGAGGGCTTGAATATGAACATGAGATTTGTCTCGGATACCAAATCAGAGGTATCCTTCTTTGATAAAAGTAACAAATAATGGAGTTTTCAGTGGATTTAGAAGCGAAAACTTGCAGTTGTAGGCAATGGCAGATAACTGGTTTGCCATGCATTCATGCCTTGTTTTTCATCACTTCTCTCACAGGTCCAGCAGGGGATATACAGCAGTATGTCCATGATTACTACTCTGTAGCAATGTTCAGAGCCACATGTGCACATGCCTTGCCTGCTTTGGAGGGAAAACAGCAGTGGGATAGAGTGGACCCTGGATTCAAACTTTGTGCTCCTGTTCTGAAGAGAGCTGCAGGTAGCCTGAGGAAGAGTCGACACCGACGTCGCAGTGAAGGTGGAGGTGGAGCGAGGGTGCGTAAGTGCACAAGGTGTGGTGGGACTGGTCATTTCGGCAAATATTGTGATAATGCAGTCGATCCAGGGTTTGGAGAGAGTATGCCTGATGAAAATGATGATCAACAGCCGGATGAAAAAATTGTAAATGATGTTCAGTAGTCAAGTGATTCAGATGATGCTCCAGATGCTCCAGATGATGCTCCAGATGCTCCACAAAATGATGATAAAGTACATGATCCAACTGATTATTCATATGATGATCAAGTCCATGATGCTCCATTCGATGATCCAGATGCTCCAGCTGATGATCCACTGGATGCTCCAGCTGATGATTCATATGATGCTCCAGAAGATGGTCCAGATGCTCCAGAAGATGCTCCAGATGCTCCAGCTGATGATCCGCTGGATGCTCCAGTCGATGATTCTGCCATGATCTCACCAGAATCAGTGGATGCTCCATTGGATGATTCTACCATGATCTCACAAGTTTCGTTGGATGCTCCATTGGATGATTCTGCCATGATCTCACATGTTTCATTGGATGCTCCATTGGATGATTCACCCATGGTCTCACAAGTTTCGTTGGATGCTCCATTGGATGATTCTGCCATGATCTCACCAGTTACAAGCTTAGATGGGTATGTAAATCCTGCCATGATCTCACCAGTTTTCATTTTTCATTTTATTTATTTATGATGATCCTTTATGTTTTGTACAGATCTGGTGTAGTTTCAAAGAAGAAGGCCAAGGTACCGACTAAAAAGAGGAGAACCCCAAAAGCTGTGAGCAAGATGAGCACAAGGAGCAAAGGGCCACCAAAACAGCCAAGGATCACAAAGAAGCCCCGACGCTATTTAGACTAAGTTGGTGTTGTATTTCTGTTGACTAATGTTGTATTTATGTTGACTGGTGATGTATCTATGTTAGAACATAGTTGGATGATGTTTGAATAATGTTGGATGATGTTGAACCAAGTCGTTTCAAAATTTTAGGAAAATGTGCTTCAAATGAGGTCTCAAGCTAGGGTAGACACCCCCGTTTGAAATTTCATGTAAAATTCTACCTTCTCAAAATTATCCAAATAAATTTGAGGAGCAACTATATCGCAAATAACAACATGGCACGTTGGATTCATGTCATTTTGATTTTTTTTTGAATTATTTATGCTCATTTGAAACCATCGCTCTATTCTCATGAGAAATGTGCTTCAAATGAGGTGTGAAGCTAGGGTAAACACCCCCATTTGTGCTTCAACTTTTTTTGGCATCTCGTCTACATCAGCCAAATTAATTTCCTAGACAAGTATTCTACATATATATAGTGTAAATCTCAAGTTTCGTTATGTTTTCAATAATTCTTCTATTTTTTTTAATATTTTATTTAAACAACATGGTTTAATAGAAAATTCATATGTAAAACAGATAAAAATCATCGCTCTAGTAAATCTGAAGTTTCATTATGTTTTTAATAAGGGTATTCTTCTATTTTTTTTATTTAAATAACATGGTTTAATAGTTAACAGCAAAGAAATCATATGTAGAACAGATAGAAACCATCGATCCCTGTGGCCAACGGACCAACCAATCAGAGCGCAGAACGTGCGTCTCGCGGATCGCTGTGGCTGCGAGCGCATCCGTCCGATGCACGATTCCTTCTAGAAGGCATCGATCCAACAGCCCAGGTCGAATCTCTGTGTTTCCTTCTAGAAGCTTTTCGGCTGGTCAAACAGAGGGTTGACCAAGCTTGAAATGAGCATACATAATTCAAAAAAAATCGAAAAAATATATTGCCGACGCACATAGTAGTGTTATGTCATATAGTAACGAGAAAAAATATAAACCTGTCTTATAAAGAATGGAACGAAAAAGCCTTGTGTAACATGTGATATCTTGAACAGTCTAGTAGAGAGTTCAAGATAATGAGATGAGTTTCAAACCTTTTGAACTCAAATAAGGTCAAAATCTCACCAAAGCTTCATTTTGGTGTGACTAAGAAAGATCCAAAGTTATTTTTTCATTTTGATGTTTTAAACTTGTTTTATTTACGATTTTCGATTAAAACCATTATTATTCAAAAGAAAATAAATAATACGAATATTCATCCAAAAAAAATTCGGGCTTCGGAATTGCATTATATAGGTCTAATACAAGTCTAGGAAAAATATAAATAGGATTTATAAACATTAGAACGAAAGCCATCACTAAAATGAGATTCCTCGAATACAAGACTAGAGATTTCAAAGAATATGAGGTGGAAACATTGTGAATCTTCCGAAGAGGTGGGTTCTACTTTTTTGTTTTGTGTTCCTATGGGCTATACTAGCACAAACAAGCAAATAGTTCCACATTGCTACCCCCTTTCGACGCAGTTACCGCGTGTTTCCGCATAAGTCCGGTATTTCTCCAGCGAGGCTAGGGTTTCGCCGGGAGGGGGGCTACGGAGCGTCTCGATCCCAACACAAGATAGGGGGTACCATAACATGTTAGTATAGGTGTGTTGTGTGGTTTGGATGTCAAAGATTGCTCTCCGGGGTGTGACCCGACTTCACCGGCATCCACTTCTCTCTCGTAGGCGCTTACAGGGTGAAACTCCCGTATCGGGCCAAACACCGTGAATCTTCCGAAGAGGTGGGTTCTACCTTTTTGTTTTGTGTTCCTATGGGCTATGCTAGCACAACCAAGCAAATAGTTCCACATTGCTACCCCCTTTCGACACAGTTACCGCGTGTTTCCGTATAAGTCCGGTATTTCTCCAGCGGGGCTAGGGTTTCACCGGGAGGGTGGCTACGGAGCGTCTCGATCCCAACACAAGCTAGGGGGTGCCATAACATGTTAGTATATGTGTGTTGTGTGCTTTGGATGTCAAAGATTGCTCTCCGGGGTGTGACCCGGCTTCACCGGTATCCACTTCTCCCTCGTAGGCGCTTACAGGGTGAAACTCCCGTATCGGACCAAACACCGTGAATCTTCCGAAGAGTTGGGTTCTACCTTTTTGTTTTGTGTTCCGATGGGCTATCCTAGCACAACCAAGCAAATAGTTACACATTGCTACCCCCTTTCGACGCAGTTACCGCGTGTTTCCGTATAAGTCCGGTATTTCTCCAGCGAGGCTAGGGTTTCACCGGGAGGGGGGCTACGGAGCGTCTCGATCCCAACACAAGCTAGGGGGTGCCATACCATGTTAGTATAGGTGTGTTGTGTGCTTTGGATGTCAAAGATTGCTCTCCGGGGTGTGACCCGGCTTCACCGGCATCCACTTCTCTCTTGTAGGCGCTTACAGGGTGAAACTCCCGTATCGGACCAAACACCATGAATCTTCCGAAGAGGTGGGTTCTACCTTTTTGTTTTGTGTTCCTATGGGCTATCCTAGCACAACCAAGCAAATAGTTCCACATTGCTACCCCCTTTCGACGCAGTTACCACGTGTTTCCGTATAAGTCCGGTATTTCTCCAGCGGGGCTAGGGTTTCACCGGGAGGGGGGCTACGGAGCGTCTCGATCCCAACACAAGCTAGGGGGTCACCGCGCTATACCAACTTTCTCTAAAAATGTCTAGAAATGACATGGCCGAGTAGTGCAGATAGCACCCGTCTACACTATTGTACATGCCCTAAAAACAGAGGGAACCAGATCCTCTTACTTTGCCCACCTTATGTTCTCTGACTTTCTCCCATGACACGTGGGTCCGGTGTGTGATGGGCTCCATTTGTCAGTGACCTAAAGTCAGAGGATCGCGTCTCAGCGTCTGCAGGCCGTTGCCGCTGTAGTTTGCATGCATGGACTCTATCTGCACCGTTCCTTACGATCAAACGATCAAAAATGTCGCAGGTGCATGGACGGGGTGTTTTGGCTCAATGTAACTGCATGCAACAACGGGCACTGTCTACTGGGGCCCCGTTCACCAGCCCGGTGCATGCACGCCTCGTTTTTTCATAGTAAACAACGTGGGAGAAGAAGAAAAGATCGAGTGAACGTCGCGTCGCATTTGCAGCAGTCCTGCACGCCTCGTTTTAGAAACACGAGTCGCGTCGCATTTGCAGCAGCCCTGCACGCCTCCTTTCAGAAACACAAGTCGCGTCGCATTTGCAGCGACGCAGCCCTCCACGCCTTGTTTTTATAAGATACGCATCAATGCATATGTAGCGAGGCAGGATTTGGCGTGAGACTTTGGATTTCTTCTCTTCACCTCTTTAATACACGCATGCAACGTCAAATCACTTTGACTCCCTAAGCGCTCTGTCCTACACCTACGCATGTTCTACACCGCTTTGACCATGCATCGACTGTACTTTCTACACTGCATCCTACGTTTCACACAGTTTGCTTCATCTACCCCAATAAATTCACGTCTCATCGTTTCTTTAAATAGCCAGTTTCACTCCTCCTCCATCTTCTCATCACTCTCCAGCCTCTTTGCCTTCTGTCCCTTCAAGCCCCGAACACCATGTCTTCCTACTCTCTCCCCTCAAGCCCCGAGTCTGTGTCCGATGAGGACAACCACCCCAAGGCTCGGCCTTGGTACGAGCCCGACTGGACGCCGGAGGAGACGGGCCTCGTGCCCGTCGAATCTCCCAAACGGGAACGATCGCCGTCGACCGACGTCCCCGACAGCAACGAGCGCACCGCCGAGAACCTCTCCCCCAAGACGAAGAACCGCCTCCTCAAGAAAGAGGAGCGGCTGGAGAAGAAGGAGCTCGAGAAGGAGGAGAAGAAGGAGGAGGAGAGGAAGGAGAAGGCTCTCCGGGCCCGCATCAAGAGGGCCCGTGAGAACAACGTGGAGAGGTGGCAGGAGGCGAACCGCCGCGCCCGGATCGATGATGAGATCAAGATCAGGGCGGCAGAGTGGAAGAAGTAGGCCAACCGCCGGCGGTTGGCCGGACGGCCGGAAGGGCGCCCGCATGCATGCCGCGGGCGGTTAGGGTTTAGGGCTAGGCCCCCTTTTTTTTAAATAGATGTAATGTCTGACGGGCCCCACTAAATATATGTAAAGTGGGGCCAATGATTATCCATATATATATATATATATGTCCACTGTTTAATTATGTTTGCCAATTAAGTTATTTTTAATTCTATTTGCCCAAATGAAGTCAATGTTTAAATTATATTTGTCCGAATTTTTAAATTATATTTGTCCAAAATTATAAATTTATTTTTGTCCAAATGTTTAAATTATATTTGTCCAATGTTTATATTATTTGTGTCCACTGTTTGTCCGTGCTAGTATACGTTGGGCCTCATTTAACATTGGGCCTGTCTTGGTTTTAGATGGGCCTGTCTGAACTGAACCTGAACTGGACTGAACACTAAACCTGTACATACGAACACTGAAAACTGAACTGAACACTGAAAACTGAACTGAACAGAAAACGAACTGAAACAAACGGAATCAGGGTTGGATTCCTGACGCATTTATTCCAAGTCTTAGCCATACTCAAATTGACCATGTGAAGCTAACTACAACACTAACTACATTATTTTTGACTAATGATCTGCAAATACACAATTCCAAGAACAATTGCACATAAATAAAAAAATGCAGCCATCATATTGCTCTGCTTCTTTAGATCGACAAGCGTCTCCAGCTGTTTTGCCATCTTCTTGAACTCGTCCTTCTGCACCCCATTATGCACCGTAGCAGATCCCAATTGCTCCACCGCCGGTAGCAAATTGGTCACCTTTTTTTTGTCCTCCTTTTGAATCCTCTTTATGTAGTCCTCAGGCCACTCGAAATGGTCACATGGAGTAAGATCCTGCAAATACGAAAATCCAAATCGGATGAAAACCCAAATCGGCTAAAAATTGAGGAAAAAAAACGAAATTGCCAGGGGGAACACAGATCTCACCTCCCCAAGCTGTTCTTTGCTCTCCCATTTCACATACTCGCGCCCGCGGTTGCCGTGCCAGACGCTCCCGGTGACCCGCCGCTGCAGGGGCGCGGTCCGTGGGCAGTTAGGGCATCTTCCCATCGGAACTGGCCCGAAGCGCGGCCATTTGGAGTGGGAATCGGAAGCAGAGGTCGACGACATGCCGCCGGAGAAGAAGGGGACGCGCTTCCTGAGAAGCTCGGCTGATTTCCTGCTCACCGCCACGAGCTCCGCCGCTTTTAAACCGCCGGCCGCAAGCAACGGTCAACAGTTGGGGCCCACAAACCGCGCCAACGGTGAAAAGTTGGGCCCACAAGCCACGCCAACGATCAACAACTGGGGTCCACAGGCCGCGCCAACGGCTCTAAGATGGGTCCCACAGGTCAGGATTCTAACGGGGGCAGAAAGTAACGGTGGGAGCAGCCAAAGTAGTCCGTGCGCACTGACTAGGGGCAAAACTGAGATCGATTCGGCGCTAGGGGTAAAACTGAGGTCGTGGTGCCAACTGAGGGCACCCTGTTAAATATCCCTATTTTCTGTCATTCCAAATTTAGGACTCTGGGCTATCACATATAATTCCACATGCCTCTTTTCGGCTCGTTTGATAAATGATCATACTAGAATGATATGTTTTCCCTGACAAAGAAGAATGCTTCCATAGCACTCTAAATGAATGCCGCCAAGAACCAGTCTCCCACGAGAGGGTCTCCGGAGAACTTTTCTCCAGCGAGGATATGGTTTCGCTGGAGTGTCGGAGTCCCATCAAAAGATAGGTGGTGCCATGTCATGTCTGCACACATTTTTATTTGGTTTTATATGTCTAATATTCCTCTCAGGTATTTGACCGGCTTAACTGGCGTCAGCTTCTCTCTAATGAGTTCCATGAATTATAGACGGAAAAAATCACATGGGCGAACCAGAGAGAATATTGTGAAGAGTTGGGATAGACATTTGTTTAGATTGTTCCTAGGGCCTAACTGAACACAACCAAGAAAGTATGTCCACTCTTTTATCCCCTTCATACGCCGGTACCTGGGATAGACAAAAATATGCAACTCTTCTCCGGCCGGGTTCGCCGGGGAGGGTCTCTGAAATGTCGGAGTCCCACTAGAAGCTAGGTTGCTTCTTAGCATGTGTGGAAAAGTGTGTATTGGCTTGTAGATGTCCAAGAATCCACCCCGGTGTTTGGCCAGCTTCGCCGGCGTTAGCTTCTTTCCGGTCAGTTCCAGGACTTATAGCCTAGAACTCGCACTCGGGGTGAACAGAAGGAAATCTTGTAAAGAATTTGGGTAGACGCGACAGAGAATCTTCTCCGGGGCACATGCGTTGTTGCGTGCAACTCCGTCGAATTCTCCTTCCACTTCGGTGATGACGGCCGCTGCACCCTTCTAGCCAGGCTGCGTCGACAGATGGCCCTAGTCTAGCTCACGGCTGCCATCCACGTTCGACATCAGCCGAGATTAGCAAGATGTCCAGGTGCAAACTATAGAGATATGGAATGAATGTAATGTATCTAAGAAGAAAATAAGCCATTAAAAATACCACTAATGATGAATGTAATTACCATGATCATCCATCCGTTTTGTGAAAGTGAGAACCGCTACCTTGTAAAAACGGGTTGAAAAGTAAACTTGAATAACTATTAGCGTGTTTAGTTCATAATGTATACCCCGTTATTAGCGGCTCAAGCATCACCACATTTAAAGAGTCGAGGTCATTGTTTATATATACCGGATATTCAGGAGCAACATATTCTGGTGCTGCGTAACCGTGTGTCGACCTCACGATGCGGGTCGTCCCATGCGATCTCCCACCAGTGGCCCACTCTCGGTGAGGCCGGAGTATGACAGCTTCAGGTGGAAATCGTTCCTCTAAGGAATACACTACATAATACATATCTTTGTGGATCTAGAGGGGACATGATGGTCCATATATATTGTTCAACTGAGCCAATTGCCAGATCAAAATTCTGAATATGTTTATACTTGATATTTGTATTTATTATCTAGAATTATTTTTGTAGATAATCGTTATGAGTACATGCTCCTATTGTACATAACAAACTCAACGAAACAATATGTAGGGAAATTATATATATAGAAACAACATTTTTTATTTGATTTGATGCTGACCGGGAAAATGCACTTGCACTATATTGAATCCATAGTTTGTAGAGGGGAGAGGGGGTCTCTCTTTTCGTCTTCTGCTTGCTCCAGCTCCTTGAGAGTCGAGTGTGTGGGCCCGGCGAGCTCCTTCTTGGTGTCGGGCGGCTCTGCTGGCCGGCGTCGAGGTGGTAGCTACGCGCGGGATGTACAGAGTAGGTTTAGGTTTTGCTTTCTAGTAGTTGTTGTTGCTCTTGCATGTGTTGAGTTTATGTCGTCGAGGACGAGTTCGCCGGTGTGCCCGGGGCACACTTGCGAACCTCTGGTGGTGATCCTCCCTCTGTTAGCGCTCCGGTGGTCGGGGTTGACGGAGAAGGTTCGCGGCGACTCCTCCTTCCCTCATAAGCCCGAGGGCTGGTTTCTGGCGCTGGAAACCAGAGATTGTTGCTCTGCATCGAGGTGGACGCGGGTGGTGCCGAGTCCTCTAGCTCACCGTGGAGGTTGTTGGGAATATGCCCTAGAGGCAATCATGGATGATATAATTCCCAATGTATTCATAAGGTTATTAAGTTGTCCTTGTTTTGAACATCTGATATATGTCATTGAATATGTGATTCGATTGTAGAACTATATATTCATGTTGTTCATACTAGATTGTCCTTGGTAATTAAGGTTGTGCTGGACACACACCCTAGACTAATGTGAGTGTTGGCTGCTGACATGGTTTCACTTGTCATGGGCATGGTGATGCCATTCCAACGATCACGGACTTGGCTAAAGAGTTTAGCAAGTCAGACTGACCCACATTGAGATGCAACGAGCAAGTCGTCATTTGCATGTCTCAATCAATGTAATCCTTAGATCTGAGGTTGTCGCACAATCCGAGTTGTGGATCACCGACTTAGGTTCTGTTAAACGTTGCTCTGTGACAAGACAGTTATAAAGGCAGAGTTCAGGTCGAATGAGAAACAAACTGCGTGATGTGGACAATCAAGATGAGATTTTGCCCCTCCGAATGGAGAGATATTCTCTGGGCCCTCTCGAGTGATATGATTCGGGAAGCATGGCCATGCGCGACTCAGTTAAGTGTTAACAGTGTCTGTTGACTAAGAGTTAGTCAGATGAATCACATATCACGGATCGAGAAGAGAGTTGAACTATTAAAGGGATGACGATACATCGCCTATAGTTCGACAAGGTATATCGTGAGGCAAAAGGGACTAAGATGAATATCACATTGAAAGGTATGTCGTCATGACTCAATGGGACTTGGGAGTCGGCACGTTCTGCTAGGAGCCGCTACCGATTGATCGATTAGGAGTTGGACTCCAATCGTGTCCAAGTCGCCATGAGCCTGCAGGGTCGCACACTTAAGAGAGGGAGCAAATGTATTGGTTTGGTTGGACCAGAACCGAAAATGGACTGATTTTGTGAGTCGGACTCACAGAGGGAATGGGCCACAAGTGTTGTGAAGCCCACTACCATTCGCTATATAAAGAGGGGTGCAGGTTGCCCAGCGGGCACGTTAGTCCACTCCCATGCGTCCGGAACCCTAGCCCCACTCAGTCCAGCCGTCGCACCGGTCCTAGCAGTCTGCCGTCGGAGCTCCTCCTCGTACGTGTGGATACCGGCAGAGGTGTTGTACGTTCGGCACTTCGACGTTCGTGGATTGGATCGGCTGGATCGGATCGTGGGACTACACTTGATGGGGGGATAATAACCCGGTAGGCCAACTCCAAGGCGTAACCCGGCCCAAGGAACACGGTGCGCGATCTGGTTAAGAATAATGAAGCTTCTGGAAGGCCCAAAGTTTGTAGGCCTCGTAACCCGGATTGTGGGTTACGGTAAGGAAAGTTAGGGTTTGTAAGCAGTGTCCGGATAGGATTCAAGCTGCGCCTTGGAGAATAGGGCCAAGGGGGTACGGGCGCTTTATAAACCGACCCCAAGGTCTAGTTTAGACAGAGATCCAAGAACCCTAGCAATATGGCCTGATATCGAGCATCTAGTGTAATCCCAGAGTTGAGTTATTATATCAAGATCGGAGACTCGGCGACTTTGATTGCCGGCTACCAGATCGAGTTGCATCATGTTTTCCTCTGAGCTAAACTGTAACATCCCAAGTCTGAAAAATAGCCTTTAGAATGTTTGCTTTCTTGTTTATTAAAGTTTTGCATCATGTCATCATATTGTTTTCATGTTGATTGCAATTGTTTTGTTTGTTTTTCATTTGTTTTCCAACTGTTTTCCTTTGTTTTCCTTTGTTTTCTATTTGAATTTCAAACCAAAAATTCAAACCCTTTGTTTCATCCTTGTGATGTTACAATTTCCAAAATGTTATTTCAAATAAAAACAACCAAATTGTTTTCTTTTCTTCCATAATGTTCACCTATGAAATTGTTGGTTTTATTCAATCAATCAATTACTTCCCAAACTGCTTTCAAATCCAAACCAATCCTCAAAATCATTAACCTTTTGAATCCATACAATTCACCACCCCTTTTGCACTCTTTAAACCCCTCAAAATCCTAGTGGTAACCCTATTCCAAGGCATGGTTTTCTTAGTGGGTTATTAATATTAAAATTCCTCTAATTTGGTTTCCAAAAACAACTATCATTATATAACTCAATTTTTGAAAT
This sequence comes from Alopecurus myosuroides, assembly GCA_028641055.1. Classification (NCBI taxonomy): domain Eukaryota; kingdom Viridiplantae; phylum Streptophyta; class Magnoliopsida; order Poales; family Poaceae; genus Alopecurus; species Alopecurus myosuroides. The sequence goes on from CM054057.1 coordinate 3,955,598, forward strand.
CCAAGCTGGCAATATGTTTTCTAATTACCTAATAATGCTAAAATTAATTTCTGTAATTTTTAGTAACTCAAAAGCCATGTTTTTCTTCCTAAAGCTAAGGCTACAAAAAAAAAATAATAATAAAACAAACAAAATCAGAAAGGGAGAGAGGCAGCAATCCAGCCCAGCCCGTTTAAAAACTCGGACTGGTACCCCTTCCCCCTCCACGTCGCTGTCCAGGCTGACGTCATGCGTACGATGCCTTCCCCATCGTCGATCTCCTCCCTGGAGCGCCCGATGGCCGCCGTACGCCTCCACCAGCCCGATAAAACCCCACCACGGCACTCTCCTCGCCGCCAACCCTAGCTCTGCCCTAGAGCTCCGCCCCCGCCGCCATTCTCCCTCCATTACTCGGCCCCAAGCTCCCAGCTTTCTCTGCAGCTCGCCGCGCCCCCGCACTGAACCCCGGCAACGCGCGCCGCCTCCGATGTCGCTCGTCGTGAGGTAATCGCGGGAACTGGTAGCCCCCAGTGCCACCTTCCACCTCGACACCACCGAGGAGATCGAGGAGCGCCCGTGCCTCGCCGCCGTCTGCGTTCCCCCGGCGGCCTCTACAGCTCACGGTGAGCAGCCGTCGCTCCTCCTCGCCCTTCCCTCTCCGCACGAACAACCGCGCACCCTAGGCCACCCACAGCAGCACGCCAGCACACGCACAGGGAGCCGCCGCCGTGCAGCAGCAACTGCTGCATCGCAGCACAACGCCGGCGACCGCCTCCGCGCCCTGCAGCGGCTAACTGACGCTGTCGTTTTTCAGGTTCAGTTAAACGTGCGCGAAACTGAACCATAAAACGCATGGTACTCTTACCTGTCAACAAACGAAGCGCTACCGCAGTGGTTCAGCGCACGGCTTGCGCGTCCGCGGTCGCGGGTTCGAGCCCCGCCCGCGCGATTTTTCCCCCACCTTTTTACCATTGCCACGCGGGCCTGCTGGCCCCACCTGCCATAGGCAGTGGTGGCCACGCGTGCCTCCACGTACGCGCCACGTTGGCAAGGGTCCACAGCGCAGAGGCAGTGGTTAGCTACCAGCTGAGTAGAAAAAGTTTCTGCGAATTCTTTTTATTTCCAAAAATCAATTTTAAATAACAGATTTGAATATAAACTTCTAAATTCCATATCTTTTATTTTATAAATCCAATAACTACAAACTTTATATCTATTCTGATCCAAATTTTATAACCTTTCCAAATATCCAACTTGTGTTCTGTTTTGAAATTTCAAAATTCATTTAAATTTCAAATTTGAATAGTTCACATGCAAATTGAAATAATTCATAACTAATTCATACTGTTTTCAAATAATTCAAATAAAATATGTTTTTCACACCATTTTGAGTGTGCTATTCAAATATAAAATTTGTTTTCTGGTTTGAACAATTTAAATTGCCTAAACCATTTAATTCTTGTGTAATTCAATTAAAAATTGTTTAATTTTGTTTAATTCATAATTAAATAATCCAAAGTCCAATTTCAAAATGTGAAACATGTAATCCAACTAAAATTTGATGTTCTTTTCAAATATAAATTTTGTTAATGGTTTCTCACACTTTAACTTGATGAAAACAACAATTTCATGTGTGACATCTTTAAGTAACCAAAACTTCAACTTAACAAATAATTTCAAAACTTGTTCCAATCCTTTTTCACTTGCATCTTTCATTGTTATTTGTTGTTATTCTGTTGTTATCATCATGCATGCATCATGTTTAACTACTTACACTTGTTAATCAAATGTAGATCATTGCTTCAAGCTAAAGCATTTGCATCCATATGCAATTCACATTGCATATGGGTCCAATTAACTTGTGTTATCTTGTCAAGTAGGTTATTCTGATGCATCTATTAACATGACATGCATCATCCCATTGTTTGTGCACTATGCCATGTTATTGATTGTCTACACTTTTCTGCCTTGTTTGTTTGCTTCTTCCTGGGTATACGACGACGTTGAGACCGACGATACTTACGACATCCCTCCTAAGGATTTAGCTCAGTACCAGGCTACTGGGTTTTGCAGGCAAGTTATCACTCACATGAACCACTGTGTTCCTTTCAACATTGATTACCGATACTTTCCGTTGTTCCTTTCTGCTGGCCTTAGAAGTAGTTGTTCTGTTACGAACCTATCACATGAATCCCTTAAACCTGATGTTGCCTCATCTCCCTTCCTATAACCCATTGTTTGAGCCAGTGTCTTACTAGCATGCTTAGGTTGTTTTGCTCGAGTCTGTTACCCGTTACTTTTCTGTTACTACTCTATTATGTTCTGGGGGCTCGATGTTTAATCAATCAATCATGCTAATGTTACTATTAATAATAAATTTGATGATAAGGCACCGGCAGGAGGCCCATGAGAGGTTTTGAAGCCTGCTAGTGTCGACCCTAATAGGAAAAGGGTCTTGTCTACTGATCCATGATGAGCGCACTACCCGCATTTGGGAAGCGAGTATGGGCGCCCCCCTCAACTTGACCTGATTCGCATCTCGTCCAAATCGCCTCATTTAGTTCGTGTTTTCCATTTGCCGCATGCATGTTTTTGCGAGCCCAGGCCAGGGTGGAACTTTCGTAGTCGGCATATAGGGGGACACGTTCTTAGAGTGCTATGAGGGTCCATTTTCTTCTGGGCTCGATTAGCCGTGCGCCCAAGGTGCTTTGGGCTTGATGCGAAGAATGGTTGGTTGTGTTGAGTGCCCCGCTTGGTGGGAGGCATCCCATCTGGCGGGATATTCATGAGTGTACGGCCAAATTGGTGCAACCCTGCAGGGATAATCTTCTCGAGAAGCCGTGTTTTCCGCGGTTATGGATTACTTGGTGAAAGTACTGGCTAACAAGTACTCAGGACAACTTAAACATAATGATCAAACCTGTTACACCCAATGATTAATAATTTGACTAGTAATAGGTTGATGACACAATAACTTGATTCACCGTTAATACAACTGTGTGAGTTATCCTCGGATTGCTTCTTTGGATAAGGGGCGAGATCCAGGATGGGGTTGTTTGCAGTTATCTTTCAGTTGGTTACAATCCTCGATCTTATCTCCTTTCTGTTAGCCGGAAGTGGTAGAATCTCTGTAGTTGGTTAGCGCAGCCAGTTGCAGCATCTTTTATATCCCCTCTCTTCCGTTGAACCCAAAGCATCTGTGCTTGGTGTTGACGGGTTACACTTTGGTGAACTGTGAGTCTTGCTTGCCAGTACGTTTATGTACTGACCCCTTTGGGGCTGTGGTTTCCGCAGACCTACGTTTCCGAGGATCTACATGGTGACAACTACGTGAAGTTTGACGAGACTGCTGACGAGTAGATAGCGGACCCGGGCAGGATCCCAGACTTCGTGGATGGGCTCCGTCTGTTTGTTTCCGGCCTCTCAGGCCTATTTGGTTCTTGTCTGTACTCAGACATGTTGAATGCTTCCGCTGTATTGTAATGATGTATTGTTGGGGCAGGTGCCCTCTGAATGATTGTATTTGCTATCTCTGCTCTAATGAGAGCCATTTGCAACTTATTTCAATCTTTTGTGTCGTAGAGATCTGTTGTGATATCAGTTGTTCAACGCCGTTGACGTACCATGTGTGTATGGTTTGAAGTACGTCGACGGAAGTGCCTTTGATCTCTAGTGGATAGTTTACATCGACGATGGAATAGCAGGGCTTGTGTTGTCGCGCATAAGCGCAGGCCTACCAGGAAGCTGGGACGTGGGAGCAGTTATGCCCCATAATCCAAGCATCTGCTATCCAGTTCGTACGGTGAGTATCCCCTAGAAATCAGGGTGCGACAAATGGTATCAGAGCCTGTCTGCCTGTAGGATCCCTTTTTACTGGTCGCAGTTGAGTCTAGAAACTATTTTGTAGCTATATAGGAAAATGAAACGTGAGAGTAGGAATTCTGTTCTTTTTCTTCTTTCCCCACCCACCCTCCCTTTTCTGGTAAGGAAGTGCAACGTTGATTTCTCCCTTCTCATCTAAACTTTCAAGTTAGTATTTCACGAATTCTGGTTTCTCTAGGATGGTTATATCTACTAGACCATAGGAATGGAGGTGGTTGTGACATGATTTATCATGTTGCCTACTCACGATTGAGAACGGTGGCAAATAGGCCCCGGAAGCAGATCCTCTATTCCTTAAGCAGTAGATATTGATCCTTTAGAAGCCCGGATGGGTTCTCCGTAGTACCTCAGGAATCTTGTTCTCGTTTTCCCGGTGTTGCTTCGTTATCCTGTTCTTCTCAACATCCTCTTCGTCCGTTGAAATCTTGTTGTTGTTTTCCAATTCAATTCTTCTACCGGCGTCTAATCAAAACTTCCTCTTAAACTCTTATCCAGTTAAAGTGTTATTTCATACCGGAGCATCACATTCCTTTGTGTCAACAATCTTTTCCACAACATACAACCCAATTCTGGTTCCACTAAGCAATCAAAACTCTGTTCACTCCCCGGGATCTCAAATGTTGACTTCCAAGATAAGTAAGAACAATCCAATTCTAATGAGAGGCCACATATTCCTCGTTACTCTCATGTTGATGATTCTGACATTGATGTTATTCTTGGTGTTGCATTGATGTCAATAACTCTGTTCCACCATTCTAGCCAGATAATCTATTCTCCAAATGAATCAAGTTCCATTCAGCTATACACCCTTGGTACAAAACCTCTCCCTTTACTTGAAAATGTTCCGGTGGTTTGCTAATTCCCCGACGTCTATCCAATGTGCACGATGTGTTTCACGTGTCACAGCTCAAGAGGATCTTCCCAAGAAGTTTCCGGACCTTTTCCCTTCTCAGTAGGAATCTCGGGGCGCGATTCCTTCAAGGGGGGGCGTTTTGTAACATCCCAAGTCTGAAAAATAGCCTTTAGAATGTTTGCTTTCTTGTTTATTAAAGTTTTGCATCATGTCATCATATTGTTTTCATGTTGATTGCAATTGTTTTGTTTGTTTTTCATTTGTTTTCCAACTGTTTTCCTTTGTTTTCCTTTGTTTTCTATTTGAATTTCAAACCAAAAATTCAAACCCTTTGTTTCATCCTTGTGATGTTACAATTTCCAAAATGTTATTTCAAATAAAAACAACCAAATTGTTTTCTTTTCTTCCATAATGTTCACCTATGAAATTGTTGGTTTTATTCAATCAATCAATTACTTCCCAAACTGCTTTCAAATCCAAACCAATCCTCAAAATCATTAACCTTTTGAATCCATACAATTCACCACCCCTTTTGCACTCTTTAAACCCCTCAAAATCCTAGTGGTAACCCTATTCCAAGGCATGGTTTTCTTAGTGGGTTATTAATATTAAAATTCCTCTAATTTGGTTTCCAAAAACAACTATCATTATATAACTCAATTTTTGAAATCCAAGCTGGCAATATGTTTTCTAATTACCTAATAATGCTAAAATTAATTTCTGTAATTTTTAGTAACTCAAAAGCCATGTTTTTCTTCCTAAAGCTAAGGCTACAAAAAAAAATAATAATAAAACAAACAAAATCAGAAAGGGAGAGAGGCAGCAATCCAGCCCAGCCCGTTTAAAAACTCGGACTGGTACCCCTTCCCCCTCCACGTCGCTGTCCAGGCTGACGTCATGCGTACGATGCCTTCCCCATCGTCGATCTCCTCCCTGGAGCGCCCGATGGCCGCCGTACGCCTCCACCAGCCCGATAAAACCCCACCACGGCACTCTCCTCGCCGCCAACCCTAGCTCTGCCCTAGAGCTCCGCCCCCGCCGCCATTCTCCCTCCATTACTCGGCCCCAAGCTCCCAGCTTTCTCTGCAGCTCGCCGCGCCCCCGCACTGAACCCCGGCAACGCGCGCCGCCTCCGATGTCGCTCGTCGTGAGGTAATCGCGGGAACTGGTAGCCCCCAGTGCCACCTTCCACCTCGACACCACCGAGGAGATCGAGGAGCGCCCGTGCCTCGCCGCCGTCTGCGTTCCCCCGGCGGCCTCTACAGCTCACGGTGAGCAGCCGTCGCTCCTCCTCGCCCTTCCCTCTCCGCACGAACAACCGCGCACCCTAGGCCACCCACAGCAGCACGCCAGCACACGCACAGGGAGCCGCCGCCGTGCAGCAGCAACTGCTGCATCGCAGCACAACGCCGGCGACCGCCTCCGCGCCCTGCAGCGGCTAACTGACGCTGTCGTTTTTCAGGTTCAGTTAAACGTGCGCGAAACTGAACCATAAAACGCATGGTACTCTTACCTGTCAACAAACGAAGCGCTACCGCAGTGGTTCAGCGCACGGCTTGCGCGTCCGCGGTCGCGGGTTCGAGCCCCGCCCGCGCGATTTTCCCCCCACCTTTTTACCATTGCCACGCGGGCCTGCTGGCCCCACCTGCCATAGGCAGTGGTGGCCACGCGTGCCTCCACGTACGCGCCACGTTGGCAAGGGTCCACAGCGCAGAGGCAGTGGTTAGCTACCAGCTGAGTAGAAAAAGTTTCTGCGAATTCTTTTTATTTCCAAAAATCAATTTTAAATAACAGATTTGAATATAAACTTCTAAATTCCATATCTTTTATTTTATAAATCCAATAACTACAAACTTTATATCTATTCTGATCCAAATTTTATAACCTTTCCAAATATCCAACTTGTGTTCTGTTTTGAAATTTCAAAATTCATTTAAATTTCAAATTTGAATAGTTCACATGCAAATTGAAATAATTCATAACTAATTCATACTGTTTTCAAATAATTCAAATAAAATATGTTTTTCACACCATTTTGAGTGTGCTATTCAAATATAAAATTTGTTTTCTGGTTTGAACAATTTAAATTGCCTAAACCATTTAATTCTTGTGTAATTCAATTAAAAATTGTTTAATTTTGTTTAATTCATAATTAAATAATCCAAAGTCCAATTTCAAAATGTGAAACATGTAATCCAACTAAAATTTGATGTTCTTTTCAAATATAAATTTTGTTAATGGTTTCTCACACTTTAACTTGATGAAAACAACAATTTCATGTGTGACATCTTTAAGTAACCAAAACTTCAACTTAACAAATAATTTCAAAACTTGTTCCAATCCTTTTTCACTTGCATCTTTCATTGTTATTTGTTGTTATTCTGTTGTTATCATCATGCATGCATCATGTTTAACTACTTACACTTGTTAATCAAATGTAGATCATTGCTTCAAGCTAAAGCATTTGCATCCATATGCAATTCACATTGCATATGGGTCCAATTAACTTGTGTTATCTTGTCAAGTAGGTTATTCTGATGCATCTATTAACATGACATGCATCATCCCATTGTTTGTGCACTATGCCATGTTATTGATTGTCTACACTTTTCTGCCTTGTTTGTTTGCTTCTTCCTGGGTATACGACGACGTTGAGACCGACGATACTTACGACATCCCTCCTAAGGATTTAGCTCAGTACCAGGCTACTGGGTTTTGCAGGCAAGTTATCACTCACATGAACCACTGTGTTCCTTTCAACATTGATTACCGATACTTTCCGTTGTTCCTTTCTGCTGGCCTTAGAAGTAGTTGTTCTGTTACGAACCTATCACATGAATCCCTTAAACCTGATGTTGCCTCATCTCCCTTCCTATAACCCATTGTTTGAGCCAGTGTCTTACTAGCATGCTTAGGTTGTTTTGCTCGAGTCTGTTACCCGTTACTTTTCTGTTACTACTCTATTATGTTCTGGGGGCTCGATGTTTAATCAATCAATCATGCTAATGTTACTATTAATAATAAATTTGATGATAAGGCACCGGCAGGAGGCCCATGAGAGGTTTTGAAGCCTGCTAGTGTCGACCCTAATAGGAAAAGGGTCTTGTCTACTGATCCATGATGAGCGCACTACCCGCATTTGGGAAGCGAGTATGGGCGCCCCCCTCAACTTGACCTGATTCGCATCTCGTCCAAATCGCCTCATTTAGTTCGTGTTTTCCATTTGCCGCATGCATGTTTTTGCGAGCCCAGGCCAGGGTGGAACTTTCGTAGTCGGCATATAGGGGGACACGTTCTTAGAGTGCTATGAGGGTCCATTTTCTTCTGGGCTCGATTAGCCGTGCGCCCAAGGTGCTTTGGGCTTGATGCGAAGAATGGTTGGTTGTGTTGAGTGCCCCGCTTGGTGGGAGGCATCCCATCTGGCGGGATATTCATGAGTGTACGGCCAAATTGGTGCAACCCTGCAGGGATAATCTTCTCGAGAAGCCGTGTTTTCCGCGGTTATGGATTACTTGGTGAAAGTACTGGCTAACAAGTACTCAGGACAACTTAAACATAATGATCAAACCTGTTACACCCAATGATTAATAATTTGACTAGTAATAGGTTGATGACACAATAACTTGATTCACCGTTAATACAACTGTGTGAGTTATCCTCGGATTGCTTCTTTGGATAAGGGGCGAGATCCAGGATGGGGTTGTTTGCAGTTATCTTTCAGTTGGTTACAATCCTCGATCTTATCTCCTTTCTGTTAGCCGGAAGTGGTAGAATCTCTGTAGTTGGTTAGCGCAGCCAGTTGCAGCATCTTTTATATCCCCTCTCTTCCGTTGAACCCAAAGCATCTGTGCTTGGTGTTGACGGGTTACACTTTGGTGAACTGTGAGTCTTGCTTGCCAGTACGTTTATGTACTGACCCCTTTGGGGCTGTGGTTTCCGCAGACCTACGTTTCCGAGGATCTACATGGTGACAACTACGTGAAGTTTGACGAGACTGCTGACGAGTAGATAGCGGACCCGGGCAGGATCCCAGACTTCGTGGATGGGCTCCGTCTGTTTGTTTCCGGCCTCTCAGGCCTATTTGGTTCTTGTCTGTACTCAGACATGTTGAATGCTTCCGCTGTATTGTAATGATGTATTGTTGGGGCAGGTGCCCTCTGAATGATTGTATTTGCTATCTCTGCTCTAATGAGAGCCATTTGCAACTTATTTCAATCTTTTGTGTCGTAGAGATCTGTTGTGATATCAGTTGTTCAACGCCGTTGACGTACCATGTGTGTATGGTTTGAAGTACGTCGACGGAAGTGCCTTTGATCTCTAGTGGATAGTTTACATCGACGATGGAATAGCAGGGCTTGTGTTGTCGCGCATAAGCGCAGGCCTACCAGGAAGCTGGGACGTGGGAGCAGTTATGCCCCATAATCCAAGCATCTGCTATCCAGTTCGTACGGTGAGTATCCCCTAGAAATCAGGGTGCGACATAAACCCTCTCCCAAACGCCTGTGTCGTCTTGCCCCAAGATCAGTTACCCCCGGTAACGTCTGCCGTGATTATCCCACGACAGTTGGCGCCCACCGTGGGGCCTGCGTCCAAAGGTGTTTACATCACGGGAGAAGCTCGGAAGAACATGGAGAATCTTGTCGTGGGCGAGATCTACATCGACCACAAAGGGGAAAAGATGGTGGACGATTCCGGCTGGGGGCCAGAGTCGGATCACCTCGAGTCCGGATCTACGGTGACGATCGGCCGGATCAACATCTTCATCGGTATGGTACGTACGCCTGATTTAAAGGGACAATATCATGTGCATACTACAGGAACTTCTAGCAGGAACAAAGAGACATTAAAGCAAGCGGTAAACTCGGTTTCCTCGGCTGCGCCGGGATACCTTAGATGGGCGGAACAGGAGGTAACATGGAGTAGAAGAGATCATCCGGAAAGAGTAGAGCGTCCAGGAGTCTTGGCATTGGTGGTTGCTCCACAGGTTAATGGTTACGAACTGAAAAGGGTCCTGATGGACGGTGGAAGTAGCATCAACATCCTTTATTGGGAAACCTTCTTACGGATGAGCCTCAAAGAGTCCCAGTTACAGAAAAGTTCGACAGTCTTTCATGGGATCGTGCCGGGTCACTCGGCGAGCCCCGAGGGAAAGATCACCTTGGAGGTTGCTTTTGGAGAATCGACGGATAATTATCGAGTTGAGTGGCTCACGTTCGAGGTGGTCAAACTGCACAGTCCTTATCACGCGCTGTTTGGAAGACCGGCTTATGCTAAGTTCATGGCTAGGCCGTGTTACGTGTATTTGCAGCTAAAGATCCCGGGTCCTAAACGGACTATCACCATACATGGGAACCGGGATATAACGGCTGAGTGTGATGAAGGAGATTCAGTAATGGCCGAGCAAGCGTGCAGAAAGGAAGAACTCGAATATTACCGGTCTCAAGTAAATCCGGATGATAGAACAGCCTTGAAAAAGCCGAATACTGAGGACGAGAGAGCAAAATTCAAGGCAGCGCAAGACACCAAGAAGATAGATTTTGTCGAAGGTGATTCCACTAAGCAATTTACCATAGGGTCTAATTTGGGAAAAGAGCAGGAGAAGGCACTTGTGGAGTTTATTCGTTCAAATGCAGACGTGTTCGCCTGGACACCTAGCGACATGCCGGGTATCCCTACAGAGCTGGCCGAGCACAGTTTGCATGTAGATCCCAAGCCCAGGCCCGTGAAGCAGGGTTTGAGGAAAATGAATGAGGAAAGAAGGAAGGCTATAGGCGAAGAGATCGCTCGGCTATTGGCAGCCGGCTTTATCATGGAAGTATTTCACCCGGATTGGTTGGCAAACCCAGTTCTAGTGATGAAAAAGACCAATGAGTGGAGGATGTGCATTGATTTTACGAGTCTCAACAAACATTGCCCAAAGGATCCGTTCGCACTACCAAGAATAGATCAGATTATAGACGCAGTAGCAGGAAGCGATCTATTGTGCTTTCTGGACGCCTATTCCGGGTATCATCAGATTAAGCTCAAGAGGGAGGATTGGGAGAAAACGTCGTTCATAACCCCTTTTGGGGCCTTCTGTTATAAAACTATGACGTTTGGATTGAAGAACGCCGGCGCAACTTACCAACGGTGTATTCAAAAGTGCTTCGAGGACCAAATTGGACGCAACGTCCATGCCTACGTGGATGATGTGGTTATCAAGACCAGGAAGGCGGAGACATTTATCGATGATCTAAAGGAGACGTTCAAAAATTTTAGGAGATATCAGATGAAGCTTAACCCGACAAAGTGCGTGTTTGGAGTTCCAGCCGGGAAATTACTCGGCTTTATCGTTTCTGAGAGAGGGATCGAGGCAAACCCGGACAAAATCAAGGCCATCCAGAGTCTGAAAAAGCCGGAAAATTTGAAGCATGTTCAAAAGCTCACGGGCTGCGTAGCAGCCTTGAGCCGATTCATATCCAGGCTCGGAGAAAAAGCAATACCCTTGTACCGGCTCTTGAGGAAATCAGATAAATTCGTATGGGATCAAGAGGCGGATGAGGCGTTTGAGGCACTAAAGAAGCAGTTATCTGAAGCACCAGTACTGGCGGCCCCGGGTCCTAAAGAACCTATGTTGCTATACGTGGCAGCTGGCCCCCGAGCCGTCAGCGCAGTAGTTGTTGTGGAGCGCAAAGAGGATGGGAAGGGATACCCGGTTCAGAGACCAGTTTATTACGTCAGCGAGGTATTATCAGAAGCAAAGCAGCGCTATCCGCATTGGCAGAAGTTGGTGTTCGGGGTCTTTATGACTACCCGGAAATTGAAGCCGTATTTCCAAGAACACCCCATAACAGTGGTTAGTTCAATACCAATGTCGGATATCATCAGAAACTCGGACGCGACGGGAAGAATAGCCAAATGGGCGATAGAGATGGGGGACTATCACATTAACTACGAACCCAGGTCAGCAATCAAATCTCAAGCTTTAATTGATTTCGTTAACGAATGGACACATACAGGCATGACTACAACGGTTCCAAACTCCGAGTCATGGATCATGCACTTCGATGGATCTAAGCAATACGAGGGATCAGGAGCTGGAGTGGTGCTAACGTCACCCAAAGGAGATAAATTAAGTTACGTACTACAAATTCACTTTGACTGTTCCAACAACGTGGCCGAGTATGAGGCCCTATTGCACGGCTTAAAGGCAGCCAAGGAGATGAACGTCAAGAGGATACGATGCTTCGGAGATTCGGACCTTGTGGTGCAGCAGGTGTCAGGAACTTGGGATAGAAAGGACGCGACTATGGCAGCATACCGCAGGGAAGTTGATAGGGTTGCAGGATGTTTTTCCGGGTATGAGGTGGAGCATATAGACAGAAGAAAGAATGAGGCGGCCGACGCACTCGCTAGACTCGGCTCGCGCAGAGAGCCGGTTCCACCTAACGTTTTCCTGGACGAATTATGGCGACCATCAGTTAAAACCGAGTCAGAGGAGGAATTGGCAAATCAAGACCCGGATTCAGGGCTTGTGGCCACTGTACACACTATTCCCGAGTGGACAGAACCGTTTTTGGCCTACCTATCGCTAGGCGAGTTACCACAACAGGAGGTATTAGCAAGGCAAATTTTGAGGCGAGCGAAGGGATATTCTATCATCAATGGGGAATTATATAAGAGAAGCGCAGCAGGGGTCTTTTTGCGCTGCGTAGCGCCAGAAGAAGGTCGACAGATTCTCAAGGAAATCCATGAAGGCGACTGTGGACATCATGCATCCACAAGATCTCTCGTGGCTAAAGCTTATCGACACGGATTTTTCTGGCTCACGGCTCTAGCAGATGCAGAACGATTGGTAGCAAGATGTGACGGATGTCAAAGGTACGCTCGCCAAACCCATGTGCCGGCTATGGAGTTGCGGACAATCCCGTTAACTTGGCCGTTCGCTGTTTGGGGTATGGACATGGTTGGCCCATTTCATATGTCACCATGCAAGAAGACACATCTTTTGGTGGCTATTGATAAGTTTACCAAGTGGGTTGAGGTCATGCCAGTTACTAATTGCGAATCAGCCACATCAGTCAAGTTCCTGAAAAGGATTATCTACCGGTTCGGGTATCCCCACAGCATAATTACCGACAATGGAACCAACATGTCCCTTGGTGAGATGGAGAAGTTCTGTGGCAACAATGGAATACGGCTTGATGTCGCATCAGTGGCTCATCCGCAGGCCAATGGACAAGTGGAGAGGGCAAACCAAGAATTGCTTCGCGGGTTAAAACCATGATTACGAGTCCCCTGTATCAGGGCAGCTGGCGCATGGGTCGAAGAACTTCCTTCTGTGGTTTGGGGTATCAATACTACGCCTAATAGATCTACTCAGATGACACCCTTCTTCATGGTCTATGGCGCGGAGGCAGTACTACCGAGTGATATTATTCATGATTCACCACGAGTATCAGCATACGTCGAAGTGGAGAATGAAAAAACCCGGCAAGATGCCGTGGATATGTTAGAAGAGCAAAGGGAACAAGCCCTGGAAAGATCAGCCATATATCAGCAGGATTTACGAAAGTATCATAGCCGGCACGTGAAAACCCGGGTCTTCCAGGAAGGAGACCTGGTTCTGCGCCTGGTCCAGTCGAACGAAGGAAAGCACAAGTTATCACCACCCTGGGAAGGACCGTTTATCGTAAGCCGGAATTTGCATAATGGGTCATATTACTTGATAGATGCAAGGGAAGAGTCGACCACAGTTAATGACACTGCTCATACCACTTCATCTATGCAAGAAAGAGACAGACCGTGGAACGTGGCTCAGCTACGTCCATATTATACTTAGCAAAAATTGTGTTGACATATGGAATTGAACGATGTAACAGGCAGCAGGTTTTCAGACGTACTCTTTTCCTATCCAGGGTACCCTTGGGGACTGGACGGGTTTTTAATGAGGCGGCTTGCTGACCTAGATTTTTCATATCAAGTAAAGAGGTGATTATCAAGAAAAGAGATGGTTATTATCAGGTTCTGTACTCTCAGTATGATGCGTATATCTAGGTCTTGGGGGCTGGTCGCTTGAATAGCACAGTTACGAACTCAAAGACCCGGCCATGATGCCTATGAGTTATAAGGGCCGATTACTTGCAAACGAGTACGGCTACAATCTTATAACCGGACAAAGAAGTCCAAATTTCTTGGCTATTCTTACTTAAGCTCGATGTGACTCGCACTAAAGTGGCATGATTTGTTCGCTTACGATTACAGTCAGCCATGAAACCCGACGGGGCTTGACTGGCCACGTTTTCGTATAGATGTAACGACATGGTATCCACGCGAAAGCCGGCTTACAGTACAAGATAGTCAAAAGGGTCATCTAAACCACAAGTTATGCAGAGTACAAGGCTAAAACAGCTGGAAACTCAACGATTATTAAGCATAACTTCAAATCCTATGTGAAATGACTCAGGGATCTTTGTGAAGTTAGCAGTAGGCAGTTCGTTCTCCTTTCAAGATCAAGTGTCCTAGACTTGGAGACCCGGGTCCGGGTCACTTGAAATCTTGAAAAGAGAAAAAATTGCTTACTTGTTAGAATTCCAAAAACCCAAATATCCGAGTCTTGGGGACTTGGGGACTTAGAAGCAAATTCGCTTGTCAACACCCATGAGACCAGGAAATCAAGTTTCACAAAAGGAACAATAAAGAAAGCCGGATATCGAGAGCAGACGAGTTCAAGAACGGATAAATTTAAAAAGGCCGGAAGAGGCATAGAGTATATCAAGACCTTAGCGTACATTACAAAATCCCGGTGAAAAGATATCAAAGGTGCACAGGCGCACCACCCAAAATATAATTGTTTAAACAACACATTGGCCGACCGGCGCATAAGAAGAGGCATTAGATATCAGATATCACTCGGCGTTCATCTTGGCCTTGCCCTTGCCATTATTGGTGGTAGCAGCAGCACCCGGATCAGTAGTACCAGCCCGCGCAGGAGGTGGAACGACTGGTGTTGAGGTAGCGGGGGCAGAGCCGGCTTCAGCTTGCTTCTTGGCAGCCTCCGCCCTCAACGCAGCAGCTTCCTCCTTCCACCGAGCCAGCATATCATACGGCTCGGGAAGATCCGACTTAATCGCTTCACCAGCAGCATCATATGCTGGAACAAGGATATCAACATCTAGGTCGTCAGCGATCACGCTGGCCGGGTAACGGACCTCCTTCTGGACAGCCTGAAAATCCTTCGCCGAGAACTTGGACCCATCAAGCCTTAACTCTGGGAAGCCGCCCATAAGCTTCACTAGCTCGAGCTTGGGGAAATAAGCCTTGGCAAGTGCAAGCCCCCGGGTTACTCCAACCCGGCAAGACGAGCGTTTCCAGTGCCAAATCCACTCAGGAACGGTGGAGAAGGCATCCAGCATCCTCTTCAGATCAACATGTCCTTTACCCGGCCACCGTAACTCCTGAAGGATCCATTTGGTTCCAGCACATAGCTGCCGGATAACGCTCTTCATAGTTTTCAGCCTGGCAATGTCATCCTCATCCGGCATGGCTTCGTCCGGGCCTGAAGAAATGGAAACATAAGTCGGGAAAACTTTTGCTATCTATCAAAAGGATAAACCCGGAGGAAGAAACGTACCAAGTAAAGCACGATATGTGTCAGATATTTGGACAGAAAGGCTTGTTAGGTCATCTTCTGCTTTGTGAGCCCTTTTCCTATACTTCCTCATTATCATCCTATTCCTCCTGGCCTCAGCCTCGGCTGCTTCACGCAAAGCCACCTCCTTTTCAATGAGCTTGGTGGCGTCTGCCAGTTTCTCTTCAGATTGAGTCACGAAAGACTGCATGGATGCAAACAAGGGTTAGCCGGATAGAGGGGCAAGTTATCAGTCGCTTGTATCATAAAGTCCCAAGCAAATTACGAATCAATTCACTTGGAACTTGGGGACTGGATAAGGACACAAGCAACGTCAGTCTGATTTACCTCATGTTTGGCTATTAAAGCCCCCAAGATGTTTTCTTCATTAGCCCTTAAAGTGCGCAGGGTTTCCAGCATCTGGGCAAACGTCAGCTCCTCGGGCCGAGTACAGGAAGAGCCGGCAGCCTGGTCGCCTGGTGGGGGAGCTCTCCCCGCCCTTGGGGTCGAGACCCGGACAGTTTGAGTATCCGGGTTGGGAGAACCCATCCTTGTATCCAGAACCTCGATCTCTTTGTCCACTGGTTCCGACGAAGAAGGAGATCCGGCAGCTCGGTGAAGTGGATTGTTCAGAGGGCCTTGTCCCTGGTTATTCTCAGTATCACCGCCAGTCGCGGCATCTACGTTCTCAGTCGGCTCCTCTACCCGATGGTTATCCGTCTCTACATTTTCCGGATCACTGACGGTGACTTGAGTGCTAAAAGAAAGGTGAGAGGAGGCAGTTACCAGTGGTGATGGAAACTTGTCAGACGTCAAAGGAAATCATATGGCAAAAACTTACCCGGCATTCACGGTGTAGTCCGGCGGGAGCTCGCCGCTGGAAGCAGATGAAGTCGTCACAGGGACCACTAACGGAACCCGGAATTGCCCGGCGCGTGGATGGTTAGGAGAAGGGTGGCGTCGAGGAGAGTCGGAAGGACGAGACGGAGGAGCACTGGCACGATGGACGGTGGAGGTAGAGATGCCCGGGTTAAGGGGATCTTCGCCCGGAGAGCTCCGAGTTACTCTGCGTTTGGCTGGGAGAGAATCCTTCAAGCACGACGAGTTTGATAATTGATGGTTAAGTCGTCGCATGGCGTCAAAGGAGTAAGGTTCAGAGGATAACGAGGAGAAAGGAACCTTGGACACTGCCCCTCTAGCCTTCCTCTTGGCTCCAACTGTGGCCTCTGGATCGGATTCGGTAGCCTCCGGGTCATCCTCGTTGGTGTCACCTTCGTCCTCCAGCCCTGCGAACCGGGTGTGTGTTCGTGAAAAAAAAAGTTAAACGGGAGGAAAATGATGCAAGTAAAGATTATACAAGTTCTGTGCAAATACCTTCACTATCATCAGCCGGCTCGTCCTCTTCTTCCGGGTCTCTGGAAGGGGGGGAGGGTTCAACTCTCCAGAAAGGGTCATCAGCCTAAAGACAAAAGAATGAGACTAAGGGTTAGAAGCTGTATCAAGTCAAAATGTGGAAATAAGTTATGAATATCGGATATTACCGCTGGAGCCGGGTTTTCCCGAGTAAATGGGGTAACCCGGTGATGCCCTTTATCACTTCTAGCCTCTCTGTCAAGAAGCCCTTGATGGTCTTGTTGGTGTCGCCGGTCGCAAAGCTCTTGGTGGAGTATCGGAGTGCATCTGTGGTATGCCCCGAGTATTCGCACATCAATTTGGTGCGGATGGAGTTGGGTTGGATCCGAAAATCAACCCACATCTTAACTAAATTGAGCCCAAGGAGGCCTTGCGCTGAGAGGATGGCTATCTTGGCTAGCGAGGGAAGGATTGCTTCCCTGTCCGAGTCTGGTGCAAAGGCATTGAAAGACTCGGAAGTTTCGAGGAGGTTCTCCGAGTAGCCCGGCAGTTTCTTTTCGCTGTCTGGGGAGGTATCGTGGCAATAAAAGAAAGACAGTTGCCAATGTTTGACGTGAGAGTTTAAATTGAGGGTTGGCAACGGTGAATTCTTGCGGCGCTGGATGGATACCCCGCCGCAAGTAAGAAGTGCTCCGTCACCACTTTCGCGGCACGGCTTACACTGGAATAGTTCGATGAAGAGAGTCAAACTTGGCGGTATGCACAAGTACGACTCGGATAGAACGATGAAGTGGGTAATATTCAACATAGAGTTAGGCCCTATGTCGAATACCCGGAGGCCATAATGGCTTAAGACCTCCCTAAAGAAAGGGTGACCCGGAGGACGGAATCCCCGGGTCACGTGCTCTACGAAGCAGATTACCTCGTTATCGGCGGGTGTGGGCCGGGTCTCGTTGCCCAGCGCTCTCCAGTGAATGTCCTTTTGAGAAGGGAGAAAATTCCTAATTCGGCTAGCTCGTCCAACTTGGCCTTTGTAGCTGTGGAACGCCCCCAGTTGGCGGATATGGTTTGGGTAGTCCTTGCCTGAGTCGGCTGTTTTCCTTGCCGTTTGGGAGCCATGGGATCAACCTACAAAACACAAGAAAAAGAGGCATAGGAAATAAGACCCGGAAGTGTTGGATTATCCGAGTATAAGGTATCAAGAAAGTATGAAGCTAAGAATTATCCGGGTATCACGCTATGAGGTGGAGGTTACAAGGTATCCGGGTGTTAAGTATAACTGCGGAGATTATTGGTCACTTACGTATGGAAAAGAATTTGGGGAAGATGGATGGTTGCCCATGTATCTACTGCAAGAAAAATAGCTGGAAAAGGAGGATTTTCCGGGTGTTAATGCAATGAGCGGAAAATCGAGGAGGAATGGATCTAGATGGGAAAATTTGCGAGCAATTTTACGGAGGATTTGGTGATTAGTAATGGTAGGAGGATGAGTTGTAGCTATCTAGAAGGTGGTTAAAGGAGTTGGCGAGCATCAAATCGGTCTAATTCGATGCAATCGGAAGAATGACTCATGGGTTGACCTAGATCCAATCCTGGGTGAATTAAAAAATTGCGGGGCTAAATTAAACGAGCGCAAGGGGCTTACAGGAGATATTGGAGTCTAGCGCGACGGCGACGAACGGCGTGGCTCGAATGCCCCTTTGCGATTCTTGGCGAGTGGAACGATGGCGCGGCGGTGAAGCTTGACGGCGGCGCGAGATGGCCCGAGGGCGAATGCGGCCGGCGGCGGCTTTGCTTCGATGGCGAGCACGAACTTCTTGCGGTGGTGCTACAAGGGCGTAAGGAGCAAGGAAGGAAAGGGGGAATTGAAGTGGAGCGATGGGTTTTAGGTTACCCTCGGAGCACTATTTATAAGGTGAGGGTGAGTCTATCCCAACGGCCGGAAGCCGGAAATTGTGGGGTAATGGCTATCTACGCGGATTCTGCGAGGTGTCCGCCTAGAATTGAGCAAAATATCTGGACAAAAAAGAGAAGGAGATCTACCCCATGATATCAGGGTCATTTATCGAGTATGGAATCTTGACATTTTTATTAGGGTTTAGACCTGAAAAGTCAAACCAAAGTATTTGGGGGAAAAGTCGGGTAACTATATGGCCACCATGGAGTAAGGCCTAGCTGTCTATCAAAGCATCTTAACCCGGCCTCCATATGCCTGTGTGTTTGATATCTTTGCAGGGAATAGCGAGCGCCTCAAGGAGGATCCGTGAAGCCCAAGCTATTCTGGGGACTACTGATGGGGGGATAATAACCCGGTAGGCCAACTCCAAGGCGTAACCCGGCCCAAGGAACACGGTGCGCGATCTGGTTAAGAATAATGAAGCTTCTGGAAGGCCAAAGCAGTCCGTGCGCACTGACTAGGGGCAAAACTGAGATCGATTCGGCGCTAGGGGTAAAACTGAGGTCGTGGTGCCAACTGAGGGCACCCTGTTAAATATCCCTATTTTCTGTCATTCCAAATTTAGGACTCTGGGCTATCACATATAATTCCACATGCCTCTTTTCGGCTCGTTTGATAAATGATCATACTAGAATGATATGTTTTCCCTGACAAAGAAGAATGCTTCCATAGCACTCTAAATGAATGCCGCCAAGAACCAGTCTCCCACGAGAGGGTCTCCGGAGAACTTTTCTCCAGCGAGGATATGGTTTCGCTGGAGTGTCGGAGTCCCATCAAAAGATAGGTGGTGCCATGTCATGTGTGCACACATTTGTATTTGGTTTTATATGTCTAATATTCCTCTCAGGTATTTGACCGGCTTAACTGGCGTCAGCTTCTCTCTAATGAGTTCCATGAATTATAGACGGAAAAAATCACCTGGGCGAACCAGAGAGAATATTGTGAAGAGGTTGGATAGACATTTGTTTAGATTGTTCCTAGGGCCTAACTGAACACAACCAAGAAAGTATGTCCACTCTTTTATCCCCTTCATACGCCGGTACCTGGGATAGACAAAAATATGCAACTCTTCTCCGGCCGGGTTCGCCGGGGAGGGTCTCTGAAATGTCGGAGTCCCACTAGAAGCTAGGTTGCTTCTTAGCATGTGTGGAAAAGTGTGTATTGGCTTGTAGATGTCCAAGAATCCACCCCGGTGTTTGGCCAGCTTCGCCGGCGTTAGCTTCTTTCCGGTCAGTTCCAGGACTTATAGCCTAGAACTCGCACTCGGGGTGAACAGAAGGAAATCTTGTAAAGAATTTGGGTAGACGCGACAGAGAATCTTCTCCGGGGCACATGCGTTGTTGCGTGCAACTCCGTCGAATTCTCCTTCCACTTCGGTGATGACGGCCGCTGCACCCTTCTAGCCAGGCTGCGTCGACAGATGGCCCTAGTCTAGCTCACGGATGCCATCCACGTTCGACATCAGCCGAGATTAGCAAGATGTCCAGGTGCAAACTATAGAGATATGGAATGAATGTAATGTATCTAAGAAGAAAATAAGCCATTAAAAATACCACTAATGATGAATGTAATTACCATGATCATCCATCCGTTTTGTGAAAGTGAGAACCGCTACCTTGTAAAAACGGGTTGAAAAGTAATCTTGAATAACTATTAGCGTGTTTAGTTCATAATGTATACCCCGTTATTAGCGGCTCAAGCATCACCACATTTAAAGAGTCGAGGTCATTGTTTATATATACCGGATATTCAGGAGCAACATATTCTGGTGCTGCGTAACCGTGTGTCGACCTCACGATGCGGGTCGTCCCATACGATCTCCCACCAGTGGCCCACTCTCGGTGAGGCCGGAGTATGACAGCTTCAGGTGGAAATCGTTCCTCTAAGGAATACACTACATAATACATATCTTTGTGGATCTAGAGGGGACATGATGGTCCATATATATTGTTCCACCGAGCCAATTGCCAGATCAAAATTCTGAATATGTTTATACTTGATATTTGTATTTATTATCTAGAATTATTTTTGTAGATAATCGTTATGAGTACATGCTCCTATTGTACATAACAAACTCAACGAAACAATATGTAGGGAAATTATATATATAGAAACAACATTTTTTATTTGATTTGATGCTGACCGGGAAAATGCACTTGCACTATATTGAATCCATAGTTTGTAGAGGGGAGAGGGGGTCTCTCTTTTCGTCTTCTGCTTGCTCCAGCTCCTTGAGAGTCGAGTGTGTGGGCCCGGTGAGCTCCTTCTTGGTCTCGGGCGGCTCTGCTGGCCGGCGTCGAGGTGGTAGCTACGCGCGGGATGTACAGAGTAGGTTTAGGTTTTGCTTTCTAGTAGTTGTTGTTGCTCTTGCATGTGTTGAGTTTATGTCGTCGAGGACGAGTTCGCCGGTGTGCCCGGGGCACACTTGCGAACCTCTGGTGGTGATCCTCCCTCTGTTAGCGCTCCGGTGGTCGGGGTTGACGGAGAAGGTTCGCGGCGACTCCTCCTTCCCTCATAAGCCCGAGGGCTGGTTTCTGGCGCTGGAAACCAGAGATTGTTGCTCTGCATCGAGGTGGACGCGGGTGGTGCCGAGTCCTCTAGCTCACCGTGGAGGTTGTTGGGAATATGCCCTAGAGGCAATCATGGATGATATAATTCCCAATGTATTGATAAGGTTATTAAGTTGTCCTTGTTTTGAACATCTGATATATGTCATTGAATATGTGATTCGATTGTAGAACTATATATTCATGTTGTTCATACTAGATTGTCCTTGGTAATTAAGGTTGTGCTGGACACACACCCTAGACTAATGTGAGTGTTGGCTGCTGACATGGTTTCACTTGTCATGGGCATGGTGATGCCATTCCAACGATCACGGACTTGGCTAAATAGTTTAGCAAGTCAGACTGACCCACATTGAGATGCAACGAGCAAGTCGTCATTTGCATGTCTCAATCAATGTAATCCTTAGATCTGAGGTTGTCGCACAATCCGAGTTGTGGATCACCGACTTAGGTTCTGTTAAACGCTGCTCTGTGACAAGGCAGTTATAAAGGCAGAGTTCAGGTCGAATGAGAAACAAACTGCGTGATGTGGACAATCAAGATGAGATTTTGCCCCTCCGAATGGAGAGATATTCTCTGGGCCCTCTCGAGTGATATGATTCGGGAAGCATGGCCATGCGCGACTCAGTTAAGTGTTAACAGTGTCTGTTGACTAAGAGTTAGTCAGATGAATCACATATCACGGATCGAGTAGTGAGTTGAACTATTAAAGGGATGACGATACATCGCCTATAGTTCGACAAGGTATATCGTGAGGCAAAAGGGACTAAGATGAATATCACATTGAAAGGTATGTCGTCATGACTCAATGGGACTTGGGAGTCGGCACGTTCTGCTAGGAGCCGCTACCGATTGATCGATTAGGAGTTGGACTCCAATCGTGTCCAAGTCGCCATGAGCCTGCAGGGTCGCACACTTAAGAGAGGGAGCAAATGTATTGGTTGGGTTGGACCAGAACCGAAAATGGACTGATTTTGTGAGTCGGACTCACAGAGGGAATGGGCCACAAGGGTTGTGAAGCCCACTACCATTCGCTATATAAAGAGGGGCGCAGGTTGCCCAGCGGGCACGTTAGTCCACTCCCATGCGTTCGGAACCCTAGCCCCACTCAGTCCAGCCGTCGCACCGGTCCTAGCAGTCCGCCGTCGGAGCTCCTCCTCGTACGTGTGGATACCGGCAGAGGTGTTGTACGTTCGTCACTTCGACGTTCGTGGATTGGATCGGCTGGATCGGATCGTGGGACTACACTTGATGGGGGGATAATAACCCGGTAGGCCAACTCCAAGGCGTAACCCGGCCCAAGGAACACGGTGCGCGATCTGGTTAAGAATAATGAAGCTTCTGGAAGGCCCAAAGTTTGTAGGCCTCGTAACCCGGATTGTGGGTTACGGTAAGGAAAGTTATGGTTTGTAAGCAGTGTCCGGATAGGATTCAAGCTGCGCCTTGGAGAATAGGGCCAAGGGGGTACGGGCGCTTTATAAACCGACCCCAAGGTCTAGTTTAGACAGAGATCCAAGAACCCTAGCAATATCGCCTGATATCGAGCATCTAGTGTAATCCCAGAGTTGAGTTATTATATCAAGATCAGAGACTCGGCGACTTTGATTGCCGGCTACCAGATCAAGTTGCATCATGTTTTCCTCTGAGCTAAACCCTCTCCCAAACGCCTGTGTCGTCTTGCCCCAAGATCAGTTACCCCCGGTAACGTCTGCCGTGATTATCCCACGACAACACTGCCCCGACGCGCTGCATCGATAATCCGCAACCGCGCGTCTAGTGGTAATTATCGTGGCCTTCTACCTCGGCTAGATCTTGGATGTACCGCGTAGGAAAAAGTTTTGTTTATCTCTACGCGTTCCAACAGAGGTGTGGAGTGGAGGCGGTGCGATGTGCTGCTTCTTCTTTCTGCAGGGCAACCCGAGCTGCATCTCAGCGCGAATCACACGGAGGCCAGGCGTGGCTGCGTGATCCTCGGCCGGCATGGCGGCCCGAGCTACTCCTCCCGAGTGGAGGTCTTCAACCCCTGCCCCGAGACTCGGCGACTTGAGGAGATCAAGTGGTGCGTCCCCGATCTCTTCTTGCTCGACGGCGGCAGTGGCTTAGCGCCGGTTTTGGAGAGATTTTGAGTCCTCAGCTCTCGATTCTCGGCATCTGCGCCTGGAGATCGCCCGCGAGAGGTGGCGGAGAAGACCAAGGACCTGATCGCTTTTTATCTTTTAGTCCTAGGGTCTTTTTTGCATTATGTGTTGGCCTTATCCTCAAATGTTAGGTTTCTCAGGGCCCGTGTTGTAAAACGGCCAACGCTTTCTTTGTACCCGCCACATGTAACTTTTTAATGCAACACCGGGGTCCTTGAGGCCCCATCTCTTGTTCAAACAAAAAAGTTTGTAAGATGATTTATGTTAGTTGGTTTTAATTTCTAGTGGAAACTACGGAGATCCAATAAAATATATGAAGACTTACCAGTTAGGAAACTATCTTTACTGCTCTGAATACTTTGAGAGAGAAAGTAGCATGCAATTTGCAACAACCGGTGCATGCATGCTAACCGCCGTTTCGACGATTTGGGCACCGCGGTAATACTCGTACACTCAATCACGCGCCATGACGTGACCCAACTATTCTGGAACTCTCGTTGTTCTGTATGGATAACATGGTCAACATTTGGAATGATGTCGTGCATCTCCTCGGCATTGTGTACCTTTCCGTCGGAGGAAAGGCTCACTCGTTGTCGTCAATTTCATCGGCTCAGCCTATGGTGGCCCGCCGATTCAAAGACTGATCTTTGGCCTTCATACTTCATGCACTACGGGAAACGCGATAGACGCCGACGGCCAAGTATCGGCCCCCTCGGCGTAGGGTGTTCGGTACGATTGGCCACCCGCCTGCCCGTCGGCGTTTCTTCCCCCTCGGCGTATGGAGGCTACCCCGAGGGCCACCGTCGGCGTATCTATCCCCCTCGGCGTAGGGATGCCCCGTTACGCCCTTCGAATGCGGCCCGTTACGTGATAGGCTACCCCGAGGGGGTGCCGTCGGCGTAGGTGAATGATTTTTTTTCCCGCGTTCGATCGTACCGTGTGAGTGCGTGTGAGTTTAAAAAAAAAGTTACCCTAAGCCGAGGGGGTGCCGTCGGCGTAGGTGGAGGAAATTGTTTTTTCTCCTCGTTCGATCGTACCTAACCCTACGCCGAGGGGGTGCCGTCGGCGTAGGTATTGTTTTTTTTCCTTTGCTCGATTGCGATGCGCAGGCCGTTTGCGTGTGTGTTTAAAAAGACCCTTTATTTTGCCAAACTCTTGGTGTATCTATGTTGAAATAGGTACTTGTGTACCTAAAAATGATTTTTGCCAAAAATCATGAGCAAACTATGAGGTACATTTAGTTCAAATTTGACCAGTTTCTAGCGGAATCGGCAGAAACTTCTGTTCTTCAAAAGAGGTGGATGGAAACCTTTTCATATGAAACAAATTGGTTATTTGTGCATATAACATGGTCTAGTATTTTAAAAAATTATAGATCTCAGGTTTTGCAATATATTTGCGGTAGGTCCTTCACAAAAAACCCTATTTTTTACACTCGGAACATGGAAAATGGTTTTTTTGCTTCAATAAAAAGGAAAACTTCCTCCGTCAACATTGTTCGTGCTTCCAAGATGCATGTATGTGTGTAATATGGGAACATTTGAACAAACTATGCCATGGATATGACCATAACACTCGTCATTTGGCCCGAAACCCAGGAATGTTCGTACGAGATAGCTAATTTTTGTGAACACATTTTCAACACAACTGTCGTATTCCAAGTTTATTATTTTTGGTGTATACTAGGACCTATATAATGACACCACGCGAAGGTCTCGCATCATTTTGGTTTTTTTTGAATTTTTTGGAATTTTCTAACCCCGTTTGAGGAAAAAGTCATGGCGGCGGGCATGACTGTTCGTAGCTAGGGTTTTAATATTGAGAAACTCTTGGTGTATCTATGTTGAAATAGGTACTTGTGTACCTAAAAATGATTTTTGCCAAAAATCCTGAGCAAACTATGAGGTACCTATAGTTCAAATTTGACCGGTTTCGAGCGGAATCGGCAGAAACTTCTGTTCTTCAAAAGAGTTGGATGGAAACCTTTTCATATGAAAAAAATTGGTTATTTGTGCATATAACATGGTCTAGTATTTTCAAAAATTATAGCTCTCAAGTTTTGCAACATATTTGCGGTAGGTCCTTCACAAAAAACCCTATTTTTTACACTTGGGACATGGAAAATGGTTTTTTGCTTCAATGAAAAGGAAAACTTCCTCCGTCAACATTGTTCGTGCTTCCAAGATGCATGTTTGTGTGTAATATGGGAACATTTGAACAAACTATGCCATGGATATGACCATAACACTCGTCATTTGGCCCGAAACCCAGGAATGTTCGTAGGAGATAGCTAATTTTTGTGAACACATTTTCAACACAACTGTCGTATTCTAATTTTATTATTTTTGGTGTATACTAGGTCCTATATAATGACACCACGCGAAGGTCTCGCATCATTTTGGTTTTTATTGAATTTTTTGGATTTTTCTAACCCCGTTTGAGGAAAAAGTCAAGGCGGCGGGCATGACTGTTCGTAGCTGGGGTTTGAATATTGAGAAACTCTTGGTGTATCTATGTTGAAATAGGTACTTGTGTACCTAAAAATGATTTTTGCCAAAAATCATGAGCAAACTATGAGGTACCTATAGTTCAAATTTGACCAGTTTCCATCGGAATCGGCAGAAACTTCTGTTCTTCAAAAGAGGTGGATGGAAACCTTTTCATATGAAACAAATTGGTTATTTGTGCATATAACATGGTCTAGTATTTTCAAAAATTATAGATCTGAAGTTTTGCAACATATTTGCGGTAGGTCCTTCACAAAAAACCCTATTTTTTACACTCGGGACATGGAAAATGGTTTTTTGCTTCAATGAAAAGGAAAACTTCCTCCGTAAACATTGTTCGTGCTTCCAAGATGCATGTTTGTGTGTAATATGGGAACTTTTTAACAAACTATGCCATGGATATGACCATAAAACTCGTCATTTGGCCCGAAACCCAGGAATGTTCGTAGGAGATAGCTAATTTTTGTGAACACATTTTCAACACAACTGTCGTATTCCAAGTTTATTATTTTTGGTGTATACTAGGACCTATATAATGACACCACGCGAAGGTCTCGCATCATTTTGGTTTTTATTGAATTTTTTGGAATTTTCTAACCCCGTTTGAGGAAAAAGTCAAGGCGGCGGGCATGACTGTTCGTAGCTAGGGTTTGAATATTGAGAAACTCTTGGTGTATCTATGTTTAAAAATGATTTTTTCCAAAAATCATGAGCAAACTATGAGGTACCTATAGTTCAAATTTGACCAGTTTCCAACGGAATCGGCAGAAACTTCTGTTCTTCAAAAGAGGTGGATGGAAACCTTTTCATATGAAACAAATTGGTTATTTGTGCATATAACATGGTCTAGTATTTTCAAAAATTATAACTCTCAAGTTTTGCAACATATTTGCGGTAGGTCCTTCACAAAAACCCCTATTTTTTACACTCGGGACATGGAAAATGGTTTTTTGCTTCAATGAAAAGGAAAACTTCCTCTGTCAACATTGTTCGTGCTTCCAAGATGCATGTTTGTGTGTAATATGGGAACATTTGAACAAACTATGCCATGGATATGACCATAACACTCGTCATTTGGCCCGAAACCCAGGAATGTTCGTAGGAGATAGCTAATTTTTGTGAACACATTTTCAACACAACTGTCGTATTCCAAGTTTATTATTTTTGGTGTATACTAGGACCTATATAATGACACCACGCGAAGGTCTCGCATCATTTTGGTTTTTACTGAATTTTTTGGAATTTTCTAACCCCGTTTGAGGAAAAAGTCAAGGCGGCGGGCATGACTGTTCGTAGCTAGGGTTTGAATATTGAGAAACTCTTGGTGTATCTATGTTGAAATAGGTACTTGTGTACCTAAAAATGATTTTTGACAAAAATCATGAGCAAACTATGAGGTACCTATAGTTCAAATTTGACCAGTTTCCATCGGAATCGGCAGAAACTTCTGTTCTTCAAAAGAGGTGGATGGAAACCTTTTCATATGAAACAAATTGGTTATTTGTGCATATAACATGGTCTAGTATTTTCAAAAATTATAGATCTGAAGTTTTGCAACATATTTGCGGTAGGTCCTTCACAAAAAACCCTATTTTTTACACTCGGGACATGGAAAATGGTTTTTTGCTTCAATGAAAAGGAAAACTTCCTCCGTAAACATTGTTCGTGCTTCCAAGATGCATGTTTGTGTGTAATATGGGAACATTTGAACAAACTATGCCATGGATATGACCATAAAACTCGTCATTTGGCCCGAAACCCAGGAATGTTCGTAGGAGATAGCTAATTTTTGTGAACACATTTTCAACACAACTGTCGTATTCCAAGTTTATTATTTTTGGTGTATACTAGGACCTATATAATGACACCACGCGAAGGTCTCGCATCATTTTGGTTTTTATTGAATTTTTTGGAATTTTCTAACCCCGTTTGAGGAAAAAGTCAAGGCGGCGGGCATGACTGTTCGTAGCTAGGGTTTGAATATTGAGAAACTCTTGGTGTATCTATGTTGAAATAGGTACTTGTGTACCTAAAAATGATTTTTTCCAAAAATCATGAGCAAACTATGAGGTACCTATAGTTCAAATTTGACCAGTTTCCAACGGAATCGGCAGAAACTTCTGTTCTTCAAAAGAGGTGGATGGAAACCTTTTCATATGAAACAAATTGGTTATTTGTGCATATAACATGGTCTAGTATTTTCAAAAATTATAGATCTGAAGTTTTGCAACATATTTGCGGTAGGTCCTTCACAAAAAACCCTATTTTTTACACTCGGGACATGGAAAATGGTTTTTTGCTTCAATGAAAAGGAAAACTTCCTCCGTAAACATTGTTCGTGCTTCCAAGATGCATGTTTGTGTGTAATATGGGAACATTTGAACAAACTATGCCATGGATATGACCATAAAACTCGTCATTTGGCCCGAAACCCAGGAATGTTCGTAGGAGATAGCTAATTTTTGTGAACACATTTTCAACACAACTGTCGTATTCCAAGTTTATTATTTTTGGTGTATACTAGGACCTATATAATGACACCACGCGAAGGTCTCGCATCATTTTGGTTTTTATTGAATTTTTTGGAATTTTCTAACCCCGTTTGAGGAAAAAGTCAAGGCGGCGGGCATGACTGTTCGTAGCTAGGGTTTGAATATTGAGAAACTCTTGGTGTATCTATGTTGAAATAGGTACTTGTGTACCTAAAAATGATTTTTTCCAAAAATCATGAGCAAACTATGAGGTACCTATAGTTCAAATTTGACCAGTTTCCAACGGAATCGGCAGAAACTTCTGTTCTTCAAAAGAGGTGGATGGAAACCTTTTCATATGAAACAAATTGGTTATTTGTGCATATAACATGGTCTAGTATTTTCAAAAATTATAACTCTCAAGTTTTGCAACATATTTGCGGTAGGTCCTTCACAAAAACCCCTATTTTTTACACTCGGGACATGGAAAATGGTTTTTTGCTTCAATGAAAAGGAAAACTTCCTCCGTCAACATTTTTCGTGCTTCCAAGATGCATGTTTGTGTGTAATATGGGAACATTTGAACAAACTATGCCATGGATATGCCCATAACACTCGTCATTTGGCCCGAAACCCAGGAATGTTCGTAGGAGATAGCTAATTTTTGTGAACACATTTTCAACACAACTGTCGTATTCTAAGTTTATTATTTTTGGTGTATACTAGGACCTATATAATGACACCACGCGAAGGTCTCGCATCATTTTGTTTTTTTTTGAATTTTTTGGAATTGTTTAACCCCGTTTGAGGAAAAAGTCAAGGCGGCGGGCATGACTGTTCGTAACTAGGGTTTGAATATTGAGAAACTCTCGGTGTATCTATTTTGAAATAGGTACTTGTGTACCTAAAAATGATTTTTTTCCAAAAATCATGAGCAAACTATGTGGTACCTATAGTTCAAATTTGAACAGTTTCCAACGGAATCGGCAGAAACTTCTGTTCTTCAAAAGAGGTGGATGGAAACCTTTTCATATGAAACAAATTGGTTATTTGTGCATATAACATGGTCTAGTATTTTCAAAAATTATAGCTCTCAAGTTTTGCAATATCTTTGCGGTAGGTCCTTCACAAAAAAACCCATTTTTTACACTCGGGTAATGGAAAATGGTTTTTTTCTTCAATGAACAGAAAAAAAGTATTATATATGATGGAAAATATTATATGGATGTCATATTTGAATTTCTCTCATTTTTCTAATCGATATAGATATATTATTTGTCAAATTTTGATTTACGGATTTATAGATATGAATTTTTCAATATTAAATAGAAAAGGCAAAAATGTTAATTATTATTTAAATTAAAGATTATTTGAATTCAAATTTATTACTAGTTATTATTTTTTACTTAAATAATTGTTTGAATTCACAAAATAAAATAGTGTGACATTGATGGTCCAGGGGTTAAGGTTAACAGGATAGATTGGATAATATTGAAAACAACACATCCGTTGTTTCTAGGTATCTCACAGGGAAGGAACTACGAAGTTAAGCGTACTGGGGCTAGAACAATCTCATGATGGGTGACCGATCGGCAAGTGTCAGCAGAAACGAGTAATTTAGATTAAAAATAAAAATGGTTAACGATAAATATAAATGTGACTATAGTGTGATTAAGTGGTTAAATAAGTGAAATAAAAAAACTCAGAAAAAATTCAAAAAAAAAAAAAAAAAATTTTTTTGAAATATTGTGCCCCTACGCCGAGGGGGGGCCGTCGGCGTATGTACCCCTACGCCGAGGGGATGCCGTCGGCGTAGCCCAGCAAAGGGCGCTCCGTAGCCGCCACGTGGACTCCTACGCCGAGGGGGTTGGCCGTCGGCGTACGTGGGCGTGTAACGGACCCCGTTCTGACGCGTTGTGGACCACGTTCTGACGTGGGGGCGTAACGGACCCCGACGGCCAAAGTGCCTACGCCGACAGGGGTGTACGCCGAGGGGCCTACGCCGAGGGTGGCCGTCGGCGTATACCTACGCCGAGGGGGACAGGGGCTACGCCGAGGGGGTCCGGCCGTCGGCGTCTATCGCGTTTCCCGTAGTGATGCACATGGAACAGTGGGCTCCCCTAGAGCCCTGGTCGAGGAGCACCGTCTTTCGACAAAATTAGGGAGAGAAAAGGTCAGAATGGCGATTTGGGGGTTCCAAAATAAGCAAAGGATGCTCCCAACACTTTGACCGCACACCGTTGCCTCACCTAAACCGACATGTGACGCCCTGTGTCATACTCGGACAACGGGGAACCAAGTTGCATGCCGCAAAAGAGCCGGCCTGACGCCTTCGTCTCCACGCACGCGGTACTACTAGCGGAAGGGAAGCACGTTGGCAAGAACGTGTGGTCGCGTGCTAGCCAACGTGCTTCCCTTCCGCTGGTAGTAACGCGCGCCGACGGGGACGCACATCGAACAACGTGTGGTCGCTTTCCACGGGGACCACACAAGGTCACCTCGGAAGCACAACCATGAAGAGGCACATTGATCAATTTGTCCCACGACAACAAGTGGTACTTAAAATAACGACGCCCTTGGAACAGGAAATCATAGGGCCTGTGTGCATAAAACGAGCCGACTAGTCGAGTGGCATGTAACGGGCCATTCGTCATTCCGGTAGGTTATTTGGTCGAGTCGTACTTGCGGTTCAGTTTCTAGGGCCTACAACGTTTCTGCTGGGCCCGAAAAGTTTTATCATATATATCCGTAGGTCTGAACTCAACTTAGTACAAATAATACCTCTCGACATGCAAATGAGGCAATTTAAAAGCTGATAAATTTCTTCACCCATTTTCCACTCGTCATGTGAAGGACAAAATGTATAATTTGGTTCTTGTTGAACCTAGGTCTCAAAAGCTTTTCTAAATAGAAATGTCAACTCGAGTATGAGGAATGTTGAGTTCCATCTTGTAGAGACATCTAGAGGAGGTTGGTGATTGCAGTTTATTCCAACATGTGAGACGATGCTAGCAAATTGTTCTTTCCTAAACTGAAAACTCCTAATGTATTTAATACTTTCTATAACATTGTCTACAACACACTTCATGACCTTTAATACATCTTGCACAATCAGATTG